>OZ017740.1:137083595-137621095 GCA_963969285.1 Odontomyia ornata
CTCGTATTTAAAAATTGAAGTGTATTTTTATGTGAGAATTGCAAGCAAGAAGACTCAAATGTTTTAACATGTAATATAAAACATCAATTGATTGGACTGATTTTAATGTGATCATTAAAATCTAAGGGCTATTCACGGTATCTTCAACAGACATATCAGTGAAAACAGAAAGAAAATCGATTATTACATTTCAAAAAAAGTAATTACTATAAATGATGATTAGATTACAAAAACGCGATTATCCTGATAGTTTGTAATAGAAGTAGTTAAGCTCAGTAGTTAATGATTGAAGGCTTTTGTCTACATCACAACCTGAATGGCAAATAAATCTATTGATTGATTTTTAGTCGGAATAGAAGATTTTAACAGACCTTCTTGCTTACATCTCCAAGATATTGCAAGTTTTGTTTGGAATTGAATATTGATCTACCATCTATGATCTGATAATTAATTTTAATTGTTTTTTTTTCCTTTTTTTTTAATTACATTTTTTTCACTTACAAACAACAAACTTTGGCTGCATTGTACAATAGTTCCATATTTTTAAGAATTTTTTTAGGTTCTTTTCAGGATTCTTGTTGTTACATCGCAACAATTATTGTTTGTTCCATTTAAGATGTTACATAAATAAATAATTAATATAAATTATTTATGTTTCTCCTTACAATAGAAATTGAAAAGGTTTTTTTTTTCATTAGTTGCAATTTCATATTTCTTTTATAATCTAGACAAGAGCTATTTGCTCGTGTATTTATTCTGTAATAAGTTCCCCTGGTTTTTGTTTATCTCTATAAACTATCATATTTTGTGTATGAGTATATTTTGTTTGTGGGCATTTGTTCATTTTCAGAAAAGTAACATTTACTTCGTTTTTATTGTTTTGTTGTGTGAAACAAGTCCTTTTTCTACTTTCATTTTATTTATTTTATAACTACATGTACCTTGTTTTTTTTCGTTGAGGGTCCCTACTTCATCGTGTTGCGAAGTTCCCGTTGAGTTAACAATGTGGGTCGTCGCTGCATTGGGGCTATTCAGGCAATGCGACTGCTGACTGGATGAGGAATTAACATAATGTTGTGACACTGTTGTTGGATGGGATTTGGTTGCTACTATTGACGATGAGGTGAGTGCGCTTCCGCGATGAATTTGTGTTTGCTCGTAGTGTGACGAGTTTTGATTGTGTTGCGCTAGCGCTGCAACCATCCAGGGTACTGTTCCGCCGTCCAGCGTTGTTGGAAAGTTGCAGGTATTTGACATTCCATTTGATTGCCACTGCTGTCGTAAATGCCACCATTCAGGGAAAGCGCATCCAACCCACGACCAATATGACGATCATCTAACCTTGGAGCTGCCAATCGATCACTTATGAAGGTGTCACCATTTACGATATGTAGTGCTTCGTTGAATTATCGAGTTCACGGAGTATACAGATAAAACACTTCAGGGATTGGCTTGTTCGGAGGAAATAATTTGAAGTAAAATAGTCAACACGAAAAGTGGCACATCTCGCAAGAATATTTTTCGCGACGACTGAGGCAACCGCGACAGAGAGCGAGCGACACACTTCCAAACTCCACTGCCATGTGGGTGTCCACTTCAATTTGACATCCCACGACAAAATTCACGTGGGATGTGCAAACGTTACAAACACCATGGGATGACAAGCCACATAGCAGCAAGATGTGTTGGTAGTGGTCACCCAGTGGGTCGCCCGATTCATTACAAAAGGTTATGATTTTTCGGTGTTTTTCAGATTAGGTCACCCACTTTAGCAACGCAATCCAAATTTCCTGCGCTCCGTCAGCTTCGTGTGTCGGGCGAGTAGCCAGAGTGTAACTTAAATCACATTCGATGTTGAATCATCATAACATAGCATAGCACACATAGTGAGTGCTGCGTAGTGCTGCATACCTTTCGATACATTAAATCAAAGCAAGTTCAACAGGTTGTAAATATTATCATGTCGGACATACGGAATTTTTTTAAGCCAACGCGATTGAAAACAGATTTGCCTGAGATTCCTGAAACACCTCGAATAATGCAGCCAGCAGAATCTGCCGCATCGTCAGGTATGAATTATAAGTTTTTGCTTGTAAATCTTTCTCTTGACCTCTCTTACAAATTTTGTCCAACAAAACCTCAATTGTTTTTCTTAGCTTTTGACAACTTGATGCGATACATGTTTTATATTCCGAAACATGATTTCTTATTACTGTTTTGTAGAGACCTAAATTGTGTGATGAAATAAAATTAATAATATTAATTAGTACTACATTCAGTAATATTACTTAGTAAATCGTTATATATGTAATATATGTTGTATAATTAATATCTATTACTAATTAATTACAAAAATTTCGTTTTACAGTTCAATCACTAGTTCAATGTGATACTAAAAAAATGTACGAAAATAATTATTTCAAACTTATTGCATCACCAATCCAACCAGATGCTGAGAAAGTACCATATATTGTTTCAAATGAGAGGAAGCATTATTTCCAACAATGCTTCTACGAGAAATATACATGGCTGCATTTCTGTGAAGAAGTTGAAGGCTTTTCGTGCTTTACGTGTTCGAAAGCTTTTGCAACTGGGATTGTTTAAAAAAACTCAGCATATTACAAGGAATTGAACAAAGCTGTTTTTACTATTTTATGGTTTTTTAGAGAAATATTTCAAATATTTCATATTTCTAAATTAACTCAAGAAAATAATAATTGGAAGAAGGCACACTGTGAATATACGAATAAATTTTTGTATCGATTAATGCACATTTTATTAGATAAAATAGTATAACAATTATTATTAATAACCATGAACAGTAAATATAATGATGGTATTTAAATTAAACCTTTTTGTAAACTAATCGAATAAAATGAAATTATTTATTTTATAAGTTTTCAAATGAAACAGTTAAATGAAATAGTTGATTGTATGACTATATTGTGAAAAGAAGAAAATTATTTGAATGATTGCTGATTCTCACAGGGTTGATTTTATGAAAAATATCACTTTACTTCGATTTTTCCGGTCAACGTTTTAATAAAATATTAACAAATAATGAAAATGATTTGAATAAGCATAAAAAAAAATTTATTGATGTATTGATTTATTCATTATCATTTATTTAAAAATTCAATTACAACAATACCTAAAAACAATTTAACAAATAATAAAAAAGTGACGTACTTAAAATATAAAAATAAATCAGATTGATGCTTGAGCATCGTAGAAATAAGGTCACTTTATTTTAAAATATTAAAACATCATGTTTTTATTCTGTTTATTATCAAAACGCTATAACTTTTACATATCATAGCAATACTTTCACTGTTACAGGTTTTCGAAGAATCGGACTTGCTTAACGGAAACGGTTTTCGAAATTATAAGAAAGCTGACGAAAAATTTGCATCACATGATAAAAGCCCTCTATATCAAGAATGCGTTTTAAAACTATACAAAGTCAACGAAACCCCAATTTCTACAATTATTTCAAATGCGAATGCAAAATATCAACAAGAAGCAAGAATCGCTCTGAAAGCTTTATTCGAAAGATTGAGATATCTTGCTCGACAAGGTAAATTGATGAAATTTTGGAAATCTTTTTCGAGTAGAGTATTTTTTTCAAGTCTCTTTAACACGCTTCAACTAATACTCAAGATGTATTTTTTTCTTTTTTTGATCAATCAAAAGTTTTTTGTTGATTGTCTGAATTCCTTGCAGGGATGCCGATACGTGGACACGACGAAAATAATGGAAATTTTTTCCAACTTATTACCTTCCGTGCAACAGATACTCTTGCCTTGAAGAAGTTTTTGTTGAAAAAAAAAACTTTTTGTCGCCTGTGATTCAAAACGAAATACTAGAATTGATGGCACATTCTGTTCTGCGACAAGTTTTGTGTTCAATACGAAATGCTGGGAAGTTCAGCATCATAGTGGATGGGACTACCGATTCTTCAACTCATGAACAGCAGATACCATTCTAGATTGTTTCGTGCGCTGTGACATATCGATTAAAGACTTAGTGAGCTAATGTTACGATGGTGCCGCCAATATGTCTGCAGACATAAAAGGCGTGCAAGCCATTAAAAAAAGAACAACCAAATGCGTTGTATGTTCACTGTACTGCACACAGTTTGAATTTATCCGTTCAGGATACGATCAAGGCAATTTACGTATTAAGAGAAGGACTTGACTTCGTTAATGAAATCGGTGTTTTTGTAAAGGGCTCTGCGAAGCGAGTAGCGTTTTTTGAACAAATTCAAATTGAATCAGGTAACGATTCCAATTCGTTCGTGCCGCGACCACTATGTGCGGTAACATAGACCGTACGAATCTGAACGAATCTGTTTCTTTTACGCTTGATTATTTGCAAAAAAACGAAATGATCAAGCTTTTGATGATCTTTGGAAACAATTGGAAGTCAAAATTCATGAGTATGACTTAACTGAGCCAGCTTTGCCTCGTTCCCGCAAAATACCACAACGAGTCAGTCACTTCTTGAATTCAACTGAAAGCCACAAGTATGTTTATTGTATAATAATTGGATACTCATTATACTGTACGGAAAAAAATCTATGAAAACTGTAATTTTCAGAATGTTTTTGATATCATAGTTTACATAGTTTTTCTATACGGAGTACCAAAAACGGAACAAAAACTATAGTTCTTATATTTCTTTTTAACGAGGGTGGATAGTTAAAATAAGTACTATTTACAGCTTCGAATTTTACAATTGTTTTCAGATAATCGATACCTCGTGAGATGATCAAAGTTGTGTATTTTGAAGCTCTGGATACAGTTTGTCAAGAAGTCAAATCACACTTCTGTCAGAAAGATTTTGAAATTTATAATTCGTTGGAAAATTTAATTTTGGAAGAACCTCTAAAGTGGACTCAACACATGACGGCAGCATCTGAAAAAAACGTATCGACACCGACAGACTGTCTATAGAAATGATTCTGCTCCGAACTGTTATAACAATCGACAAAATGAATGGCGTCCTGGAAAAATTCAAGAAGTTGCACGCTGATACGCAGTCATTGTTCCAAACCTTCAAAACCTTGGCAAACTTGTTGCTTCTGATACCTGCGTCATCAGCTACAGCGGAAAGGTCTTTTTCAATGCTAAGGCGAATTAAGACTTTTCTCCGAACAACATTAAAAGCAGAAAGACTAAATCATGTCTGTATTTTACATGTTTACAAAGAAGAAACAGATAATTTAAATATTAACGAAATCGTCCATGAATTTGTCAAATTCAACGACTATCGAATTTCTGTTTTCGGAAACTAGTCAATTTATGATAATGCTTGCTTCTTTATGAAGATATATTACGTTTGACGTTATATGTACTCGTATAATAGATAATAATCTACTCATTGATTCATGAATAAACGTTTTTTGGTACCTATATTATGTCTTCTTATTTTTATTATTCAACAACTTTTGTGTAGGTACGAGTGTGTTGAAACATAAATAATATATACATATATTGGATAATATATATATATATATATATATATATATATATATATATATATATATATATATATATATATATATATATATGCCTATAAAAATGTACCCCCCCCCCCCCCCCAAAGGAAAACCATGCCTACGCCCTTGCGTGACTGTGACTCTGCGTTGAAGTGCGATGGATAGTGTGGCAAGTGGATACACACGAGCTGCTTTGAATTGCCGGATAATATATACCAGGCCATAAAAATCGCTAGAGATTGTGTATTTTGGGTTTGCCCTAGTGATTAATCTGCGGCAGCAAAGGCGATTAAAAGCAAACTTCCGATCGCAAATCAAGGCAATAATGAAATAGTTGATACGATTGCTGGAGTAATTGAAGGAAATTCTTGAATTACTAAAAAAATTGATCATTTACAAAAGCAAATCATAGAAAGAAGCCTCCGACAAAAATATCGCCTAAATATAATAGAGGAGTTATAATAAGACCTAAAAATAAACAACCTGCGGATAAAACATTGGTCCAGATTAAAAAATCGTTCAAGCCTGCTGAGGCTAAGATTCCTATTGTGTATAAGAAGGAATTACCGGGAGGGGGAATTATTCTGAAGACAGAGAGCCTATCTAGTACAGAGGTTCTTGCCAGTTAATTGCGGGATAGTCTGGGTAAGTCATATTCGGTGGATCCTACGAAACAAATGAATCCTAGATTAATCGTGCATGGTCTGGAAAGAGCTTTTGATAGTGGTGAGTTCTTGTCTGGGATTAAGGCCCTGATCCCGAACATACCAAATTGTAATCTAAATGTGGTAAAATGTTGGAAAAATAGGAATGGTAGCACTTTTTCTCTGATATTTGAAGTTCCAGGGCAACTATTTAATAGATAGTTAACTCGTATGTTAATATTGACTATAACTCTCATTTCTGCAGAGAAGAGCTAACGGTAAGGAGATGTTTCAAGTGTCAAGGATTTGGCCATCCTGCCTCGAAATGCAGCAGTGTTTTGGATGTTTGTGCCAATTGTGCCGAAAATCATAAAACCATTGACTGTAAATCCGAATCGGCGAAATGTTCAAACTGTATGTTCGCCAAAAATAAAGAAATATCGCATCCAGCTCATGATAAAGATTGCCCTGAGCGCCTCAAAGCTGCAAGGATTTTTCAGAGTAAAGTAAATTATTCCCCTGGAACATGAGTAGTATCACCAACTTGAAAATATTCTATGCTAATATCAGAAGCATAAGGAATAAATTCAGTGATATTGAGGCATTTTGTAATTCGCATGAGAATTTGGATGTTATTATTCTTAACGAAACATGAATTTGCACTAATGAAGTTGCCCTTTACAATCTTGATGGTTATAATGCAATTCATAACTGCAGGGACCACTCTCAAGGAGGTGGTACTGCGATTTATATCAAAGTTAGAATCAGGTATAGAGCCCTTCTGGTTGATAGTTGTTATAATATGTGGGCTTTTTCAGACGCAGCGTTAAAAGTGAGCGTTAAACAGGTTATATGGGCAAGAAGAGTGAGAGGCATTGAGGGGACCTGATGGTAAAAACAAGCCAACATTTTTTAGGGTCAACGAGCGTAACGCACATACACAAACGCATTTTGTTAATCATTTGGTGGGGGAAATTTTATACAAACGCCGGTAATCATTCCGAATAGAACATTCGGTGAAGAAGGTAGGCGTCATGAAACGATTCCCTTTTTTTAATTTGCGTGCAAAAATGGATGCGTGGACGCGAGAAGCTACGCGTTATTTAAACAATTTATAAAACGAAGGCCATGTTCAATTTCAGGAAACAACACGACGAATATCACGATTTCAATGAAGATAAATTGCCTATTGTAAATCTATAGAAAATTAACAGTACGCATAATCTTCATAAAATCAAATTACAATAAACAAATTTACAACACATCAAGAAAAATATGCGACTAAAAAATATATTCATATTTGGAATATATTTTTCAGAAAGCGGAAAAACACGGCGGATTCAAATAAATCCAATAGAAATTTGAATCGACAAACTCTAACAATCATAAAATACATTTTTCATTCTAGTTTTTATTACCTCGAGCACAATTCAAGGCTAAAACATAAATTCTCAATCGCTTATCTGTCTGTCTTCGCTCTCATATAGTCCGCACGATGTTTAACGATCAAATGACCCTTTTGACACATACACTCGCAAGACGTGTATCGTATACAAAAATAGGTTGGCTGAACTATGCAACGTGTAAACATAATGGCGTAAGCGCGAAACCTATTTGGATATGGGTTTTTACCATTCCCGTGTGAAAGAGCCCTGTTAGTTGTTTCTCTCGATAGTGATAGGGGAGTTGTCAATATTGGTACTTTTTAATAGGGCCACTAACGAGAATTGCAGTGAGTTTATTGAATATTTAGACGGTATATATCATAATTACGAAAACCTGATAGTAGTAGCTGACACTAATATCGATATTCTTGATAAAAATAACAATTTTAGCTTAAATTATTTAAATATGCTACATATTAATGGTGCAACTGTAATGAATAACCTTCCTACTAGAGTAACAGAAAATAGTGTAGCCCTCCTTGATCATGCTGTCACAACTATAAATAATCAGATTGTATCTTTTATTATTAAATATGATGATTGGCCGGAACTTGACCATAAAACTTTACTTATTACATTGGAAGGATTGAGGAAAGTCTTATTGCCTATGGTTAAAAAGAAAATTTTTATTTTAAATAAGATTAAATTTATTGAATTAATTAGAAGTAAATGTATGGACTACGATCATAATTTATCAATTTCTGAAATTATACAAACTATTCAAAACTCTGAAGAAGTAGCTACTTCCATAAGAATGATTCGGACTAGGAATAATAATTGGATAACAAGTGAGATTCTTCGGGAAATTAGAAAAAAGGAAGCTTTATTTAAGCAAATGAAAAATAGCCAGAACAACTCTATATTGAATTTGAAATACAGAGAACAAAAGAATAGGGTTAACTCGTTGATTAGGTCCGCTAAAAGAAATGTTTTATATAATCAGATAAATGTAGCTGATGAAAATTCAAGAAAAATATGGCAAATTATAAACAGGGAACTTTTTGGCTTTAATAGGGCTAAGAAATGTGGCTCGGATATTTCTGTTGATTCGCTTGGGGATCATTTTGGGTCGGTGGGTAAAAAGCTTGTAGAAAAACTAGATCAAAAATTTAATCTTGCCAACTTTGATAGAAAGCACATTCGCTTCAATCCTAAGTCTATTTTTCTTGAACCAACCAATGATGGTGAATTGATGGCATGCATTAATTCTTTGAGAAGCTCTGCTGCTGGAGGTGATGGCATTTCGGCTAAAGATTTGAAACTTGTCAGTGCTATAATAGCTCCACATGTTGTCTCCAAGTTCAATAATTTTATGTCGATGGGAATATTTCCTAGAGAGTTTAAAAATGCAGCAATTATTCCTGTTTTCAAATCAGGTGAAGAGAATGATCCTAATAACTACAGACTTATAAGCTTAACTAGTACTTTGAGTAAGGTATTTGAAAAGATTCTTAACAAACGAATAGTTAACTTTATTGAGGACTCATTAGGGTTCGATGTAAACCAATATGGCTTTGTTGAGAAAGGAAGCACAACATCTGCTATTACTGATGCCTTACAGTTCATCAATAATGAACTAGATAAGAGCAAATATGTTGCGGCCATATTCGTTAACCTTACTAAGGCTTTTGACACGGTTGATCACTCGATTCTACTCCAATGTTTAAATGAAGTGGGCATTAGAGGCTCACCACTGGAATTAATCGGAAGCTTTTTGAATGACTGAACTATCTCTGTACGTGTAAATCAACAAATGAGTGAAAAGTTTACGATTAATGTTGGTGTTCCACAGGGTTCTATACTGGGTCCTACTCTTTTTATTTTATATATTTATAATATTTACTTCTCAAATTTGGAAGGAAAATATATTATCTATGCTGATGATACATTGCTATTATTTTCTGATACGTCATCTCGTGCGTTAGACCCCAAAATAAATGCTGATTTAATGAAGTATAGCTCATGGTTGTTAGGGAATAAATTAAATATCAACCTCAAAAAAATCAACTTTATGCTTTTTAAACAACTGAATAAAGCTGATATAACGCTAGACATTAAAATGTTTGATGAACGAATAGAGCGTGTATCTTCATAGAAATACTTGGGTCTTATTATTGACGTTAGGCTATCATGGAATCAACAGATTAGTAATTTGAAATCTAAACTAACTTTCTGGGTTAGGGTATTTAGGTGTAAAAATTATTTAGATACTGGTCTCAAAAATATAATTTATAATGCTCATATTTTGCCTTTGATTACTTACGGCATTATGAATTGGTGTCATACTTCGGAAGCTAATGTTGACTCAATACATAGAATGCTGAATAAGATTGTCAAGGCAATGCATGGATTGGATAGATTGACCCCTAGTATTACAATTTATCCTCTAACAGAGAAATTCAGTATCAGGCAAATAATATACATGGAAAAAGCTAAATTTATTTTTAGAGTACTACATACCGATATGAAATCGGGTATCAAACTAATCAAACACTGTGATATCCATTCATATAATACCAGATTTAATGACCATCTTAAGGTAACATTTGCTCGCACTAGAAGAAAACATAGTGATCCAGTCAGATTAGCAATGGAAGTATATAACTCTTTGTTATCTGAGTTAAAAAATGTAAGATCCTTTCCTAAATTTAAGAAACTCTTAAAGAAGCACACTGTTGAGGTTTGGAGGAACTGATTCGCCGTGTCCCAGTCGCGGTATTTTGATTTCTTTTCTTTTTAATAAATAGTATTTAGATTTGTATATTTTGAATAACTTCTCTTATACCAGCGACAATTTGTTGCTGCCTGGGAAGTTACGCAATTATAATATGAAATCAAAAATTGTTAAGCAGTTAAAAAATTAATACGAGTTGAGCTTCTTCTTTTTCTTTTCCGTTTGTGTTGATATCTCTAACCAAAGTATAAACAAAAAAAAATAAAAAAAAATAATAATTTAAATTAAGTTATATATTCGTGTTGTGATTGTGGTTTTGGTATCCTATCCATAATCCTGTGTCCTGTCGGGATATGATAATAGAGGATACGATCATAGCTGAAATGAATAAGTGATTCACTGGTTCTTTCTGAAGAAGCTCAGTACCCATTCTGATCCCAATGTTCAATGTTAAAAATGTCCAATGTTAAGCTTCTTTTGAAACTTTCCCCAGTCTGTTTTTTCTTTTTCATGTTGAACTAGAATAAAGAAAAGATCATCCCTTTAATGGTTGATTTCCATCACGACTGTGGTATGATCGCTATCGTAAGGAAGCACCTTCAGTTTCAGTTGAGGACTATCAAAGCTGAGTTCAAGTCTTGCGTCAGCAATGCAGAGGTCCAAATATGAATTTGACCTAAGGTATGTTGGAAACTCCGACCCATATAGATTGCACTTGTATTCAATTTGGATCTCTGTTATCCACAATTTTAGGAAAACATCTCTTGGATTATTGGTGGCGTAAAGTCATGATGTATGCTTGGCATTCACGTCACTAGCAAGAATATAATAAGCATCCAGTCTGTTCAATTCGAGTATTTCAAACAAGGAATTGAGCTCCTCCTTGAATTTGAGAACATTTCAATCAGTTGCATAGGCAGAGATAGCGAAGAGGTTATCCCCATCTGGCAGTGAAATGTCAAGAAAGGATACTTCAAGAGATTTAAAGCTTTTGAACTAGACTTTTCCAATATTTTGGAAACAATAAGGTCTTCTTACCAACATCCCGGTTCCACCTCCCCCATCACCATATTGTAGTAATCGAGCAGGTAAGGTTCAAAAAGCCAGCGTGCAAGAGTTCTATGGAAATCAAACCGAATTCGGCAACATCATTCCTTCGATATGCTTCCATCCGATACAAGATTTTGTTGCTTATTCTATTAGAAAAGACGTGAAAATATGGGACTGGCGAAATAACCGGCTGTTATACAATTTAGAAGGGAAATCAAGAACCAGGTTCATGAAATTCAATCCTCTAAACAATATGCTCATCACTATTTAATCCTATGAACAGTATAGTACAATGAATTGCGAGAGTTTTGAATAAAAATAGAATAATCTGTACCATTTCCTAACATAATGAAATCGTCTTTCATTCTGTGTAGTTCACTGTTTCGTGTTCCAGTGTTTTAATTGATTAGAATTAGAAAAAATGACTATTGTTGCCGATTGTAGCCTTACGTCAGAGAAGTCTGCAAATAATTTATCAGACGATCAAATTCCGTTTGATGCAATTATTCGCAGTATTATCACTTCGCGAGCTAAGGATGGAGCGACAATAGAGGATATCCGTAATGTTTATTACGAACATACCGGTGAAAAATTTCCTTACATCGAAGACGTATGCGACACGTCGCTGAAAATTCCCAGCATTGCAGGCTACAAAAACCAAAATGGCACATTAATATTTAACATGTTTTACACCAACCCTAAATCACAGCATATCCTCAATATGGTACGAAATCAAAAACCTAGTCAAAAGGGAGAGCACCAAAAAAACATGTTTTCATATTCCAAAAATGATATGTGTTTCTTCAAAGATAATTATCATTATTTGAATAAAAACAATAAAAAAAAAGAGAGAAACAGATTATTACTGCAATTAATGGAGAAAAGAGGAAAGAAAAATAATAAATGCATTAGAAACAACATTTTGTCTCATAGCAAAACAAGCTGCATTCAGCATTCATTCAATACGTACGAACATTTACCCTCACATAAATACAGCAATCAAGCAACACAAAGTCCCATTCAAATGGTAGAGCTTCGAAACGCATCTAACATACTTAACCCATACTACACATATTTCGCAGCCTACGCATCCGACTCATGCAACGCATCCGACTCATACA
This sequence comes from Odontomyia ornata, assembly GCA_963969285.1. Lineage (NCBI taxonomy): Eukaryota > Metazoa > Arthropoda > Insecta > Diptera > Stratiomyidae > Odontomyia > Odontomyia ornata. The sequence continues at coordinate 137,096,030 of OZ017740.1, forward strand.
ACACCTTCGACTCATGCAACACTTTTACGAGACTGTGTGATAGTCCATCCAAACATTCTCCCAAAAACTGCATCAGATACTACAGGGCAACCGATGCATACAACTTTCACTTCCCGCACCTACACATAGTAATCAATTTTAGCATTCTTGAACATCCTCTTCATTTCGTTGTAACGAGTCGCAAGCGAGATGAAAACAAGCGAGAAAGGATGGTGAAGAAGAGACTGCCATCGTGAAGGTTACGAGAATAGCAGTGGCGGTAGCAGGAGGGAGAACGGTTTGTGTTGGCGGTGCTGTCGCGAAGAGATTTGGGCAGTCTGTGATTCACGGCCACCGGGACCACGTCGGGGTGTTGAGATCGAGAATTGATCGCGAGTGCATGCAAATAGTTGGCAACAAAATCCATTTGTTGAAAAGTTTTGTTGGAAAAATTATAAAACAAATCCTGCGGTGTACATTTGTGTTTGAGAAAATGCGTGCAAATTTCTCAATTATCAAATTATAGTGCTTCGGCCAATGAACAAAGTTAATTCATTTGCACGCGATATTGCCATCGTTGAACTTCTCCGTGGCTTACGTTCTCGTCACCTCGATAAGAGTCGTGGGATTCATCTGCATTCTTGCCGTATATCACTTTTAAGCACTGCCGGGGTTTGAAAAGTGGCATGTGCGTTTTCGCGACGAAGGAAAAAAAACCGTTTTGCATTGTGTTTCTCCAAAACTCGGATTTATGCTGGACGGAATGCGGAAATCGTGGCTTTAAGAAGCTTCGGGCAAAAACTTTAACAGTAAATTTTAGGAAATGAAAGCTGCTGTAGTCGACCTGGTGTGTCCGTTTTAGTTACAGCCAACTGCAAGGTGCAGCCTGGATGGAATAATTCATAAATTGTAAAGATGGAAAATTTGAGAACAAGGTTCAACATTGATACGCTTCATACTAAATTCGTTGTCCCAATATAAAGTGAACAGAGTATTGACAATCTAACTAAGGGTGAAAAGTTCTATTTCTGATGCAAAATTGCCGGACAACTTATCGGTGGTTGACAATTCGATGGAATATTAACGGGAACACAACTCATTCTCATTGCACATGAAATATCAATTGTTTAAAGGATTATCAGGCGATTTTGAATTAAAGCATTTATGAGACTTCTGTTTATAATTTTTGATTAAAGCTCTCAAATAGCTCATGATTAGTACTCGGGAGGCCGAATTAGATCGCATTACTGTCAAGATTTATAATGTGAAACGTGAATTTGTTGTCGTAATCATACGTAAACGTGTCGGAGAAAATTAGTTGACCCGGAAAAATCGCGAAGTTGTTACTATAAATAAAAAACAAAATAATAATAATACAAAATTTGCAGGATTTACCCGCCCCGAACACGAGCGCTCGTAGGAGGAGGTTTGGGGTAAGTACCCTTTCTTTTGTTCAAAAAAAAAAAGAAAAATTTATCTTGTGCATGTTCTTATTATATTTTGTAAATTGAAAGATTTTCAGCTGCACATTTGGTGCTGTGACACCTAAACGAAGTTCGCTTTTACTTTCGTCTTTATTCGAAGATCGTGTAAATTAAATCGAATCTATCAATATATTATTTAAATATTTTCTCCATCACGTGATAAACCAAGAAATCAGTCAAAATATGTTGATAGAATCCTGTTGACTATATTATACACAAGTATTATAATTAGATTAAAAATCCGTCAAATAATAAAAATGTCAAGACTTTGAACTTACAAGAGTCTGAATGAGCGAGTATTTTAATTCAAATTAATGTGTAACGTACTCAAATCTAACAGATTATTAGTGATCGGACGTCATTTTGTATTTGAGAGAAGAATAAAAATAACGAAAATGTCGAATTAAAATATACTCCTCGGTCTTTCCTTTCTTATAATTCTGACTGGGTATAGGACCCGGTACGGTGGCCGGCTATCACTACCAAACATGAGCCAGCCGCCGGGTACATAGCTAATCCTTCTTTGTTTCAGGTGACGTCGCGGGTTGAGTGGCCCAGCAGAGTGCCTCTTTATGACATAGAGTTATGCAATCGAATTGCATAATTCTATGGCATAAATTGGTCACCGGGGTACTCCCCTTCTGATGGGAAGGTTTATACAAGTCAAGTTGTATGAGTTTTCCACTCAGAAGAGGAATACCTGGCCACTGCAACAAATATGGATTTAAATCCGGTTGGGTGGGTGCGAAGGGGCTCCATCACCACCCGGTTGCCCTTCTCTCATTTGTGGGCCATGAGCTTCGTCGGGTAACGGCGAAGTTACCCTAAGTCCGCCCCTTTTTACATGTTCCACTTGTTCTCGGAACAAGTCCTTTTTCTCTCGGTGTAGTTATCTACACTTTTTGCGACTTCGGTCGCCCCGTGTTAGATTGACCACAAGAAATTCGTGAGTGCGAAATTTTTTTGTAGTGGGTCCTCATGCTGGGGAAATGAACTCGCCCCACGACACCGCAATGCTAGCCTGCCAGCGCATTCACGCGTCCCCAGACGAGGGCATTCTCGGCAGATACCTCCATCTTCTTCTGCCGAGGCAGCAGAACATCGGTGCAGTCCTTTACGGACTTTTGAAACTTTTAAATTCACTACAACATACCTATCGTTCCTTACGAATTCAAATTCCTTGAATGTCATGGAGTGCCATGAACTGAGGTGGGTTTCAGTGAGAAACATGATGTCAGGCATTAGCTTAACCATCAGTTCAAAGATATAGTCACGTTGATGTATACTACCAGAAGAGTTAACGTTGACCGAGATAAGACGAATCCTATCCATGGGAATGTGACTGGATGATAAGTTATTTTGAGGCATTTTAAAGCCCTGAACGCTGTAAAATAAAATTAATTTTTGTATCTTGTTTGTCGGTTCTCTCCAATAAAGAATTTAGTTGCTGGTAAATTTTGAGAAGCAGCTCATTATTGCCACTGACATTATTTACAGCATTTTCTGCTGGTCTTTTAGCGGTAAGTGCAAATGATACTCCGAGCTTGACGAAGTTTGGAGCTAAGACATTGCCGTATAGTTGTGTTGCCTTTGGGACAAATTTTACTCTCGCATCTTGATATCGGGGGCATCCTCGATATGATGCCGGATGACCAAAAGCACCGCAGTTAACGCAGTATAATTTTTCTTAAGGCTCCGTCTGAGCCAATTTGCACTTTCCGAGAGCATGAACGTCTTTGCATTTGACGCACCGATAATGCATGGCGCAGTTGGTAGATGAATGTCAAAATCTTTGACACCGGTAACACTAGTTCACTTCGCTTTTTTGGAGGCGTTCCCACCTCATCACTCGGAAGTTCAAGTACCTAATTTGTTGAAGAGTACTTAGACTGCTCTTATTTGAAATCTGAACCAAGTATAGCGGTAAATTCTTCTTTTTTATCGTCGATCTTCTTGTCCCGGAGGTTTTATTGGAAATAAATTCAATTTCAGGTGCAGCTTCCTTGAGCACCTCAAGAAGATTGACGGTATCCTCGCCGCAGTCCAAGCCAAAAAATCTGATTTTATTCTAATTGTTAATTTCTCAGCATTAACTCTTTTAATCTGGAAATTGGTTAATATATTATATATATTTTTTCCACTTTGACCAAAGACGTTAATTGGTGGAGCTTTTTCTTAATTTTTGGAAACTTTTTGAGAGAGACCAGCAGTACTGCGAGCTGGTTTCCTCTCCTTATTTTTATTTTAAGTAATGAATAAAATTAACATCCTAATCTTGACTGACGGTATCCCAATTATGTATCACATTGCACATGTATAGACAGGCCACCAATAAGAAGATAAAGTACCCTCCAAATTAAAAGAATTTCACTGGAGATACTCATTTGCTAGATTTGTTGAGGCTGTTCAAGCTGCGACGGAGCAGTCTGGGTATTCGTGGCTCAATGACAGTGTCTAAATTATTCGTGGTCTTTTGTTTTGTGTTTTTTGATAGCTAGTTAGTTTTGTGTATCAGCTTATTATTGATACATTTGTTTGTTTGTCTACATTAAAATAAGGGATAAGTCTTAATATTCAGGATAGTTACCTTGTGATGTTTATTAAATTTTTTTTGTGATAGGGAGGTGAATACCATTTATGCACAGAGTGTGGGACTCCCTTGCTCGCAAGAAGGCGACTGGACTACCCACTAAACACCTCCCCTGTCAACCTGAGAACCCAGCCTGGAACCGTTTGACACATTACTTCGGGCCAGGTCTCGTTTTGTTACGCCGTGGGGTGCCTTCAAGCTGGGGAGTCCCTTTCCTAGCAGGAGGGGAGAGGGGAAGAGGAAATGCCACACAAGTGATGCCCCAGCCCCAGCGCCCCCAGCTGCTGTGAGTCCCTTTTATATTTTAGGACTGCCCGAGCATAATGTGCCACCTGGTTCCATTTGTCAACCGATTCGAGTATCACCGCAACTATGCTATCCGGGGTGAGCTCTCCCGTCTCCCTGTAGAGTTTTTTTTGCAGCCCGACCCATTTTATACACGTAAAAAATGTGTGGAAGACATTATCTTCCTCTCCTAGGCAATACCGACAATCGGGGGACCGTGACTTACTAATCTTGTGCAGTTAAGACTGAAAACACCCATGCCCGCTCAAAAGCTGGGTCAGATAGAAGTCATTCTCACCGTGCCTTTCATTTAGGGATGGTCTTGCATCCAATATGAGGCGCGCAGTCCATCTTCCCACCGTGCAATTCACCCAAGACTGCTGCCAATCGTTGAGTGAGCGCTGTCTCTCTTCGCGGACAACCATATCCCTTGCATCTTCGTTTCGACGCAGATAAAAAGAGTGACGCCCTCTAGCAAGGAGGCCGACAGGGATCGCGCCTGCAATAACTTTCACCGCCTATTCAGAGACTGTCGGATACGAAGATGTAATCCTCAGCGCTCCTCTTCTCTGTACCTGTGCCAGGCGTTTTCGGTAAACCTCCTTACTGAGAGCGTCGCCCCATACCTCTGCTCCATACAGTAGCACTGACCCTACAGCACTCATCAAGAGGCCCCTCCTTGATGGGCTGGGTCCCCCTACGTTGGCCATAAGTCAACTCAGAGCTGATACTCCTAGAGCAGCCTTACCAGCTGTTGCCCTGATTTCCTCAGAGAAACTCATCTTTGAGTCGATCAGTAGCCCTAGGCACTTCACCAGCAGCGAGCCTTGCTGTTTTTGATCAATTTGCGAAGGCATTTCCTGGCCGACTTTTATGCTGTTGCGTGATTGCTTGCCTCGTCACAGTTCCGCGCCCGTTGGGCCTCACGCTGAAGCTTGTGACTCTCCCTTCGTTTTTCAGTGATTTCAGTTGATCACCAATACACTGGAGGCTTCCCGTGCTGGGGTTTGCAACGGGGCATAGAAGCATTGCAAGCAGTCGTGATGATGCTCATAGTTGAGTTCACCATGTCTTGAGCTAGCAGTTCTTCCCCCCCCCCCCGATCTCCGTGCAGCGGTGCACCTGCTGTGAGTACCTCGACGAACCTCTCGACGTCCATCTAGCCGATGTTCCTTCCAATTGTAGAAAGTCGAGAGCACGGACATCGCGAGACAACATCGCTTATCTCAAGTAGAATGCACTGATGATCACTGGCTGAGTAGTCCTCTAATACTTTCCAATTGTGTATCCTCCATTCGAAGGACTCCAAGGCGAATGTCACGTCCGGTATGGCTCCCGCACAGCCAATATGGCGGGAAGTCGGCGTGTTTCCGGTGTTTAGTACGACGAGCACCGTCTTGGCCACCATTTCTAGGATTCGTTTTCCGGCGGATCTGTTTGAGGCATGCCCCATTCGAATGCTTTCACGTTGAAGTCTCCCCCAACGAGCACGGTGCCCTCTGCCTTCGAGACAGTGCCCTCCAAAGCATTCAGCTTGGCCTGGGAAGATGATATCGATTCATTCCGCGTTAGGTACACATTAAGGACGGTCCCTGAGCACCGAACCCACACAAAACCATCCCCTGTCCACAGCTCTCTGCTTGGAAATCAATATTTCGAACCCAGATGGTGGCAGTACCAGCTTCATCAGGATTCCATGACGCTGGACTTTTATCATGGTGTTGCTCACTCAGCAGCAAAAAGTCAGCTTTCATGTCTCTCCCAAACTGCTCAAGTAGATTTTGGGTGGTTGAACTGCGGTCTAGGTTTAGCTGTAGGATGCGGGTCATCGAAGTTCTAATTTTGCCTTGGCTAGGGCTTCCTGGAAAACCCGGCATTTTCCTGATCCCAAGACGTGTCCAGCATCAGGTCTTGGATCAGCATCCTTGCAAAGAATACAGTGTGCCACCTTCGTACACTCTTTTCTTTTATGTCCCATTTCACCACATTTGTAGCATAGGGAACTCCTATCGGCATACTTTGCATACTTTGTGTGGTGTGACCATAGCCAAGGCATTTGAAACATTGAAGAGGCGCTGCTCTTCGCCGTATCCTACAGACAACCCACCATATTCTTACTTTGCCCTTCTCCAAAAATTGTTCGGCGTCCTTTTCGGTCAAGTCAACTATGGCCATGCGTTGTCCCCTATTCTTTTCTGATGTCAGTCTCGCTTTGATCCTTCCCACGCCAGGGAACTCCCTTTTGATGGCCTCTTCTACCTCGGCCAGATCCGTCTTTTATTTCGATCGTTGCCATCGGCTCAAGCGAGGCTATAGCTGCACTTTTGCAGAGGACTTTCTTTACTGCGTCGCAGAATGTTTCCTTATTGTAGGCCTCTGCTCTGAATTTAACCAGTATGTGGCCCGACCACGTTGGTCGTACTGCTTTAATGGTTGTGTTGGTGACTTCGGGCCATATGTTTCCCCTGATGTCCCACAGCACCTGGGTGCGTACGGTATTTGAGGAATTGAGAGTAAAATTAATTAGCTTGTATTTAACAAAATATAATGAAATTTCAGGAATTTTTTATGCAACGTTAAATTAATATATGACTATAAAGTTATTCAATAAAATCGCCATTAGCAGCAATAACCTCTTCGATCCGGGTCCGGAAACGATTACATGCCCAAATCAAATGCTCCTTGTTCATATTAACCATAGCAGCATTAATAACTGTTCTTAGCGAAGAAGTGGTATTATGAGGACGCTTATTGGTCTCACGCTCAACTACGCCCCATACGTAATAATCCAAAGGATTAAGGTCTGGGGAGCTAGGTGGCCATAGGTTCGGTGTTATGTGGTCATGAAAATGTTCGGCCATCCAATCTTGTGTCGCCATCGCTTTATGTGAAGGAGCAGAATCTTGGTGAAAAATGTATAGTCTGCCTCCGCTTACAATATCTATGCAGGGTTTCACTACCGTCTCCAAAACCTCGATGTATGCAGCAGAGTTTACTCGGAGTCCTTGAGTAAAAATGTGTGGTAGCATAACATGTCCTTCGTTGCTGACAACTCCTAAAACCATAACAGTGGTTGGAAATTTTGTGTGCATAACAACAGGAACCTCCGTGGGATTTGAACATAGCCATCTGTCATTTCTGCGATTGGTCTTTTGATCTTGGTCAACATTTTTTCGTCGGAAAAAAAATAACATTTTGGGCGCCTCAGGGTGTTTTATTTTGTTTAAAAGACGTTTTGATCGGAGAACTCTCTGTTCCCGTGTTCTTTCCGACATGTACTGTCCTCTGCGCATGACGTAAGACTTATACCGAAGGTCTTCGTGGACAACTCTACGAATAAGGCGCTCAGAAACATAAAGCTCACTCGCAAGGATCCTCATTAGTTTTGAAGGGTCCTCGTCTATGATCGCTTGTCCTTGCTCTAAAAATTCTGCAGATTGGACAGTGTCATAACGTATCGCCTCCTGATGCTTCTATTGAAGAATTGCTCCTAATAAACAACATAAACTTAATGCTTCTTCTTTTATGTGTAAATCGTTCAAATAAGCAAATCCGTTATTGTAATGATGAAAATAGTACTCAGTTAAACAAATTTTTTATTTTTAACAGCATTAATGATTACATGATAATCAATAAGTAAATATGGTCATGCAAAAAATGAAACAACAATAAAAATGAATTACTAAAAAATTTAAAAGCGGTCTACTTCCATATCATTGAAACGTGTAATGAACCACTAGTTGGGGGCCCCATCTTCGAATATGAACTCCTATATGTTTGTCCAAAACTTTTCGTTGGTTTCAGAGGCTTTCACGCAATGGAATTATAGGTCTCTGAAGATGCACCTAATCATCAGGATTTCGATCTGGATGGGAGGTTGCGTGGGGGCACCAAATTTACTCATTCACATTATTTCCAGGTATTTGTTAGCGTTCCCGTTGAAAACTTCTAACAACAGTCGGGTAAGCAGGAGTTCATAGACCCCCTTCGGTTTTAGTCAGGCCGAGTTATGTTGGTAATAAGGACGCACGAATACATGTTTTATAGTGTACTTTGCGCTAGCGAAAAAAACCAACGCCATGATACTCCAGGAGCTAGCCGCCAGCCTGCGTACACGTCGCCAAGTAAAGTAATTCCAAAGAGGTCAAATCTTAGCTCACTGAGCCGTTAACATCGCTAACTTTATATAAGTGTAGGATGAGTTAAGCAGGCAAGTCCTAGGTTAAGTCAGGTAAAAGGATATAAGGTTTTTGTTGTTAAGGTTGTGAGATGTCCATTTTTTTGGTTCGTTTCACTTCCGCTTTCAGTGAAGGGTGTGGTCTAGTACTGAGAAAATTGCGCCAATATTTGTAATAAGTTGTACGTTGATAATCTTACCGTCTGTCTTTCTATGCTTATATATTTGAAATCTTTCAAGAATGTCAAGTGTCGGTCCTTTACTTTGTTTTTGTAACAATCTCATAGAGTTTGTCATAACATCAGGCTTGTGTGCACAGTTTTGCCTGTCTTGTTGTGTGCTCACGCAGTGTAGTATTTAGAGTGCTCGCTGCGTAAGCTGAAGGTCCCTGGTTTGAGCCCCATTGATGGTAATGAGATTTATTTGGAGTGGTTCCTCGGACGAACTATAAGCCCGTTCAGCTATGATGCATAACGGTTTAAATCACGGTGAACGAATCAAAGCCCAAAACCAAGTACTGACCATATTATGTTTTGAATAAATTACTATTGCTATTATCAATAAAGCAAATCAATCAATAAATCACGCATGATAAGATTTAAGAATAATCTGAAGAATGATAAGCACTTTCTGTGTTTTCCAAAAAAAATTTTATAACGAAAACTTATTTTACCATATTAAACAAAGCTTTTTAATTTTAAGATGATTTCGAAGCATATAACCTTTTTGGTTATATTGCATACCTTAGCACATATCATATATTCCAGTTGATAACATCAAGAAACACCTGTTGTTAACCCAAGGGCAACTTTAGTGCGCAGGAACCACATATTTGGCCACAACACTGGAAACACAATTCCTAAGCAACATTGGTCATAACATTCAATTGCTATTTGCTTTTGATCCGTCAAAAATTGCAGTTACTAGTTACTTAAAAGAAACAGAAGGACCAGAAATAGATTCCTCAACAATAAAGTCGGTGGAAACATTTATCTTTGTTTAATGTGATAATCACTATATGAAAATGAATAATCAATTTAAAGTTGTACCAAACTTTTAAATGTGAGTTTCACAACAAATATCAAAGCATTCATACGTGCAAGCAAAGGTAATTTTGTAATGTAATATTTCTAAAGTTTTTACAGTCTCTTCCTTGTATGATATCTGAACATATTTCCTGATCTTTTAAAATATGGCACTCAAAATTAGCTTGGATCCCTCATTTATTCTCATGCAAACTGAAATAGTATTTCATATTCCTGGAACAATTTTTAATTGCGGAAATAAGCAATTCATTGCAAAAGCTTACAAAGAAGCTCAAGTTAGCATTAAATCTCCCATTTAGCTTTTCCCCAAAGAATATAATTTACAAAATTTCACTGGTAATTTAATAAATTACATTAACAATAAAGTCATAATTTGAAACAACCATTTGCAACTCCATTAACTGGATGATTTTATGCTATCTAATGTATCAAGGCCGACTTTACTGCATCCTCATTCTGATTAAACTTTGCTTAACGTATAATCAGCTCAACATTGTAATCCTTCGAAAAGTAAAACACATTCTATTGTGGCGTTCACCTCAATTGTCCTTAATTGCAATGATGAATAATACTCGGATATGAGCACATCAATCCGTATGTCATGAAGACGATATAAACTCGAATTTCCATCTTTACAGGCATCAATAAAAGCAGTCAAAGGATGGAAATGCAATTCTACGAGGCCATTACGCTGTATCGATGCAGAAATTATGAAAAATGTCTGGACATTTGCAATACAATGTTGCAACAGCAACAGAAAGCATCATCCGTTCAAGATGCAGCTGCCGAGAGGATCATCGATGGAATTTGGCTACTTAAGATGCAGGCTCTGACACAGCGTGTGTACGTCGACGATCTGGAGACCAATGATGATGGCATTGGTACAAATTGATAAATTATTACATTGTTCTGGGCGTTTGTCCGGCATTTTAATGACTGATGGGCGACTTTTTGATTGATTTACAGAGAATGAGGAATTTGAATTGGAAAGGATTGCAACCACAGCGCGCCCGGGAACTTCCATAAAAACGGCTTTCACACCTCGACCGAAGAGCAGCATGATGACTGGTAGTCGATTGAGGACATCAACGGCTAGACCTTCAACGGGAATGGTAAGTAACAATTAGATTGATGCTATTCATTTTAAAAACTTTATTGAGATATCATCCTGAAAGCGTTCTTATCTGAAAAGTATCAGTTTATGGAATGGAAAAGTTAAGTGGTAGAGTGAAAGTGGGAGTTCGTACTTATTTTGGAGGCTGCATATATTCCTTGATGAATTTCATAAAAACATCTCCCGAAAGTGATGGAATATTTAATCCATCAAATTGTGTTAGTGAAAATTTTCGAGTTTTTATCCGACTTCCAAAGGAAATAAGGTTATCAGTTTGTCCCGTATTTTTTGTTGTTGTTGCATTTTTTAGATATCTTCGACTTCGTAGCACTACAGCCCCTCTGGGGGCTTGGTGTCTTGCAAATAGCGCCTCCAAGCGTCTCGGACCATTGACCGCGTGCTGCAATTTTCAAATCCAAATAGTGATAAACTATCTTCGTTGACTGAGTCAGACTAGCGTTTCCTCTGTTTCCCAACGAATACTTTTTTTGGTATTCGTTGTTCGTCTTTACGGTTCATGTGGTCAGCCCACTGCAGTTTCCGCTGTCTTACAATCGTTGAGACCACCGGCTCGTCAAAAATTTAATATAGCTCATGGTTGTATCAAATTTGCCATTGGTCCCCGTCTAGCATCGTGCCGATTTTTCGCCTCAGGACCCGTCTTTTGAAGGCGTATGTTTGCGGGTGCATGGTTAAGGGTCCATGTTTCATACACATAGCATATCATAGGTCTTTACACAGATTTGTATACTTGGAGCTTTGTTTTCCTGTGTATGCAGCTGGTCATCAAAATCATCAAAACTGAATAAAATATTTTATTTGCGAGCTGTATTCTTTGGGGTATTTCACCCCTGTCATCAGTGGTTCTCGGTATTTTGGTGCCTAAATACACAAATTTGCCCACCTTTTTGATACTATTTTCGCCAAGTGTGATGTTTTGGGCATTTGAGATATTTTTCCTTGACTGCGTCATGAGTTTTGTTCTGTTCCCATTGATTTCTAGCTCTACTAGTTTTGCTTCGCTTTAGAGTTTCAGGAAAAGTTTTTTGGCGGTCATGACAAAATGTTGATGTCATCTGCATGGGCTACCACTTGGCTTGACTTGTAGAATAACGTACCTCTTGTATCGGCAAGTAGCTTTCTAATGACATATTTCCAGAGCGAAATTCAATAGCAATGGGGCCAGCCTATCTCCCTGCTTGAGTCCGATTATTGTCTCAAAGGCATCGGTGAGTTGGTTATCGATGCGGGCTTGGGAGGTCGTCATTGTACTTTTGGCAGGACAGAATGATTTGGCTGGGATACCAAAGCAAAGTATTATTTGGTACAGTAAGTTACGATCAATACTGTCGTATGCTTGCTTGATTGTGAACAATTGGTATATCGTCGATCTACCTGCTCTAAAACCACCTTTATACTCCCCAATAATGCTATTGGCATGTGGTCCGATTTTATTTTCTAGATCTTTGAAAATATTTTATATACCAACAAAGTGGTGATATGCCTCTATATATTTCGCACTGTAGCTTGTCATCTTTTTTTGTGGATAGGGAATATAATCGATTGGCTCCACTCTTTCCGCATATTTTCTTGTGGCTCAATGTGCTGGATGACTTTGTGAATAGCTTTGCGAACACTGGCTGCCAACATATTTTATGAGCTCCACTGGAATCTCATCAATGCCCGGCCCTTTATTATTATTTTGGGCATTGATGGTAGAGCAAACTTCATCCAGAGTTGGTGGGTCCAATGAAGCTCTCCGGAAACATCTGTAGCCTTCAATATTCTACAGCTGTGCGGAAGAATAAAGAGGTTCTTGAAATATGATGACCATCTTTTCTTAATCTTGGTTTCATCAGCGACGATATTGCCGATGTCATCAGGACAAAGCGTGATTTTGGGCTGATAGTCCCATTGCAGGCTTTTCTCTACTTTGTATGCTTGTCTTGTTTTGTTACTCGCTAGACCTACATTGATGCTTCTCACTTACGCTTGCTTGTCGGCTCGCTATTAGTGGGATCATATACGGCAGATTCTTTGTCACACCACGAAGCTGCACTTCAAAACATTTAACACACGCACTCTTATTTACAAGGCATCCCGATCAATTTTTATCTTCGAAAATTTTCTATTATGTGTCACTTTAGTTTCTTCTTCCATTTTTTCGGAGTATCACACCCCCTCTCGGGCCTTTCCTTCTTGCAACAAGCACCTCTTAGTTGTAGTGCCTCAGCAAGTGAAGATAGTGGTGCTCGCCGGAATAGGCCTTGCCCGAGGATGCGTGAATGCACTTGCACGCTAGCGTTGCGGTGTCATGGGTGGGTTCTTTTTCCCCAGCACTAGGGCCTACTACAAAAAATTTTCGCATTCACGAGTTGTACGTTAGAAATATGTATAACGCTTTGACGATGTCAAGGCACAGGTAACATTTCAAAGGAATTGACATTGGACTAATGAAATCGACGCTGGTGCTCGATTAACGCGCATGGAACGCGAGACGATTTCCTCCTTACTCTGAACACTTACGACCCCCAAATAAGAGTGGGGCATCCAAGCAAAAGCGGTGCTCAGTGGCCAAAACTAGCGCCTCACACCGATGAGATCAGGTGGTGAGTAGTAGCAGATATCTGTTATTGCAACACTTTCCAGCTTATTGAAATGGTATAGGGACGCGGGTTATGAAGAAATTTTGTGGCATAATATTGCTGCCAAAACAGCATACGCATTTAGGATTATCGAGTAGTTCGCGAGGTGAAATGTTCGATTAATGAAAATTATCTTGGTCCAATGACCGTGTCCTCCAAATTCAAAATTCAAACATCGATCCACTGTCTTCCTCCACCGAGTTAGACCAGTGTTATCTCTGTCTCCCCACTAGTCTTCACCCTTCAGGTCAGCCAACGAATACTTTTTGGGTATCCGTTGTTCGTTCATTCGATTTACGTGGTCAGCCCATACCGCTTCCGTAGTCTTACAACCGTTGAGATCTCCAGCTCATCAACAATTTCATACAGCTCATGATTGTATCGAATTTGCCATTGGTCTCCGTCCGGCTTCGCTTTCGAAGGTATTCATTATGTTTACAGATGCGTGGGCTATGGTCCATCTTTCGTACCTTTAGTATAGCACGGCTCTTATCACAGATTTGTATGCTGGGAGCATTATTTTCCTGTGTACGCAGATGATCTTCAAGATCGGCAAAACTGAATAAAGTATTTCATTCGCAAGCTGTATTCTTCGGCGTATTTCGTTTCTTTCATTACCGGTTCTCGTTCTTTTAGCGTTTAGATATACAAAATTGCCCCCATTTTCGAAATTGTATTCGCAACCTGTATTTTGTGTACTTGAAGTATTTTTCTCGACTGCATCATGAGTTTTATTTTATTCTCATTTAAATTACTATCTCGATGGTATTTTCAACAATTTTTTCGAAATAACAGTTGCTAAACTATTAACCTTAGTTAAAATATTTCCATAACATAATTTACTTTCAGGCTCGTCCAGGAACAATGTCTAACCGCCCTGGTTCATCCCTTGGTAGTCGACCAACTTCCCGATGTGGTACTGCTCGCCGAGTTCGAGTAACTTCTGCTTCAGCTTATACACTTGGAGACGCTTCTTCATCAATGTTTCAGGCAGCACGAAATAATCCAACTATCTACGCAGAGAGAACATCAATTATCAAACCACTATTTAGGTTTCTGTATTATCATGAAGGTGAACCTCAAAAGGCATATTCTTTATGTGAAGCGGTAGCAAATGTACAGAAACAAAAAGTCGATTGGTGGTGGGAGCAACAGCGAGGTCGCTGCCTTCTCGCTATGAGCTACCCTAAAAAGGCTGAAGAGTTTTTGAAAAAATCGTTAAGTGCTTTTCCACATCCAGATACATATCTGTTGATGTGTAAGCTATACCTTAAACTAGAGCAGCCTTTTATAGCACTTCAGCTTCTAGATTCAGGAATACAGAAAATGCCTAACGAAATAAGTTTGCGAATACAACAAGCGAGGATTCAGGAGCAAGTTGAACTCACAGACGAATCGGTGGCAACGTATCGGATTGTGTCTCAAATGGAAGCGATTAATACTGAAGCCTTAGCTTCTATTGCGGTCTCCTATTTTTATGATGGAAATCCAGAAATGGCATTGATGTATTACAGGTACGTAATTTCCACTAGAACTAGTTAATGTTGTAAATATATATATATATATATATATATATATATATATATATATATATATATATATATATATATATATATATATATATATATATATATATATATATATATATATAAATTTATATATGCAGTTAATGTTGTAAATATATATATATATATATATATATATATATATATATATATATATATATATATATATATATATATATATATATACATATATATATATATATATATATATATATATATATATATATATATATATAACTAGTTAATGTTGTAAATATATATATATATATATATATATATATATATATATATATATATATATATATATATATATATATATATATATATATATATATATATGTATATATATATAACTAGTTAATGTTGTAAATATATATATATATATATATAAACATATATATACAATATATATATATATATATATATATATATATAAATATATATATATATATATATATATATATATATATATATATATATATATAACTATAGTTTTGGGAAACAAACTAAACATATTATATGACTGAAACTGTAAATATATGTTCGTGACCTACATGAAAAACTAAAACAATCGATAATCGAATTTACGTTGCCCTCAAACTTGAAAAGTCACCTTACTTTTTATACACACCTCGTATGTATATATATATATATATATATATATATATATATATATATATATATATATATATACAGTTATATATATGTATATATATGTATAAATATATATGTAAATATATATATATATATATATATATATATATATATATATATATATATATATATATATATATATATATATATATATATATATATACATACATATTTATATATATATAGATATATATATATATATATATGTATATATATATATATATATATATACATAAATGTGTTTATATATATTTATAAATATATATATATATATATATATATATATATATACATATATATATATATACTCGTATATATATATATATATATATATATATATATATATATATATATATATATATATATATCTAAATATACAATCTAAATATACTATAAATATATATATATATATATATATATATATATATATATATATATATATATAAATATATACTATGTATGTATATATATGTATATATATATATATATATATATATATATATATATATATATATATATATTTATTAATGTAGTTTTTTCGTAGTCTTCAAAGTACAATTTTGTTGGACTACCTTTTAGCATCTTTTGGTAAGTTAAAAAGTTCCCCGTTCGAAGGAGCCTCAGTTTTCACAAGCGGAGAACTTGCCCAACTCCTCTTTAACAGCCTGATCGGAATCGAAAGATTTACTATTCAAATGGTTTTGAAGGGAGCAAAACAAATGCTAGTCTGATGGTGCTAAGTCAAAGCTATAGGGTGGATGTGGCATCGGGTCCGAATTGAGCTTCATTAATTTTTGACGGGTTATCAAGGAGGTGTGGGTCTGGCGTTGTCATGATGGAAGTTCACGCCTTTGCGACTGGCCAGTTCTGGACGTTTTTTCTTGATTTCTTTGTTCAGTCTCACAGGAGACATTTGAATCAATAGTTTAGTGTCTTGAAAGCAACTCAAAGAAGACTATACCCTTGTAGTCCCACCACACAGAAAGCATAATCTTCTTTTGGTGAATATTGGCTTTGGATCGCGATCACGGGGGCTCATCTTGCTTGGTCCGTGATCATTTTCAGACTACTTATCGTAAACAACCCATTTTTCATCGCCCTTTACGACTCTTTTTAGAAATGGGTTGTTTTGATTACGGTTCAGTAAAGAGACGCATATGTCGATGCGTTTGTTGAGATGAATTTCCGTTAATTATTGAGGAACCCAAACATCTAGTTTGTTTACGTAACCAAGCTATTGTATGTGCAAGTAAACGGTTGAATTTGCTATGTTGAGCTTTTTTGCTGTTCTCGAGCTGCCATAGTTAGTAGCAGTTTCGATTAACGCCTTTATTTTGTCGTCATCAGTAGTGGTTGGATGACCAGTATGTGTTGCATCTTGCACATTAAAATTTCCAGAACGAATGCGTGTAAGCCAATGCTGACACTGGCGTTCAGTAAGGCAATTCTCATCATAAACTTCACACAATTTTTTCCAAGCTTGCGCCGCAATTCGCTCTTTCGGAAATAAAACAATAAAATATACCGATAATGATCTCTTTGATTGACCATTTTCAAATTTATTTTTAACCAACTTGTTTACTAATGACGCTCAGTTTTTGACTGAAGAGTCTAATATATAAAATATATATAATAATATAAGCCACGTAATCACTACAACATGAAATATGCAATCCTCGTCATGAGATATGCAGTTCAAGACATGCAATTTATTTCACTCTAACTGCTTTGAGCATCCATTCCCAATGTCATCATTCAGCCTTGATTCTTTCGGTTGCAGCAAAGGCCAGAGACTTTCATATACCTCCTGTGCCACCTCGACATATTCGCAATTGATCATATGGTTGCTTGTTACCAGATGTTTTGCTATAGATGATTTTATCGCTACAATAGGTCGTTTTTTCGTGCGCCGTTTTAGATGTGCTCCGTGAACCTTGTTTTAACCAGAGTCAAAGTCAAAGTCAAAAGCGTTTTATTTAATACCAATCGTTATAAATTTTTAAAAGAACATAAAACAAATTCCAAGCAATAAAACTATGAAAAACTTAATGGCCCGAATGGCTGTCTAAATTTATACGTTATCAGTTAAACACATTCAATGAAAAAAAAACACTAGCAAATTTAAATTAATTAAGATTATTACATATTTTTTGATTCAATTGGAAAAAGGAGGAAAAAACCAACCAGCACTATTCAAAAATTACTTATATTACTAACACAACAGTGAACTTTTATCCTTACCTTATATGTTACGCCCTAATTCTAAATAAGATCAATCAAAAAAAAACGTTACTTTATATTGGAACCTATACCGAATTTATAATACAAATAAAAAACAACACTAGATGTAGCGATGATGAGATGATACTAAAAACTACGTAACGAGAAAAACACACAAAAACAGAAAATAAACACAAATAATTTAGACATTGTCATTCAGCCACCAATACCTAGATTGCTCCATATTAGCTCGACCAGCCTCAACGAATCTAGCAAATGAGTATCTTCCTTGGAATTGTTGGTCTCGTGAACTCAGATTCGGAGGATATTTTATCTTCTTATCGGTGGCCCGTCTATATATGTGATGTATGATTGGGACGCCGTCAGAATCAAAAACATATCGATTCATGTCCAAATACACGAATGCTTCTGGAGGAACGAAGCCAGTAGTGAGGCAGGTCACAATATACCCGTCTGTAGGGTGGAACGGCTGCAAAATCCAACGGTTTTCACTCACAGTTACAGATCTTGCGATATGATTCCGAAGAAGTTTCAATATGAAGATTTCGACTCTTGTCACTTGAGCGGTTTGATAAATTTTTCTATTCGATATATAGTGCTTCCAATCCGTCTCAGGCTTTCTGTACAAACCAGTACATGCACGAAGACATTTCCTTTCGAAAACTCTTAATCCTTCCATTGTACTAGCACTCTGGTTGTATCAGATCTGGCATCCATATGTCAAAACTGGTCTAACCAGGGTCTTGTAACAAATAACTTTGACCTTTTGATCAATGTATCTGGAATGAAAGAGTCGCCAAAGAGCTATGACTACTTTTAGTGCCTTACTGAGCATGATTTTCACATGTTCAGTATAGTACAGATACTGATCGAGATAAACACCGAGGTATCGAACACAGGATTTATGTGAAACCCGTTCTGAACTACCCTCACTAGCCATGATGTGGAAATTCTTCCAATTACGTTTCAGGTCTTGACTGGCCCCCTGCAGCGTTGTCCGAAACAAAATTGTTTCGAGCTTCTGCGCATTGATTTTCGTTCGGCAATTGTCGGTGTAAAGCTGCACATCATTAAACATTTTTTGGAGATTTCTCTGAACTATTGCAGCTTTTCGGCCTGCCGTATAGATGATCAGATCATCAGCAAACGCTACCAAAGATCACGTTGGCGAGACGTTAAAACAAAAGCTGTTCAATAGCTTGTGAATGAATATTGAGAAAAGCAGGGGTGCAGTAAATGTTCCCTGCTGTAGACCATTCAAGACCTTGAATTCGCGCATTGTTGTCAGATTTCCATCAGTTACAACAAATGATTTCCCATACATCATATTGCACATTATGGCGACAAGGTGTCTGGGGAACCTGTCCTGAAAAAGTTTGAAAACTAGTTCATCTAACCACACCGTATCGAAGGCTTTCTCCATATCAATGAGACATGCTCCAACACATTCTTTGTTGTTTAGTTTCCAATAAATGTCTGAGGTTACTTTCGTTATTGCATGTATGGTCGAATGCCTGGCATGAAAACCAAATTGGAAATTCGGCATCAACTCATATTCCTCAATGTGGGCGCTTAATGCTCTGTTGAGTATCACTTCAAACACCTTGCTAATGTTAGCCAGCAAGCTGATTGGGCGATAGCTTTTAGGGCATGAACATTCTTTTCCGTTCTTCAAGATCGGAAATACCTTAGCCTTTTTCCACTAATTTGGGAAATATGAATTGTTCAACCGCAAATGTCGGAGAACTATATTTGGAATACCGTCAGTACCACTTGATTTTTGTTGTTTATTCTGCGAGATATGAAACACAAGTCTTCATAGCTGACAAAATAATCAATAAGATTCAAGCTCGGTATGAGGTCAGATGTTAATATTACATTGAAATGAAGAATTGATTGGCCGTTCAGGCTTGATTTGAAGTCGGAAAGTTTTGCTTCAACGACCTCTGAAAATATTTCATTCCCTCTCTCTGGGTTTGGCAGATGGACCAATTTAAAATGTGTTCCAATCAGGGTAAGTTTCTGCAATCCTTCACATATAATCCTGTTTCCATTTCTATCCGGAGTCATACTATCAATTTCGATACCAGCCCTATCGAGAAGATTTATCTCATCATTAGCGACTTCAAGATTCGATACCTTCACTCGAGACTTCTTGCGGAATATGCTATTCACTTTCACAAAAATGCCATCTGGGTTCTGTGGGCTAATACCCCTCAGTTTTGCCGCCCATTGATTGCTGACCTCACTCCTGAAGTATGAACGGATTAAGTTCCGGACATTCTTCAGGTGTAATTTCAACAAAGCCAACGAGGGACGGTTGTAATCCAAAAATCGTCGATAAATATTGTTGACGCGTGTGAAAAGAAGGCTTTTCAATCTTTTTAACCTTGCGATGGTTGGTGTTTCATATCCTTCCATATTGTTTCGATGTTTAATCTTGGGAACTACTTTCTCAATCGTTTCCAACGTCAGCTTCTCTAACTTCGACAAATAGAGATCGATTTCATCGTTAGTTAGATTCCTGTCATTAGGAACCATTGAGCAAGGGTTGCCATCATCAGAAAGAGGACATTGCTTCTGGTACTCCTGATTAACCTTCTTTTGAAACTTTCCCCAGTCTGTTTTTTTGGAAATTCAACCGATGGTTTTCATGTTGAACTGGAATGAGAACGACATCATTCCTTTGATGATTGATTTCCATTACGATTCCGTTATGGTTACTATCGTAAGAAAGCACCTTCAGTTTCAGTTGAGGACTATTAAAGCTGAGTTCAAGTGTTGCGTCAGCAATTCAGAGGTCCAAATATGAATTTGTCCTGGGGTATGTTGGGAAGTCCGACCCATATAGGCTGCACCTGTATTCAATTCGGTTCTCTGTTATCCATGATTTCAGGAATACACCTCTTGGATTATTGGTGGCGTTCAGCCATGATGTATGCTTGGCATTCAGGTCACCGGCAAAATTATAATAACTATGCAGCCTGTTCAATTCGAGTATTTCAAACAAGGAATTGAGTTCCTCCTTAAACTCGAGAACATTTTGACCAGTTGCAGAGGCAGAGATAACGAAGAATTTATCCCCACCTGGCAGTGAAAATTTGATAACGGACACTTCAAGAAATTCAAAATTTTTGAATTCGACTTTTTCAATATTTTGGAATCAATAGGGTGTTCAACCAATATTCCGGTGCCACCTCCCTTCACCTATTACCCTATCGCTTCTTACGAACGCAAAATCTTTGAATTCCATTGAATTGAGGTGAGTTTCAGTGAGAAGGCTTTTGCTTAGCAATAAATTCAAGGAGATGATCACGTCGATGTATAGAAACGATAGAATTGACGTTGATCGATATGAGGCGAAGCCTATCCATGGGAGTATGACTGGATGGCAAGTTACTATTAGGCATTTGAAAGATCTAAACGCTGAAAAGCAAAATTAATTTTTGAATCTTGTTTGTCGATTCTCTCCAATAAAGAATTAAGTTACTGGTAAATTTTGAGAAGCAGCTCATTTTTGCCACTGACATTATTTACATAATTTCCAACTTTTTCTGCTGGTCCTCTAGCGGCGAGCGCAAATGATACTCCAGTTTTGACGAAGTTGGAAGGTACGATATTACGGTGTACTTGTGTTTGCCTTGGAGCAAATTTAACTTTTGCATCTTGATATCGGGAGCATCCTCAATATGATGCTGGGTGACCAAAAATACCGCAGTTAACACAGTATAATTTTTCTTTAAGCTCCGTCTGAGCCAATTGGCACTCACCGGGAGCATGAACGTCTTTGCATTTAACGCACCGATAGTGCATGGCACAATTGGCAGCCGGATGTCCAAATCATTGACACCGGTAACACTGGTTGACTTCTCTTTTCTGGAGGCGTTCCCACCTCACCACTCTGAAATTTAAGTACCTTATTTGTTGAAGGGCCCTTGGACTGCTCTTATTTGCAATTTGTACCAGGGAAAGTGGTAAATTCTTCTTTCTATGGTCAACCTTCTTGTCGCAAAGGCTTTGACTGAAACAAAATCAATATCTGGTGCAGGTTCCTTGAGCACCTGAAGAAGATCGACCGTATCCTCTCCGCAGTCCAAACCCTTCAACAAGAAGGTCTGATTCTTCTCACTTTTTGGGCTATGGGTGAAGTGTGGAACCTCCCCAGAACTGAGCGCATCTTTGGCTGACTTGAAATCAACCAGTGATTTCGTCCATATAGTTAATTTTTCGGCATTAACTCTTTTGATTTCGAAATTGGCCCGTTTATTTTCGGCTGCCAATAGCCGAACCATATCTTTCCCGCTTTGTCTGAAACGTTGATTGGCGGAACTTTTTCTGTCTTGTTGAAAGCTTTTTCAGAGGAACCAGCAGAACTGCAGGCTGGTTTTTTCTCCATATTTTTGTTCTTTAAATATTGAATAAAATTTAAGTCATTATCTTGATGAGAATTACCTTCGATGTTTTCTTCAATTTCCATTTCTTCGGTTAATCCCTCCAGCGCTGCAAAATAGTTTTGGCTCTCGTTGGTGCCACCAGCACTTAGCACTTCTTCTGGAACTGCTTGCTTTGCACTTTTCTTCGGCTTTGTTACCTGTTGCCATTGATTTTGCGGCTGCGTCTTTTGAGGCTTCATCTCTTTCTTGAAGAGATCCTTGAGGGACTATATCTCTAGCCTTATTTCATCATTTTCTTTTTGCAATTTGGCCATTTGTCGATTGTCCGCTATTATTTGCAGCTTGCACCCTCCATCTGCGGAGTTTTCTTCGTTATGTTTTCTCTTGGTCATTACCGCCAGTTTCATATTCGTCGTTTCCCCAGGATGCCCCAACGGTGGGAAGCCTTCGGGCTCCTCCATACCAGCGGCAAAGTTTTCTTTGGTAATTTGTTTTTCGTTACCAATCGAAGTAAAAAATATTCGATAGAAATTTCCTGAGTCGATTACTTCGACAATATAAGTTTTTTCCGATAAAAATTAACTTCGGACTACCGTTTTTTTTTAAAATTAATTTAATTTTTGAAACCTTTTGATAGGAGTGATTTAAAAGACGTCTATACGCCAAGACTACTACGATCCATCTTGTCTTAACCAGTCGTTTAAAAATATGGATATTTTATCGCGAGCGGTTGGAAAATTGTCTGTAACTCTGAGGAAAATACAGATACAAAAAAAAAATTTTCAAACATTTATTTTAGATGAAACCACGATGAAATATATAGTATTAAATAATTTAATTTTTATTTTTCGATTGTTTCATAACAAACGATTGTAAAAAAACAATAACTTTTTACTGGGAGTTTACGTGAAAAATCGGATATATTTTTTAGAAAAATCAAATCAAAATTGTACTACAACTTTTACATAAAAAATTTTTTTCTAAATATGATTGTTTAAAAACGTCATACAACGAAAATAAATGCTTCAAAAAATGATGATGTTCAAAAATGATACTTGGGAAATAACGTACATTTCAAGAGCAAATGCAGACATCGAAAAATTCTTCAGTTGAATTTTTTGGGGAAATTTAACAGCTAAAAATTTCAACTGAAACTATTTTTCGTATTTTCATTATTTAACCGATTATATTTTTAAAAAAAAACACCGATTTTCCGGAAAATTGCATCCCCAGCATTGTAAAGATTTTTTTTCTTAAAGTTAACCGTTTCAAATACAATGCTTGCATTTAACATTTCATCCTTTTTGTAATTTTCGCAAGATGTTAGGAAATTTATGTCTATTTTTTCTACACCATTAAGTGCACGTCCTTCAAAAAACCATAAAAAGCATTGAGTTCTCCAGTTTTCCGCAGATGCTCATGAATGTTTTATATGCTCAATTCATTGTGAAAAACTTCTGTATCGAGCAGTGATATACATTTTTTTTTTTACAGTGCCATCAATAGTATAGACAATTTTTCATCCAAATAAAATTTCTAATTGATTCACATCTTCAGGTTAACAAGAATGCGAGTCAAAGAACGAAGAACAAGCGGTATAAAGCATATAATCAAGGAACATAAATAAATTTCCACCATTCCTGCAACTGTAATTGTTAAATAGCGATACTTCAAAGATAAACCCTCAAGAACTTAATCGCCGGCTCTTAACTGCCAATTAACTCCCTGTTTCGGCTACTGTTGCAATTTCTCTCGTGGTGCTAAATATCTACCTCATTCCCTTGATACATTACCATAATTAATTGTTGTCAAAACCTTCATCTTTATCAACGCATCGGAATTCACGTTGATAGTTAAAAAGCAGAATAGAATTGGAAATGCCTTCTAATTGGCATTATCTAGAATCAAATAGATGCGTACTTTCAAATACCAAATAAATCTCTAAGCTAACAAAGTTATGCGAAGAGATAGTTATGCAAATAGCAGCAATAAATAAAGTTTTAACTTTCAACAGAATTATTCTAATGATCAAGTAATTATTCTCTTTAATTTGTTAATTTCTGCTTGCAGGCGTATTCTATGTATGGGAGAGCATAGTGCAGAACTTTTCTGCAACATCGCACTTTGTTGCTTGTACGCTGGCCAGGCTGATCTGGTGCTACCTTGTTTTCAGCGTGCAATACGATTAGCAACGACCATTGATCAACGGGCTGATATATGGTATAATTTAAGCT
Source organism: Odontomyia ornata (assembly GCA_963969285.1). Taxonomy (NCBI): domain Eukaryota; kingdom Metazoa; phylum Arthropoda; class Insecta; order Diptera; family Stratiomyidae; genus Odontomyia; species Odontomyia ornata. The sequence goes on from OZ017740.1 coordinate 137,120,438, forward strand.
TTGTGGGATTGGTGAGTATCGGCTAAGTTACTAAACATTTGCGAAAAGGAATGTAATGCTTTTTGTTTTTTAAACGGCTTTATTAGTTTAGTGCATTAAAGGAAAACCCGTATGGTTTAAAAAGTTATGGGCAAAACTTATTTAAATGTTTTCGATAGATGAAGTGAGAACCCTAAATAAATTCAGACGAAATTTCCACAGTCCTTATTTACCCCTTCGTAAAAAATGAAAAAATCTCTGGTATTTTATTAAGATGTAAACGTTTAAGGAAGGGTTAAAAGTTCTTTTCGGTCAAAATAGCGAACTATTTCTCAGTTTGAACCTATGACGTTGTATTTTGGCAATGCTTGGGCCTTTCTCTAGAAATTAAGGACCCGTAGATGATTGTCCTGGCAAAATAGTCCTATTCCAGACTAAGTAAGTAGTGCAGCAGTAGTCGTCCTTTTATGTTTTTTAGGGTTTTATACTAAAATACAAAACCCTATTACAATCACGACCTGCGTCCGTCTGTCCGTCCGTCCGTCCGTCTGTATGTCACAGCACTTTTTCTCCGAAACTATAGAGGCTACAGCCATGAAACTTTGTGGAAAGGTCAGAAGTGGGGACTTCTTGAAAGTTCAATGGTGGAAAAATTTTTCAAAGGGGTTTAAGGGGGGTCTCCCCATATAGGGAGGTGACCCCTCAACAAAAAAATTTTCACCATTGGTAGTCGAGTAGGGTATCATTGGAAAGGTCTTAATGAGATCTTATCAAAACAAGTCTTAAAATTGCCTTATCGGTACCGAGGGGGGCAGGGGAAGGGGAAATGTACGAACCTGTAAAACGTGGCTCATCTGGCATCTCTGGTCTCACTAGCCGATCGTAAGTCACGTTCCACAAGTCTTGGTCGAGGATAGATAACTTGGCAACATCCAATGTAACTTCCATCCTTCGTTGCCCCTATTTCGCGTCATAAAGTAGGGTTCGGTCCTTCAGGTAGTCCCTCAAAAGCCATTTCCAGCGTATAGAGAATATCAACCTATATAGCGGAGTTAAAGGCATTCCCAACGTCGAGTGTCACCTACAGGAGGAGTCGTCGCTTGATGTGGCCACATGCCTCTGCCTTTTGGACCGCGATCACCATCTCTGCAATTGCATCAATGGTGTAACGTCCTGCTCTAAGGCCGTACTGCCGAGGTGATATGTCCCCAGCAGCACGAATCACGTTAGTGAGTCTTCCCTTGATGAGTTTCTCTAGCACTTTCCCAGCCGTGTCTAGCATGCATAACGGGCGGCATGCAGACGGTGATCCGGGATTTCCCTTCCCTTTGCTGATCAGCACGCGCCTCGCCACCTTCCATCGTATCGGGAAAACCCCGTCCCGTAGGCAAGCGTTGAATGTGCTGAGCAGAAAGTCAGGACAATGGTGACAGACAAGTTGCGCCCCCTTTGCTTTTCAGCGATTTCAGTCGACCACCAGTACACTGGGGACTTGCCGTGCCGGGGTTTTTAACGGGGCATAGAAGCATTGCAAACAGTCATGATGACGCTCAGAGTTGAGTTCACCATGTCTTGAGCTGCCAGCTCTTCCGTCCCTAGCGAATCTCCCTGCATCGGGGCACCTGCTGTGAGCATATTGATGAACCTCTTGACGTCCATCCTTTCGAGGTTCCATCCAATTGTAGAAAGCCGGGAGGACGGACATCGGGAGACAACATCGCTTATCTCAAGCAGAATGCACTGATGATCACAAGCTGAATAGTTCTCTAACACTCCCCAACCGTGTATCCTCCGTACTTAGGACTCCGAGACGAATGTCACGTCAGGTATATTTCCTTCACAGCCAATATGGTGGAAAGTCGCCGTACTTCCGGTGTTTAGTATGACGGGTGTCGTCCTGGCCTCCATTTCTAGGATTAATTTTCCCCGCAGATCTATTTGAGGCATGCCCCATTCGATTGCTTTAGCGTTGAACTCTCCCCTAACGAGCACGTTGCCCTCTGCGTTCGAGACAGCCCTTTCCAAAGCATTAAGCTTGGTTTGGAAAGGTGATATGGATTCGCTCGGCGTTAGGTACACACTAAAGAAGGTGGTCCCTGAACACCGAACCCACACAAAACCATCCCCATTCTGAACCCATATGGCGGCAATACCAGTTTCATCAGGATACCATGACGCTGAACTTTTTTTCATGGTGCTGCTCACTCAGCAGCATAAAGTCGGCTTTCATGTCCCTCGCAAACTGCTCAAGCAGATTTTGGGTGGTTGAACTCTGGTGTAGGTTTAGCTGCAGGATGCAGGATGTCATTCAATGTTGTTTGTTTATTTGTAATACTTTCCGCTGTTGTCTACACCATAGTACATTCACATAGTATCCACACCTTCCATTTACCCTGTGTTACACACTTTCTTAATTTTCCCAGGGGCCAGTCAGCTGAGCCAGGGCTGGTCATGCAACTAGCTAGCCTGCCAGCAGCTGCCTCGGAGTAAACTAAGGGTGTCCGGACTTGATGACGTGATGGGTACCGCCCGTTGACACATTAAACGACCACATCTGAAACCGATGAGAGGTCGGTTTAGGTTTCCTTCAGGAAATCTCAAACGAAACGCACGAAAAGAATCGCCGGTTATCAAAACCCTACCCCTCAGTGGCATACTCACTTTCGGTATTCTTTTCCCCCTGAAAAAGAACAACTATCAATTGAAAAGGAAAGATTTTGTTTTCATTTAGCAAACCATATTATTATTTCATAAGAACAAAGGGGCTATATACTTATATTTCAGTCTTTCTGAATGTACTTTTTCATGCCTTTATTTTCAATTTTAAGCTGCTTTTCTTAAATTGTATTATTTTATGTTTGGGAATTAAGTTGAAGAATACAAAGAACCGAAAATGCATGATTTCTGAACAAACAATTACATATAATCTAGTAAGTAGTGTCCAAACCAAAATTGTTTACAGAGGGTCGCTGTGCTTATGTTATTAAACATCTCTTAAGATTATCATATTTTGTTAGTACTTGTTATTATTTGTATTATTTATTAACAGGGTTCGGATTATTTCCTGCTATTATTTGTTATTTATTAATATGGCGCGTATTTTTTCTTATTATTACTATCCTATAGTTACCGTTTAAATTAATAAACATTTACTTATGCATATATACATACACACTTACTTATGTACCTACTTATTTACTTCTTCTTCTTAGCACTACAGCCCCTTTCGGGCCTTCGCTTCCTGCAAACAGTGCCTCCAACTGTCTCGGTCCGTTGTCCGCGTCATCCAATTCCAAAACCCAAGCAGCGATGAACTTCGTCGACCGAGTCAGACCAGCGTTTCCTCGGTTTCCCCACTGGCCGCCGGCCTTCAGTTCTCCCTACGAATACCTTCGATTCATGTGTCCAGCCCATTGCAGCTTCCGCAGTCTTACAATCCTAGAGACCTCCGGTTCGTCAAAAATTTCATACAGCTCATGGTTTTATCGAATTCGCCATTGGTCCCCGTCTAGCTTCGCTCCGATTATTCGCCTCAGGACCCGTCGCTCAAAGGCGTTCAATATATTTGCAGATGCTTGGGTTAGGGTCCATGTTTCACACCCATAGCATAACACAGGTCTTATCACAGATTTGTATACTTGGAGCTTTATTTTCCTGTGTATGCAGCTGCTATTCAAGATCGTCAATACTGAATAAAATATTTTATTTTCGAGCTGTATTCCTTGGCGTATTTAGTCCCTTTCATTGCCCGTTTTCGTTATTTTAGCGCCTAAATACACAAATTCGCTAACATTTTCGACACTGTATTCGCCAAGTGTGATATTTTGTGTATTTGGGGTATTTTTCCTCGACTGCGTCATGAGTTTGTTTTATTTTCGTTGATTTGTAGCCCTACTAGTTTGGCTTCGCTGTCGAGTTTCAGGAAGAGTTCTTTGGCAGTTGTTAATGACCTTGACAGAATGTTGATGTCGTCCGCACAGGCCACTACTTGGCTCGACTTGTATAGTAATGTACCTCGCGTATTAACAGGTAGCTTCCGTATGACATACTCCAGAGCCAAATTGAATAACAATGGGGCCAGCCCATCTCCCTGCTTTAATCCGATATTTGTGTCAAAGGCATCGGTGAGTTGGTTATTGATGCGGACTTGGGAGGTTGTCGACGTCATTGTCATTTTGGTAAGACGGACTAATTTGACTGGGATGCCAAAACCAAGCATTATTTAGTACAGTACGTTACGATCAATACTGTCGTATGCTTACTTGAAGTCAACGAAAATTTGGTGTACGTCTATGTTGAACTCCCAGCATTTTTCAAGTACCTGATGCTTGACTGTGTACAGTTGGTCTGTTGTTGATCTACCTGCCCTAAAACCACCTTGATACTCCCCAATAATACTGTCGGCGTATGATCCGATTTTATTTTCTAAGATTTTAGAAAATATTTTGTACGCCGTACAAAGTAGTGATATCCCTCTCTAATTCTCGCACTGTAGCTTGTCACCTTTTTTGTGGATAGCGAATATAATTGATTCGCTCCACTCTTTTGGCATATGCTCTTGTTTCCAAATGTACTGGATGACTTTGTGAATAGCTTGGTGAACACTGCTGCCACCATATTTGATGAGGTCCACTGGAATCTCATCAATGCCCGGCACTTTATTATTCTTTTGGGCTTTGATGATGGAACAAACTTCATCCAGAGTTGGTGGGGCCAATGGATGCTCTCCACAGACATCTATAGGCTCCGATGCTCTGGAGCTGTGCGGAGGATTAAGGAGGGTTCTTGAAATATGATGCCCATCAGCGATTATATTGCCGCTGTCATCACGACAGAGCGTGGTTTTGGGCTGATAACCACGTTTCAGGCTTTTCACTACTTTGTATGCTTGTCTTATGTTATTGCTCGCTAAACTTACATCTATACTTCTCAATTGGTCGTCATAGTATTTTCTTTTCTTAATCCCAATTATCTTATTCGCTACTCTTCTGAGATTTTCATTGTGTTCTCTTTTCGTCCTAGTTTTCCTACCTAAGTATTCTTTATACGTCTGATTCTTTTTATCTAACGCATTCTGGCACTCATCATCGAACCAATCATTCCTCTTGCGCCTGGCTTGATGTCTGATCGTCTGTTCTGCCACGGTTCTGATAGCCGCTTTCACTTCCATCCAGAGCTCGTTGATCGTCTTTAACGATGCATCTGATAAGATGGGATCCCGCTGGTTGTCGAGGGTCTCCGTGATATTTTCGACCACAGGCGCCGTTTGGAGCCTTTTGATGTCAAATTTTTGTAGCGTGCTGGTCTTCGCTGAATAGGCCTTTGACATACGACATCGATAGTTTAATTTGATCAAGTAATGATCTGAGTTACAATTGGCTCCTCAGTATGTACGGGCGTCAAGTATGCTCGAGGCCCAACGTTGTTGGATCAAAACATGATCGATCTGGGGTTGTGTGTTGCCATCTGGTGATACCCAGGTCATTTTATGAATGCACCGATGTGGGAAGCAAGTCGGACGTATGACCAGATTTCTGGCATATGCAAAGTCAATCAGGCGCTGGCCGTTGCCATTTGTTTTTTCGTGGAGGCTATATCCTCCAGTCGTTCCCTGATGAGATAGCGCATTGCCAACCTTCGCGTTGAAATTACCCAGAATAATTTTTGTGTCGTTTGTGGGCAATGAGTCGACCAATCTTTCCAGGTGATTATAAAACGATTCCTTCATTTCTTCGTCATTTGCTTCGGTCCAGGCGTGAACATTAATCAGCCAGATTTTGAAGAATTTCGCTTTTATACGGATCACACACAACCGTTCATTGACTGCCTTAAAATCAATAACGTGCGGTTTGAACTCCCTATTCACAATGAAGGCCACTCCAAATTCTCGTTTTCCAGTAGGCTTCCCACTTTTAAATATTGTGTGCGATCTCATGTCTTGAATGTCGTTTCCAGTTCAATTCGTTTCCTGGACTGCCAGTATTTTTAATTGATATTGACTGGCCTGTTGTAAAAGGTCCTTAACAGCGCCAGGGTAATTGAGTGATCTGACATTCCAGGATCCAATGCCATAGTCCTTTTTTCGTTGCCGTGAGTCCAATCTATTCCGAGGCCTATCTGCAGGTTTCGAAACAAGTAAAGGTTTTCCAGGGACGGGAAGTTAGCCCGTCGCCCAACCTCCATTCAGGCGGCATGGCTATTACGTCGATTTCGTTATCAGGCGCGGAAGATTCGCCTTCACCCTCTTACGTCCTCACAAAGGAGGTGTGAGTAGGATTTAGTAGCAGAGCTGTAGATGTATTCACGGTTATGAGCATTTCTCGACATTTAATGTTACATTATTAGGGAACCAGTAAACCCAATGTACACCCCGAAAGCATTTACTACCAGTTAATTGGGGGGGTTTGGGATGAGGAAACATGGAAGCTATGGGTTGGGGAAACAAGGGGTTCCCTCCTCCTTTCTTAAACGGGCTTGGGACCGTCTATGGCAGAGTTACATATTTACTTATTGATATCAATACATACGTACTTTCTTTTGTTCTCGCTCATATTAGTTTAAGCAATGTCTACCAAAAGAACGCCTGACAAGCGCAGGCTACGTTCAGATGTGGTACCAACGATTTGTACATGATTATGCCACCATCACCACACCCTTGACGGACATGCTACGTAAGGGATGGAAGTTCATCTGGGAAGAGCCCGGCTTGTGGGCCTTTGAAAGGTTAAAGAAGAGCCTGACCACAGCTCCCATACTACATAGCCCAGACTTCAACACACTTTTCTCAATACATTGTGATGCGAGTCAACATGGAGTGAGAGCGGTCTTATTCCAAGTTACGGAAGACGACCAGGAAGTGCCTATAGCCGTCATGTCCCACAAGCTAAGCCCGGCCTAGCGGAACTACACTGTCTCTGAGCAGGAATGTTTGGCAGTGGTCTTGGCAGCGAAGAGTTTTCGTGCCTATATCGAAGGATACCCTTTTGGAATCGTTACGGACCATTTGTCCCTGAAATGGCTGATGAGCCAAACTGACCTTCATGGCCGTTTGGCAAAGTGGGCCTTAAAATTACGATCCGACACCGCATTGAAAACCAACATGTGCTACCCGATACCTTATCGACGGTGTTTACCCTGGAAGGAGTTGAGTTGGCCCAAGGGAACGACAGTTTTCTTTTGATTGACTTCGACCACCCCACCTTCAATTCAGTAGGCTATACTCAGCTGATGGGCACCATTCAGAGCCAGCTACCACAGCCGCCAGACCTGCGGGTAATGGAGGGATTTGTATACAAGCAGGTGGGGTACGCATCCGGAAACACCATATAAGAGGAGGAATAGTGGAATCTATGGGTCCCGAAGAATTGACCATCAATCTTATCAGACGGGTCCATGACCACCCACTAAATGCATACGATGGAAACGGTGGTACACTACGGTGGCTGAAAGCTTACTTCTTTTGGCCAAAAATGACCCAACAAATAAAATCTTATGTAGCCACTTGTGAAGCGTGTAAGTGCACTAAAGCATCCAACGTTCTCGTTAGACGTCCTATGGGTAAATTTAAATTACCTGAGTGCTTGTTCCAGCGCTTGTATATCGATCTCATCGGCCCTTATCCCCGTTCAACGTCGGGATACATCCATTAAAATTCGTGACCTAATGGAAAGGTATGGCATTATACATCAGCAAACCGCAGTACACTCTACGCAAGCCAATGTTTCCGAACGGCTAAACCGTACGATCTTAATCGCTTTTCGTGCCTATATAATGATTGGGACCACCGAATTTCCACATCACCTGTGCTCTGCGTACCACACCAGCACTGAGATCTCACCTTACTTCACCGTGTTCAATCAGCACATTATTTCCCACGATAAATCGTACCAGCTGTTGCGGCAGTTAAATTGTTTGGAAGACCAATTAGTGGCTCTTGAGACACACAAGAAACTCCGATTATAACGAGACCAACTCCGAGTATGACAAAACCAACTCCAAGATAAGATTGAAGACAGCAGACGTGCAGGGAAGGAGCGCTACTATTTACGATCTCATCCCTCTGATTTCAAGCCAGATGACGAGATAAATAGACGAAGTTTCAGACAAAGTGACGCGGCTTAGCATTACAATGCCAAACTGGATAAAAAAATTGTAAAATGCTGGGTTATCCAGTTGTTGAGTCCCACACGTTACCCAGTAGTAACTCTTGAGCCACACGAGAAACTGCAAGTGTTACAAGACCAACTCCGAGATAAGATTGAAGATAGCATACACGTAGGGGAGGAGAATCTATAATCTCATCTCTCTAGTTTCAAGACAGGTGATGGGATGTATAGACAAAGCGACGCGGCCAAGTATGAAAATGCCAAACTTGATAAAAAATTTATAAAATGCCGAGTTGTCCAGGTGTTGAGTCCCACACGTTACATCATCTCAGACATCTCCGAAAATGAACTGGGAGTCTACCATGCAAAAGACTTACGGCGTTGAAGTATCCCATCGTCAAGATATTTTTTTGGTTATCATCTGAGTCACTTGCAACTGCTACATTTTCGCTCACCATAACAAGGTTTTTATCTTGTCACCATATTAAAACCTCTTCAGACTATTACCCTTTCCGCTCTCTTACCGAACTGGCACTCCCTCCGGTTGGTTATTCAGTTCTATTGTCTATTCCACGCGTGTCGTTTGTGTGCTGTCTCTTTTTTCCGTGATCAGTCACTCAGGGTCACTCCCCACGCGAGAATGTCGGTAGTGGCGCGAGAAACATCTCGTCAAACAAGGAGACAAGCGAAGTTGCCCGAGTGTGTCAGAGGGTCGGAAAATTAACTTTTTTAGAGTCCCCTGGGATACTGGCCACCGTCCAAGGATACCCTCCGTATCTTCAGCCTGGGATTGATATTGAGAGGACGACTGTCTCAGGTCAGCGATACGACACTCATGAACCACCCCATAGTTTATTCATCTAGGGACCCGGAAATTTTAACGCATTATCCCTTCTACTTCAATATAAGTATGCCAGTTAGGGCCAAGTATTTCAGTAAATGTACAGTTATGATTGGGCACCAGGGACATTGAAACCACCAGCAGCAACACAATACCCCCGAACTTGCCTTTAAACTACTATTCATCACTTCACTATACGCCCAGGATGGTTGCCCATCAATTAGGAGCTCGAACCACCTATCCTTCAGTCTCCCCATGCTATCTTGGAAACAGCCCTGTAATAGCCTCCGATACTCCGGAGCGATACCTGATAGAGATCTGCCACCCTTACTCGAGTTGCAAGCCAGTTGACAAGCGTCAGATGACAGGTCACTGTCGCTTTGCCGCCACGTGACGTTTGTGTATCGGGGTATCGCATACGAAGATTTAGCGACCGAAGCAAGTTAAATGTCAATTTTTGCCTTCAATTTCAACTTTATTCACTGTGTGTCCTCGGGAGACTTGAAGTCTCCGGATTGTCAGTGGTCAACGGGGACAGAAATTCGTCTTGGGAAGATTTCTCGTGTACAATTTTTTCCAATAAATATTCTGATATTTTTTGGTTTTCGTTCGAACCATCGTCGGAGGTCAAATGTTTGTTGCGGTGACAAGAGTTTGAGACGTCAAATCCCGGCCAAAAAGATGGATTGAGGAGCAGCGAGAACCCAGCGCATTTCGGTGCTGAGCGGGAGGCAGGGCATGCGTGAGTGCAGGATCCGGATTATCCACCGCCATGATGCAAAAGTGACCCAAGAACCCAGTCGAAATCCTCCACAATTTGCAAAAATATTGAAACCTGACGATTTCCTCTCGCTGTAGATGGAGCGGCCACATCACTCGAAGTCCAAAAAAAGAATGTTCATGGAAAATTAGATTGAAGAATCAGGCATGAATGAACAAAATTTATTCTGTGTTGTATTGATTCTTTTTTTTCATTTCACCATAACTATAAGAGAATATTTGTTGCGTTTACAATGGTAATCATGCGTCTTTTGGGTGGATATGGAATTAAAAACAAAATTTTATAAACAAGTGTAAGCCTAAACAGTTGGGCCCTATCGTTTTCCAACATATCATATTTCTAGCATTTACTACAACCAAAAATACACAGAAATACAACTAAAAAAGGAAATGAGGAAATTATTAGTTTAAAATAGATTTGAAATGTATCCTTCAATTATTTTTTCTATCAAGATAAATAGAATATCTTAAATACCGACATCTAAAGGCAATTATTATATAGCAGTAAGTCCTACATTACGGAAAATCAGGAAATCGTATGCTGACTTCAATTCAACTTTATTGTACTTTGATCAGTTTTAGAAATTTAAAGCAAAGATTTTGAGAGAACTACAAGATTATTAAATAAGTCTCCTTACCTTTACTAGTTTTATCATCGAATGTATGTTGAAATCCAAAATACAGTAATAATAAATTACAAATAATACGTATAAATAATAAGGAATAATATCAATCAAAACAATAAATAAGGGCTAATCCCAATAATAATAAGAAATAATACGAACCATATTAATAAATAACAAATAATAGCAACAAATAATACAAACCATATTAATAACTAACAAATAATATAAATAATAATGAAAAGTAATACGAACCATATTATTAACTAACAAATAAAACAAATAATAACAAAAAATATCAAATAATACAAATTGTAATGATTTTCATGTCAACATTCGTGTGAACGAAGTCGGAACTGACCTCTCATCGATTCTAGACGTAAATCCTGAGTCGTGCCAACGAATGGTACCAATCAGTCAACCAGTTCGTGCACCCGTAATCCATTTCGCGGTGGCTGCTTGTCGGCCAGCTAGATCGGAGAGGATTGATTCTACGTCTAGCACTCGTTGCGTGTAGACGTGTTTTTAATCGCTCCTGTCATTAATTTTAAAAATTAATTAATTTTTCACAAAAGTCATTTTCAAAAAATTGAAGTAATTTTTTACGAGCCAGTCAAAAGCAAGTTTTGATTTTATTGGGGAAGAATTTATCGTCGAAGGCATCGACCAACCGTACCCATAAACCAAGAAAAGGCCAAACCAAAGACAACTGGGACTGCTGTATGGAGGAGCCCGATGGCTTCCCTCCGTTGGGGGGCCCCGGGGAAAGTGACGGTGTGAAATTGGCAAGTGTCAACAAGCGGAGACACACGAGCACCCAGGATACCGCAGATGCCGGTCGTAAAACGCAAGTGCTCGAGGATAGACAGGAGGTGTGTCGCCTTCGAAGTGAAATCGAAGAGCTAAAGGCAAGAATTCAAACGTACGAAGAAATGTTCAAGACGGCAAAAAAAGTTCAAGAGAGTGGTCCGATACGAAAAATCGAAAAACAGAAGAAAGCTGCAACTCCAATAATAACTGAAGAGGTATTAAGTGCTGGTGGCACCAACGAAAGCCAGAACTACTTTGCGGCGCTGGATGGACTCCAACAGGACATGGAGGTAGACGAAGGTAATAAAGACGATAATTTTATCTTATATTTAAAAAATAAAAATAATGAAAGTAGAAATAGGGAGAAGAAACCAGCCCGTAGTTCTGCTGGTCCTCCTCAAAAAGTAGCCAAGAATACCGAGAAAGTTCCGCCAATTAATGTCTTCGGTCAAAGCGGAAAAGACATGGTTCGGCTGTTGGCAGCCGAAAAGAAATTGACAAATTTCGAAATCAAACGAATAAATTCTGAGAAGCTGTCAATTAGAACGAAATCACTGGTTGATTTCAAATCAGCGAAAGATGCTTTGAATTCTGGGGAGGTTCCGCACTTCACCTATACCCCCAAAAGCGAGAAGAACCAGACGTTCTTGCTGAAGGGCTTGGACTGCGGAGAAGATACCGTCGATCTTCTTCAGGTTCTCAAGGAAACAGCACCACAAATCGAGTTTATCTCAGTGAAAACATTCGCGACAAGAAGGTCGACGGTAGAAAAAAAAACTTACCACTTTATTTGGTACAAATAACAAATAAGAGCAGTCCAAGCGCTCTTCAGCAAATCAGGTATTTAAATTTTCGAGTGGTGAGGTGGGAACGCCTCCAGAAGCGAGAAATCAACCAGTGCTATCGCTTTGAAACCTGACGATTTCCTCTCGCTGTAGATGGAGCGGCCACATCACTCGAAGTCCAAAAAAAGAATGTTCATGGAAAATTAGATTGAAGAATCAGGCATGAATGAACAAAATTTATTCTGTGTTGTATTGATTCTTTTTTTTCATTTCACCATAACTATAAGAGAATATTTGTTGCGTTTACAATGGTAATCATGCGTCTTTTGGGTGGATATGGAATTAAAAACAAAATTTTATAAACAAGTGTAAGCCTAAACAGTTGGGCCCTATCGTTTTCCAACATATCATATTTCTAGCATTTACTACAACCAAAAATACACAGAAATACAACTAAAAAAGGAAATGAGGAAATTATTAGTTTAAAATAGATTTGAAATGTATCCTTCAATTATTTTTTCTATCAAGATAAATAGAATATCTTAAATACCGACATCTAAAGGCAATTATTATATAGCAGTAAGTCCTACATTACGGAAAATCAGGAAATCGTATGCTGACTTCAATTCAACTTTATTGTACTTTGATCAGTTTTAGAAATTTAAAGCAAAGATTTTGAGAGAACTACAAGATTATTAAATAAGTCTCCTTACCTTTACTAGTTTTATCATCGAATGTATGTTGAAATCCAAAATACAGTAATAATAAATTACAAATAATACGTATAAATAATAAGGAATAATATCAATCAAAACAATAAATAAGGGCTAATCCCAATAATAATAAGAAATAATACGAACCATATTAATAAATAACAAATAATAGCAACAAATAATACAAACCATATTAATAACTAACAAATAATATAAATAATAATGAAAAGTAATACGAACCATATTATTAACTAACAAATAAAACAAATAATAACAAAAAATATCAAATAATACAAATTGTAATGATTTTCATGTCAACATTCGTGTGAACGAAGTCGGAACTGACCTCTCATCGATTCTAGACGTAAATCCTGAGTCGTGCCAACGAATGGTACCAATCAGTCAACCAGTTCGTGCACCCGTAATCCATTTCGCGGTGGCTGCTTGTCGGCCAGCTAGATAGGAGAGGATTGATTCTACGTCTAGCACTCGTTGCGTGTAGACGTGTTTTTAATCGCTCCTGTCATTAATTTTAAAAATTAATTAATTTTTCACAAAAGTCATTTTCAAAAAATTGAAGTAATTTTTTACGAGCCAGTCAAAAGCAAGTTTTGATTTTATTGGGGAAGAATTTATCGTCGAAGGCATCGACCAACCGTACCCATAAACCAAGAAAAGGCCAAACCAAAGACAACTGGGACTGCTGTATGGAGGAGCCCGATGGCTTCCCTCCGTTGGGGGGCCCCGGGGAAAGTGACGGTGTGAAATTGGCAAGTGTCAACAAGCGGAGACACACGAGCACCCAGGATACCGCAGATGCCGGTCGTAAAACGCAAGTGCTCGAGGATAGACAGGAGGTGTGTCGCCTTCGAAGTGAAATCGAAGAGCTAAAGGCAAGAATTCAAACGTACGAAGAAATGTTCAAGACGGCAAAAAAAGTTCAAGAGAGTGGTCCGATACGAAAAATCGAAAAACAGAAGAAAGCTGCAACTCCAATAATAACTGAAGAGGTATTAAGTGCTGGTGGCACCAACGAAAGCCAGAACTACTTTGCGGCGCTGGATGGACTCCAACAGGACATGGAGGTAGACGAAGGTAATAAAGACGATAATTTTATCTTATATTTAAAAAATAAAAATAATGAAAGTAGAAATAGGGAGAAGAAACCAGCCCGTAGTTCTGCTGGTCCTCCTCAAAAAGTAGCCAAGAATACCGAGAAAGTTCCGCCAATTAATGTCTTCGGTCAAAGCGGAAAAGACATGGTTCGGCTGTTGGCAGCCGAAAAGAAATTGACAAATTTCGAAATCAAACGAATAAATTCTGAGAAGCTGTCAATTAGAACGAAATCACTGGTTGATTTCAAATCAGCGAAAGATGCTTTGAATTCTGGGGAGGTTCCGCACTTCACCTATACCCCCAAAAGCGAGAAGAACCAGACGTTCTTGCTGAAGGGCTTGGACTGCGGAGAAGATACCGTCGATCTTCTTCAGGTTCTCAAGGAAACAGCACCACAAATCGAGTTTATCTCAGTGAAAACATTCGCGACAAGAAGGTCGACGGTAGAAAAAAAAACTTACCACTTTATTTGGTACAAATAACAAATAAGAGCAGTCCAAGCGCTCTTCAGCAAATCAGGTATTTAAATTTTCGAGTGGTGAGGTGGGAACGCCTCCAGAAGCGAGAAATCAACCAGTGCTATCGCTGCCAACGATTTGGGCATTCGGTTGCCAACTGCACCATGCATTACCGATGCGTTAAATGCAAAGACGTGCATGCTCCCGGTGAGTGCAAATTGGCTCAGACGGAGCCAAAAGAGAAGTTGTATTGTGTGAACTGCGGTGTTTTTGGTCACCCAGCATCATATCGAGGATGCTCCCGATATCAGGATGCAAGATTGAAATCTGCCCCAAAGCAAACACAAATACACCGCAGTGTTTTAGCTCCGAACTTCGTCGAGCCCGGAGTATCATTTGCACAAGCCGCTAGAGGACCAGCAGAAAATGCGGAAAATAGTGTAAATAATGTAAGTGGCAATAATGAGCTGCTTCTTAAAATTTACTAGCAACTAAATTCCTTATCAGAGCGAATCGATAAACAAGATTCGAAAATTAACATTGTTTTTCAGCGTTTAGGACTTTCAAATGCCTCAAAATAATTTGTCATCCAGCCACATTCCCACGGATAGGATTCGTCTCATCTCGATCAACGTCAACTCCATTGTTACTTTACATCGGCGTGATTATCTCCTTGAATTCATTGCCAGAAAAAAGCCTGACATCCTGCTTCTAACAGAAACCCACCTCAATTCATGGCACTCCATGACATTCAAGGATTTTGAATTCGTAAGAAACGATAGGGTAATAGGTGATGGGGGAGGTGGCACCGGGATATTGGTACGAAGACCCTATCGTTTCCAAAATATCGAAAAAGTCGAATTCATTTGAATCTCTTGAAGTGTCCATTATCAAAATCTCACTGCCAGGTGGGGATAACCTCTTCGTTATCTCTGCCTATGCAACTGGTGGAACTGTTCTCAAGCTCAAGGAAGAACTCAATTCCTTGTTCGAAATACTCGAATTGAACAGGCTGCATAACTGCTATATTCTTGCTGGTGACCTGAACACCAAGCATACATCATGGCTGAACGCCACCAATAATCCAAGAGGTGTATTCCTGAAATCGTGGATAACAGAGAACCAAATTGAATACAGGTGCACTCTATATGGGTCGGAGTTCCCAACATACCCTAGGACAAATTCATATTTGGACCTTTGCATTGCTGACGCAAGACTTGAATTCAGCTTTAATAGTCCTCAACGGAAACTGCAGGTGCTTCCTTATGATAGCGACCATAACGCAATCGTAATGGAAATCAATCATCACAGGGATGATTTCTTCCTCATTCCAGTTCAACATGAAAATCATCGGTTGAATTTCAAAAAAACAGACTGGGGAAAGTTTCAAAAGAAGTTTAATCGCGAGTACCAGAAGCAATGTCCCCCTTCTGATGGTGGCAACTCTTGTTCAATGGTTCCTAATGACAGGAATCTAACTAACGATGAAATAGATGTCTATTTGTCGAAGTTAGAGAAGCTGACGTTGGAAACGATTGAGAAAGTAGTTCCAAAGATTAAACATCGAAACAATATGGAAGGATATGAAACACCAACCATCGCAAGGTTGAAAAGATTGAAAAGCCTCCTTCTCACACGCGTCAACAATATTTATCGACGATTTTTGGATTACAACCGTCCCTCGTTGGCTTTGTTGAAATTACACCTGAAGAATGTCCGGAACTTAATCCGTTCATACTTCAGGAGTGAGGTCAGCAATCAATGGGCGGCAAAACTGAGGGGTGTTAGCCCACAGAACCCAGATGGCATTTTTGTGAAAGTGAATAGCATATTCCGCAAGAAGTCTCGAGTGAAGGTATCGAATCTTGAAGTCGCTAATGATGAGATAAATCTTCTCGATAGGGCTGGTATCGAAATTGATAGTACGACTCCGGATAGAAATGGAAACAGGATTATATGTGATGGATTGCAGAAACTTACCCTGATTGGAACACATTTTGAATTGGTTCATCTACCAAACCCTGAGAGAGGGAACGAAATTTTTTCAGAGGTCGTTGAAGCAAAAGTTTCCGACTTCAAATCAAGCCTGAACGGCCAATCAATTCTTCATTTCAATGAAACATTAACATCTGACCTCATACCGAGCTTGAATCTTATTGATTATTTTGTCAGCTATGAAGACTTATGTTTCATATTTCGCAAGATAAACAACAAGAAATCATGTGGTACTGATGGTATTCCAAATGTAGTTCTCCGACATTTGCCTGAGGTTGCTATTAGGAACTATTGCATATTGTTCAACTACATGTTGAGCAATTCATATTTCCCAAATGAGTGGAAAAAAGCTAAGGTATTTCCGATCTTTAAGAACGGAAAAGAATCTTCATGCTCCAAAAGCTATCGCCCAATCAGCTTGCTGCCTAACATCAGCAAGGTGTTTGAAGTGATACTCAACAGAGCATTAAACGCCCACATTGAGGAAAATGAGTTGATGCCGAATTGCCAATTTGGTTTTCGTGCCAGGCATTCGACCACACATGCAATAATGAAAGTAACCTCAGACATCTGTTGGAAACTAAACAACAAAGAATGTGTTGGAGCATGTCTCATTGATATGGAGAAAGCCTTTGATACGGTATGGTTAGATGGACTAGTTTTTAAACTCCTTCAGGACAAGTTCCCCAGACACCTTGTCGCCATGATGTGTAATATGTTATACGGGAAATCGTTGTTGTAACTGATGGAAATCTGATAACAATGCGCGAGTTCAAGGTCTTGAATGGTCTACAGCAGGGAACAGTTACTGCGCCTCTGCTCTTTTCAATCTTCATTCGCAAGCTATTGAACGGCTTTGATTTTAACGTCTCGCCAACGCGATCATTGGTAGCGTTTGCTGATGATCTGATCATCTATACGGCAGACCGAAAAGCTACAATAGTTCAGAGCAATCTCCAAAAAATGTTCAATGATGTACAGCTGTACACTGACAATTGGCGAATGAAAATCAATGCGCAGAAGTCTGAAACAATCTTGTTTCGGACAACGCTGCAGGGGGTCAGTCAAGACCTGAAACGTAATTGGAAAGATTTCCACATCATGGCTGGTGAGAGTAGTCTAGAACGGGTTCCACATAAATCCTGTGTTCGATACCTCGGTGTTTATCTCGATCAGTATCTGTACTATACTGAACATGTGAAAATCATGCTCAGTAAGGCACTTAAAATAGTCATGGCCCTTCGAAAGCTCTTTCATTCCAGATACATTGATCAAAATGTCAAAATTATCTGTTACAAGACCCTGGTTCGACCAGTTTTGACATATGGATGTCAGATCTGGTACAACCAGAGCGCTAGTACTATGGAAGGATTAAGAGTTTTCGAAAGGAAATGTCTTCGTGCATGTACTGGTTTGTACAGAAAGCCTGAGACGGATTGGAAACATTATATATCGAAAAGAAGAATTTATCAAACTGCTGAAGTGACGAGGGTCGATATCTTCATATTGAAACTTCTTCGGAATCATATCGCAAGATCTGTGACTGTGAGTGAAAACCCTTGGATTTCACAGCCGTTCCACCCTACAGACTTGCCTCGCTACTGGCTTCATTCCTCCAGAAGCATTCGTGTATTTGGACATGAATCGATTTGTTTTTGATTCTGACGGCGTCCCAGTCATATATCACATATATCGACGGGCCACTGATAAGAAGATAAAATATCCTCCTAATGTCACGAGACCAACGATTTCAATGGAGATACTCATTTGCTAGATTCGTTGAAGCTGATCGAGTTGAGACGGGGCAATCTAGGTATTGGTGGCTGAATGACAATGTCTAAATTATTCGTGTTTATTTTCAGTTTTGGTGTTCTTCGTTATTGAGTTTTTGAGTTTCAGCTCATTATTGCTACATTTAGTGTTGTTGTTTATTTTTGTTAAAAATTAGGTATAGGTTAGGTATATGTAATGTTTACTATATTCCGTTAGAGATAAGATTAAACACTTAGGTTAGGAACATCGTTATTGATTTTTTAAGTATAAGATAAAGTTTTTGATTGTATTTTATTAGAAATAAGTTACAACATATTAGGTGTAGGATCAAAGTTTCACTGTTGTGTTTTGATTATAAATAATTTTAGGATAGTGTTGGTTGGTTTTTTCTCCTTTTTCCAATTAAATTTTAAAAATATGTAATAATCGTAATTAATTGAATTTGCTATAGTTTTTTTTTTTGATGATATGAGTTAACGATAACGTACAAATTTAGAGAGCCATTTGGGCCATTAAGTTTTTTGATTGTTATTGTTTGGAATTTGCTTTATATTCTTTTAAAATTTATAACGATTAGTATTAAATAAAGCGCTTTTGACTTTGACTTTGATCGGAGAGGATTTCGGTCGCAGGTCTTAAAATGGATTACGCTCAATTACGTATTTCAGCCACCATTAAATGCCCGTTTCAAACGCGTCGAAAACACAAAAATACGGAAACGAAACCTAATTTACTTTATTCCGTATTTCTTCATCAGTTCAGTCAAATATAAAAATTTAATTTCAATTTCGCGTCCCCGAATTTTACCGACGCGGTACCAAAAAATACACTACGTTAACTCAATCCCGAAGAACTCTACGCTAAAAAAAAGGCAAGACAAATCAAGGTACCGCCATCCGCGGATTTTTTAAAACCCTACCCTTTTGACGGCATACCTACCATGCACTCCCACTGCCGCTGAAAAAGAAGGGCCGTTAGAAAGGAAAGTCATGTTGTCTGATTAGCAATTCATAGTTTTTTCGTTATTTTTCTATTAACAATTCATAACATATATATTCTTCTTGAACGAAAGTGACCTTGAAAGAATCTACCGAATTATCCAAACTGTTAGAATATTTGCTTAAACAAAAATTTGAAACTTAATAATCTGAACCTATGGGACAAACTAAACTCACACTTTTTAAAGTATTTCCTTAAGAAATTATTTACAAATAAATAATCTCAAACTATAGGACAAACTTAGCTTACAGCTTTGTGAAATTCTGTTGACCGAATAAACAGATTCAATGAAAACTAGGCTCTGTCTTATCTCGTTTGTATAGTTAAATATTATTTTTCTACTTTGATAAATAAGCTTTTATAGTGCGAATAAACCGATTCATACGATTTGCAAGGATCTTCGCATATCAGAATTAAACTTAACTTTTCATATATACTACTCAACACTGCACTTAAAATTTTGTCCCCATACTTGAACTTTATTTAGAAATTGTTATGTTCCATTACCCCTCCTCGATATTTTAATACGATAAATATGAATTTATTTTCGGGGAAATTTTTTTTTTACACTTAGTTAACGAGAACTGTGACCTCCTTTAATTTTCATAAACCAAATTCGGATAACTTCACGCCGTGTACAACTTTCTTTGAGTGTAATATTTCAAAGGCACACATTTATTCAAGTTGGCTTTTTTAAATCCTCTTTGAGACATATCAAGATCCTACTTCTTCAATCTCTTTTATTTATTACTACTTCCCAGAGAACTTACTTTTCAAAATCAATGCAAACGAAAATCTCTTAAGATTTGTTTTCTTACTGATGCTGTTCGAGTGATCTTTACCTCATCTTATATGTAAAGCTTTATAATAATGCATTCGTAATAAACTGTAGCAATTACTTCGTATACCAAACAAATTCGATAATTTTATAAATAATTCAAAACAATAAAGCAAATTAATTGAGTTTAAATAGCTTCACAAATAAGCTAAGCCAACAAAAACATGACAATTTAACTTCAATCTATACATATCTATCCCGCAAAATTAACATATAAGGCAACCTGGAAAACTTGCACTAAACTTATCTCTTCTTAGAGTAGAGAAAAAAATCACAGATGAAGCAATGAAATATTAATAATTTGTAAATAGGCACTTCAATGATAATTAAGGTATAACTCCGCTGCCAGCGTCCGTAATCCTTATGAACTGGGACAAGAGTTAATCTTGTAACCTGCTATTTGCATCACTCACTAGAACAGGTGATTTTTTTCTAAGCTTAACAAGTCTGATTTTTATAGAAAGTGTCTTGAAACCATGCGAACACGATTTGAAAACTGAATTCTAGTTTTTTAGAAGATACTTAATTGAAAAAGACACCAAAAATGTGTATGAAGCCACCAATTGCTTGCTTAACTTTGCGGACCGAACTTACTTCTAATTTTGTGTGACACTTTAACTATGGCCATTTTATGTTTAGACTCCAACTCACAATCATAAAGACCGCTTCACTTCAGCATCCCGTGAGCCCCAGTGTTGACCGTCACCACTGTCATATGGAACCACACAAACACGGGTGATCAATAAGCCTATTCTTTTTTCTGTTGAAAATGCTGAGCGATTTCAAGCTACTCGCCGACACCCTGCCTGTCCAATAATCATTCAGGATCGCTATGGTGTTCATTACGGGCTTTGTTGCCATAGACCCAACAGCCACTACCAGATCCAATCACTCCTCTTAGCATTTCGCCAATTCCGCAGCCCGCGCACCATTGCCGACACGGACAGGTTTCCTGACAATACACTCGGATGCTTCCTCGTTTCGTCTGCTTCCAGATTCGAGAGTGCGATTGAGGTTAGAGGAGAGTGAGATTCTACTGTGGAGAGTAAGCAGAACTTAAACGTACATGCCACAACAATCGATTCAATCTCACGTACTATAACATTCCCCAACGATACGAGCTCATCAATGCACTTCCTGGATTGAATATAATCCGATGCAGTTTTGACGCTTAGTTGTATCCTCAGGACCAGCACCTTCATTTGAGCGGATGATTATGCAAAATCTTGGTGCAATTTGTAATTTGGATGGGCCTGTCGTTAGTGTTGCGGGCTGTGGTGGTGACGTTGCTAAAACTGAGTTTGAGGTTAAATCAGCAAAATTAAGGCCAACTGGGAAAACAGCGTTACCTAATATCTCCGGTGAAGCACCTACTGCTGCTGCTTCCCTGCTTTATTCCCACTCCGATTGTCTCGCCTCTGCACAATTTAACTTTTCGAACCACGCGGGCTGTGTACGGTTATCTGCTGCCTGCACCCGTTTGACATCACCGACTTCAACTGCCGTCAGCTTTGGGTAACATTCCTCGACTCAAATTGGCGTAGGACGGGAATGTCATCCAAAGCTGACGTTCGCTAGCAAGCCATATGGTAGCGATGGGCATGTGTTCGAGTCAGCAGTGGCGTAGGCTGACTCATTACAAAATAATAATAAATGCTAAGAAAAAATGATAATCTTAAGAGATATTTAATAACATAAGTACATCAACCCCCTTTTATCAATTTTGGTTTGGGCACTACTTAATAGATTATACGGAATTGTTAGTTCGTAAGGCGTGCATTTTTGGATCTTTGTATTCTTTAACTGAATTTCCAAACACAAAACAATACAATTCAAAGAAAAGTAGCTTAAAATAGAAAATAAAAGCATGAATAAAGTACACTCAGAAAGATTGAAATATATAGCTCCTTTGTTCTTATGAAATAATAATATGGATTGCTAAATGAAACAAAATCATTCCTTTTCTGTTGAAAGTTGTTCTTTTTCGGGAGGAAAAGAAGCACGAAGGTGAGTTGCCGCCGAGGGGTAGGGTTTCGATAATCTGCGACTGGTTGGTTCGGTGATTCGGTTCGGTATGCGGTGCTGTAGCTTGGGTTTGCATTTTCAGTTACAGTAGATTTATTCAGTTTTGGATTTCAGTAGTTTATTTCTGAGACCGCGTTAGTGAATAATCGGGACGCGTGGATTTTGAAGTCTCCTATGTCTTTTTTTGGTCTGTACGTACTGTCTGAGAAAGATGGAAATAGATTAGCGTAGAGTAGAATCATTTAGATGGAAGTCGTTTCGACGCGTTTTAAATCGGGTATTTGAACCGGTGGCTGATAAGTTGTATTCGGACTTAGTCTGCTCGTGGAAGGCCTGTGATCGAGTTCCTCTCCGAACTAGTAGCCATCTCGGAGTAGACTAAGGGTAGCCTGACTTGTTGACTTGTTTGGTACAGTCCGTTGACATATTCCAAGACGCTGAGAGGTTGGCTTCGATTTTCTTCGGGAAATTTCGAACGAAACGAATGAAGAAAAATCATCACAAATAAAAGTAAAGCTAAAAAAAATCAAACAGATTTAGCCTATTGTGTTACTCATATAACATTTTACCAATTCAGTTTAAATATTGCCTTTAATAGTCTTTATATACTTAAAAATATAATTAGTAAAGAGCTCATATAATTCATTTTTAGGACATACGTATAACATTGCATTAAATTTTTCAGTGAGCGAAATTAAAAAGATTTACGGAGTTTTGTTTCTTTTTAAATAATTAGGAGGCAGTTCGTGATCGGAACGAGACTTATCTGGATTTTAAATCTCTGATGAATACAATTTCTTTTAATAAACCAATCCTTGAACTGTTGCAAACATGCACTATACATCATCATCATCTATGACGTGACAGCCCCAGTTGGGCCTGCAATCATCATAGCTCTGCGACTTCGTTCTCTAGTTGATCACTCCCAACAAGTATCCACTGTCAGCTTTTAACGCGTTCACCATCAAGTCTTTGCTGTTCTCGCTGTACGTCTACCTTGTGCTCTACCCTTGAATGTTCTTTTGGGTTTTATTCCATTCTTTTAAACCAGTACGTATCTAAGCTGAACAGTTCGAAGAATTACTCGAAACAAATCTCGTTGTCACCAACGGAATTGTTCCAAGAACCTTCGGCTTACGGGGTGAGCACCTCAGCTTCATAGTTTTAACATATTCTTGAATAGAGGTGAAGTAAAAATTTTAGTAATGACAAAATAAAGACTTAGGCTTAAGAATCCGCAAAAACAGATGCCAAAATTAGAAGAGGATTGTACGTATGTCTAACTCCTGGTAAAATATGCAGACCCTATACTCCTTTAACTTGGGTTTTTTTTATTAGCATCTTGCGTTATATGTTTTTATAATCAAAGGACGATTGAAAACATAAATTTATTCACCTTCTTTAGTTGAACTGACAGCACCGAATCCCACTCTTTATCACCAATGAATTTCGTATTGAAGATTGTTGTAATACTCGTATTTGATTATTTTCAATACATAATATTTAAATTTATAATTTATTGAATTCTTAAATTACTCAACAGACAACATCCGATACGGCGCTTATGAAAAGGTGCCTCCGTCTTTGTATAGCATGTGACGCATTTAATGGCGCTGCATTAAATAATCTCGGAGTTATGGCGGCAATTGAAGGGTCGTATCCAAAAGCAAGATCATATTTTGCAGCTGCTCAGAATGTCATTCCTGATAGCGTGGAAGTTAAGAAAAATATTAAAGTTTTAGATAAAAGAATATTTAAAAGCAATAGAAAGAGTAAAAATTAATAAACCTAGTTAAATTATAATGTAATGTGCTAAGTCCGGAGTGTATTTTGCTTTAAATGTTTAAGCAAATTGTTTGCAAATGAATACACACTTTTGAGAAATGTTGTAAACCTGTTTTCATTCCTAATTTTAGCATGATGTCAATGGCAGGTTTAATTATTAGCACCTTTGAATGACGATAATTCATGACTCAAATTATTATACATAACTAATAAGAGAAAATATTTTGACGTCCAATTCAAAAGCATTGATAAAAGAGACGATTCAAGGTAATAAGATAAGTACTCTAAAGGCCCTTCCGAAATCGGAGTTGCAGGACTACTGTGGTAATCGAGCAGTCACACAAGCCAACTGCCTGAAAACCGCATAACACTGTTCTGAAATTTCCACTGCAGATTTGAAAAATTTAGCTACCTAAATTTAACTTTTTGATAAATTATAGAATTTTAATTTTTGTTAAAAGCATAAATTTATATTGTTCATTTTTATTCCACTACACGTACATTTTTTTCTTTGCATTGATATTCGTTATAATATTTATCCTTTTATTATGATTTAAATTTTCAATCTAATATTAATTTTATTAACTTGACTTATACAAATCTGCAAATTGAAATTTGGGACATGGGAACACTGATTTTGTGCATCACATCCATGTATTGCATTGGCAAATGCAATCTAACTCAGCTGAGCTAGCAGCGGTTTTAGATTTACAGGTGGCCAGTTAAATCATGAGGAGATTGGGACGGATCGTGGAGTCTGTTATCAATCTTCACGGCGGTCTCGTCGCGACGCCCAAGAAAAGAGCCGTAATGTAACCTGTCGCGCAATAAGTTTGGCATGTTAAGATTTTCCGTGATTTACCAAGGTATTTATTCCTTTGTTGCATGTTAAGTGCTCCTACTAAGGATTATCTTATTTTTGCCTGAAAGGATTGTATAAAGTTCCCGAGGCTCGTTAGAAAGTGTCTGCAGACTGCAGAGAGTACATTATATTCGCGAAAACTGCAATTTTCGGTGAGAATTTTGCATTCAAGAGTTTCCGTTGGGTGTTGAAAAATTGAAGTGGAATTTCACTCATTCTCACCTAATTGTACGTTTTCGCAAATTGCTTTTGGGATTCCCTAAATGGGAAATGCATTCGACCTTTGTGTCGGCCTAGTTGAGTGCCCAGTTACCGTTTGATAAATTGAAAGAAAACTCATTCGCGAAGTGTTTCAGTGATTGCCAAAATTCTGATTGGAGTTGTGTTGTGCTGGGAAATCAGTGAAGTGACTTTCGCGTGGAATCTCACTCATTTTCACATAATTGAGCATTTTCGCAAATTGCTTTTGGGATTTCCTAATTGGGGAACGCATTTCGACCTATGTGCGGGCCAAGTTGAGTGCCCAGTTACCGTTTTGGGGTCCAGTCGCGACCATTGGCGTGAGTTGTCTGATCGCAGCTGCGACCAGGATCTCGCGAGAAAAATGTGAAGATAAGTGCCATATTGAAGAGCTGGTCAATGCAAAGTTGACGTTTCGTTTGGGTTGTTTAATCAAATAATTTAGACCCCTGCGAAATTATTATTAAATTTTTCGTGACAAAGTTGTGAAATTGGATGACACATCGTTTTA
The DNA here is from genome assembly GCA_963969285.1 of Odontomyia ornata. Classification (NCBI taxonomy): domain Eukaryota; kingdom Metazoa; phylum Arthropoda; class Insecta; order Diptera; family Stratiomyidae; genus Odontomyia; species Odontomyia ornata. The sequence continues at coordinate 137,145,676 of OZ017740.1, forward strand.
CCAATTATTGAGTGTTAAATGAAAGTTCAGTGCAACAGTTGGGAAATCGGGAGCAGTGCAAGACTCCTCAATTAGCCATCGAGCACCTTTCCCCAGACATAAGTGAAGGAAACTCGCGACAGTTTGTGTGCGGTGCACGATTCGCTCCCACTTGTACAGTGGCAGTTTTCCGCCGATTGGCTCATTGAATTATCGCATTTCTCACCTTTTTGTAGGAATTTACGGCACCCCGGAGGGGGATGAGATTTTATATGACTTTTGATGGAATCAGCGGAACGCCCGTACTCCAAAGAGCTCATTTGTTTACACCGATAAGAAGGAAGTTAGCTAGGTCGTGCTTGAATTCACGTAGGCAATATTTGAGTCATAGCATCTTTCAACTTAATTTCTACAAGTCGATCGCGTCAACACCCTGAAATTACCAAGGCGGGAATGATCTGTTTTTTAATCTTCAAAATAAGTTTCCAGGAACCATCACCACATCACCAGTGGGCGCCCGGCGAGGATGATGGTGGGTACCCCTGTTTTATTTTCTTTTATCAAATTTCCAGTGATGATTTATAAAATATATTATATATTGTTCATAAAAGAGAAACTTGGCGATATTTAGCAATCAAATATTATTGAATGTTTTGAGCGGAGTGGTTAACATATTGTATATGAATAAACAAGAAAAAATTATCAATTTACTCCAGAACACAGACTCCCTAATTGCACAGTTTTCGATTTTAAATCAAAAATATTTTGATGCATGCTATGAAAAAGAAGTACAATGTAATACTTATTAAAAAAAGAGCTATTACTTTATCTGCTTATCGTTTAGAGTTTAAATTTTTGAAAATTTCAAATTTGTGTGATTTTTCATCGTTTGCATTTATAGTTTAAAGAAAAACATATTTAAGATCATATTTACAAAATAATATAGAAATGTTGAGTTAAAAATATACCCTTGGTCTTTCTTTTCAGTGGGAACCTGACAGGGTATGTGACCCACAACGATGGCCGGCCCCTCCACTAAAATGAGCTAGCCATCTGGTGAGCTCTCCCCTTTTATTGCGTTATAGGGGCTCTTGCCGGGTAGAGTGGCCTTCCGCTCACGTGCCATCGCATGATACTATAACATAAATTGGTCACCCTTACTTTTCTTATTTGATGAAAAGATTCTTGCAAGTTATGTTCGTATGAGTTTTTCACTCAAATGGGAACTATATGGCCACGTCTATGTTTGGATCTTGATGTGGTTAGGAGGGTACGAGAAGGCACCGCTTCCACTTGGATGCCCCACTCTTATTTGTGGTTCATACATATCGTCGGTAACGACGAAGTCCTTTAAGTCCGTCCGTTTTCTCCAGGCCCAATTTGCTCTCCTGAACCTGCAATTTCATAGCCCTTAGCAGGTTACCTCCTTTCTTGACTCCGGTCGATAATTATTGAAATGTTTCTAAAATTCGTGGATGCGAAAAAATATTTTATGTAGTGGGTCTTGTACTGGGGAAAAAACCCACCCCACGACACCGCAATGCTAGCCTGCCAGCGCATTCACGCGTCTCTAGACAAGACCAAATCTCAGCGGATCCTACCATCCTCTTTCGCCGAGGCAGCAGACTATAGCTGCAGTCCTTTACGGACTTAAAATACCTACTTCACTACACTACTTCAGGATGTGTTGTTCAAACAAATGGAGACTACTTTAAACGATTCCATGATTCAAATAATGAAAAATAAGACCAGCATGTTGATATGAACGTAGTTTAGATGCTATTTGAACAGCCTTTGTACCTTTTGCACGTTCAATTAGATCATTCATTTTTATGTATGAAAGCGAAACAGTCAATTCATTTTTCAAATTAATTTTTGGGGGATTTGAAAGGAAGGGTACTTCAAGGAATTTTGTAAAGCCATATACAAGTATATCATGAAGACAATATGCATTCTTTATACACAAGTCAGACCCACTCCGTTTCAAAGAGAAATTGAAATGTATAAACCGATGGGATCTACCGCAAAGTCTCGTCCAGGATGACTCTCTAAATTGACAGATCGAGAAAAACGCTACATACGTAGTGAAGTAGAGAAAAGTCCAGGATTTCTTCTTCTTCCTCTTTGTAGCACTGCAGCCCCTCTAGGGCCTTCGCTTTCTACAAATAGCGCCTCCAACTATCTCGGTGCATTGGCTGCGTCCCCGAATTTTGAAATCCGAGCAGTGATGAACTGTCTTCGTCGACCGAGTCCGACCAGCGTTCCCTCATATCTTTTTGGGTATCCATTGTTGGTCGTTACAATTCATGTGTCCACAACCGTTGAGACCTCCGGCTCGTCAAAAATTGCATAAAGCTAATGATTGGACCGACTTTGCCATTGGTTCCCCGTCTAGGTTCGCTCCGATTATTCGCCTCAAGACCCGTCGCTCAAAGACGTTCAATATATTGGCGGATGCTTGGGTTAGGGTCCATGTTTCACATTCATAGCATAACACTGGTTTTATCACAGCTAGTCTTCAAGATCATCAAAACTGAATAAAATATTTTAGTTCATTACTGGTTCTTGTCATTTTGATACCTAAATATACGAATACGCTCACATTTTCGATTATGTATTCGCCAAGTGTGATATTTTGTGTGTTTGAGCTATTTTTCCTTGACTGCGTCATGAGCTTTGTTTTATTTTCATTGATTTGTAGCCCTACTAGTTTTGCTTCGCTATCAATTTTCAGGAAGAGTTCTTTGGCAGTTGTTCATGACTGTGACAAAATGTTGCCCGTGACAAAATGTTCATGTCGTCCGCATAGACTCCTACGTGACTCGACTTGTATAGTAATGTACCTCGTGTATCGACAGGTAGCTTCCTTATGACGTACTCCAGAGCCAAATTGAATAGCAATGGAGCCAGCCCATCTCCCTGCTTTAGTCCGATATGTATTTATGTCAAAGACATCGGTGAGTTGGTAGACTTAAGGCTACTGAACTTGCAAAAAAGTCAAGGAAAGATTCAATAAATCAATTTTTAGCGATATAGTGTATAAAATTTTGAACAAAGATGGTTATCCTGTCCAAGTTGCACTGAAGAAGCTCTTTGCATCATCAACCAAATAATTGCATTTGCTCACGAACATATCAATAAGCCATTGGAATTCAGGAAACAGGTAATTTTTCGGACGAAAACATATTTTGCATAATTGGAATAAAAGGGCGTAAGTTGCTATGGTGAAAAACAGGTCATGCATTCAATAAAAAAATCTTGCGCCAACAGCGAAACATGGTGGTGGTGTCATGGTCTCGGGGTGTATGGCTAGTAATCGGGTAGGCAATATTGTTTTTATTGAATCAACAATGGACAGCGATGATTTTGTATGGTTTTAGCGAAGACTCATCGTTTAGTCTAATTTAACCATTGTGGCAAATGCCATTTATAGTATATCAGAGAAACACTTGGTCCGAACGGAAATCAAAAATTTTTGGTACAAAATAGTAGCTAATAAAATGATGATTTAAACTTTCAACTTCCTTATTTATCACCCAATTTTAATGATTTTTCGTAGGATTAAAAAACTTTACCTAGTGACTTACAATATCAAATTTCATCAAAATCGGTTGAGTCGTTTTGCCACTAGAGGGCCTCAAAAATCTGAATAATTCGAATTTTTAAACCGCCATCATTTTGTAACCCACTGCTAATGACTACCGAAATTGCAACATCATTAGACCTTAATAACATCTCATCATCTATGGTGTGACAGCCCATGTCGGGCTTTGGCCTGCAGGATTAAACTCCTACAATCATCACGGTTCTGCGACCTCGTTTGCCAGTTGTTCACCCCAGCAAGCTTCTGCATCAGCTTCTATCGTGTCTCCCCAGCGAACCCTCGGGCTTATTGACAGACGTCTACCTTAATAGCATCTACCTAAATATAAAGCTTTTTGTAAATCCGTTAGAAAATGTGTCTTTTAAATGAAAACCAATAAAAACTGTAACTTTAAAAAATGTGTCTTTCTCTCAAGAAATAACCCTAAAATTCATTTTTCCATGGCACCTCGAGAAGTGTGTCATAGTATGTGTAGCACGTGAATGTCACGTATTGAGTGAAGAGTAGTTCAATGTATGAAAAAACATTCTTTTTAGAGCATTTATATGGTGCGCAGAAACCCCAAGTCCAGGCTCAATTTTAGCTTCAGGAAGTGGTAAAATCATTTCCTTATAAATTTCTAGTCCAGTGAGGTTTTTTATACCAATTCTTTACGAAATATGTGGTTTCGCCTGCTCAATAGCCACATTTTTTGATTTTCCTTAATTGCGTGCTTGTGCTCAGATCAAAAAAAATTTGCATATAATTATTAAATATACTACTTATAATAAATTTATTACTCTTGAAACAGATTAAAAAAAAGTAGACATGAAATGAAAAATACTAACGTGGATAGGCGCCTGATGGGCAAAAGCCGCACTTGAGGATACTACTCAAACAAATACTCCACTGCAAGGATACAGCGGCTTTAAGTGGTGCCTGAATTAGATCAGATGAAAGTTCATAAACATATAGGAAGGTATTGAGCAGCTTGTGTCGAAATTATGTCGTCCTTCTTAGGGGTTAACACGGATTGTATTGCATCTCGTATTTGACTAATTATTTCAAAAGTCTGCAAGTGATTTCAAATAAAATTCACGATTTTTCTTTGTAAATCGAAGGATCTTTCTATGCCTGAATTGTGTTACTTCTATAAATTATTTATTTCTTGATTTTGTCAGCTTTGCCTATTTTGAATGTTACTTGTGGTTTATGCTTTTTTGGGAGGGTAAATCTTCATTTTCAATTATCATTTCATGTCCTCAATTGTTTAATTTAAGAAACTGTCTGTTTCAGAATGTCAGACGGATAAAAAAAAACTATCTGGTTGCCAGTTCAAAAGACGAAAACTGGAAAAAGAAGCCCAAAGGCAGAAACAAGCTGGCGCTTTAAAGAGTTTTTTTAAGAAGCAGCAGACGTCTGTTGGTATTGAGGCAAATGACGATTCAGAGTGTCCAGTACCAAATCCAGGAATGAACCAAAACACGGAATCACCAGAAAGCGTACATGAGCTTCAAATGGCCGATATATCCAAAGTGGCAGGAACTAGCACTACTCCGAAAGTACAATAAAAATTGACACCAATCCGGCACTTATAGAAGGCAGTCAATTAGTACAAATCCAGCTTTATGGCCAAGAATTTTAGGAGATGCCCAAAGAAGTTTTTTGATAAGACATGGTCCACCTCAGCCATTGTATAACTTTGAATTTCCTTCCGATGAAATTGGCCGAAAATTTAGTCCTAATTATTACAAATGAATTTTAAGCAATGGAAAGCAAGTTGTGAGAGACTGACTAGTGTACTCTAATTCAAAAAAATGTGTTTATTGCTTTTACTGCAAAACTTTCGGTCGCGTGGTCAGTTCGCTTTCAAAAGATGGCTTTAAAAGTTGGAAGTATCTAGTCAAAGCTTTAAATGCCCACAAAATTTGCAAAAATCATATTCAGAGTCAAAAATTCTGTCTAGAATTGAGTCAACGATTAAAGTCTTATAAAACAATAGATTATGAATGCTGAAACCAATCATTGGTACGAAGTACTTTTGAGAATTGTAACTATTAATAAAATTCTTGGTAAAAGTTGTCTGGCTGGTAAAAGTTGTCTGGCATTTCAAGATACAAGCGACAAACTGTTTGAGCATAATAACGGGAACTTTATAAAAATAGTTGAACTGCTGTCTGAGTTCGATGCCATTATGGAAGAACATGTTCGTAGAGTGCTCAAAAAAGAGGAAACCATAGCACACTATCTCGGGCAAAATATACAAAACGAGATAATAGACTTGTTGCATCAAAGTGTCAAATCCCATACTGTCAATGAAATAAAAAAATCCAAATACTATTCTATAATTTTAGATTGCACTCCATACATTAGTAAAGCGGAGCAAATGATTCTTATAATTAGGTATGTTTCATTTGTTTCAATCAATAAATTTTATCCTCAAGAGGTTGAAATAAAAATCAATGAAAGCTTTTCGGGCGTCTTACCAGTTGAAAGGTCTACAGGGAACCAAATGTCTGAAATCATAATCAGAGAACTAAATGCTTTAGGTTTAAACTTGCAGGATGTTAGAGGGCAGGGATATGACAATGGATCCAATCTGAGGGGCAGTAAAACAAGAGTGCAATCTAGAATAAAAAACTTGAATTCATGAGCATTCTACGTACCATGCAGTAGTCACTCTCTCAATCTAGTGGTTAATGATATGGCAAAAACAGCCTTGCAAACTGCTAATTTCTTTAATATGATTCAAAAAATATATTTATTTTTTTCTGCATCTACTTTTCGATGGGTAGTACTTTTAAAACATTTTCAAGGGTTAACTTTGAAACCCTTAAGTGACACTAGATGGGAGAGTAGGATAGAGGCCTTAAAACCTTTAAGATTTCATATAGGCGCTACATATGAAGAAATCGATCATTTAGTAAGAGACGAAGCCTCGGGCTTATTAAAATGTATGAAACAGTTTAAGTTTTTGTGTTCGATAGTACTTTGGTGCAAAATATTAAATTGTATTAATCCAATAAGCAAGCTGATGCAAATAAAAGATTTCGATCTAGCATCTACACTTGACCTGTTACAAATCTGTAAAGCATTCTTTAAGGATCTTCGATCGGATAAGACCTTCAATGAAACTATTGTTGATGCAAAGCTGACGAAATTGACGTTGAGGCTGAGATTGACGTTTGGAAGTTGAAACGGTCAACACGCGTGTGAATTGGCCAATATCGAAATTACAAAAAAAAACCTATTAGAAAACGAAAATTTATAAGTATATTTCATCATACAAGATCATATACATAAAGTTTGAAAGTTGAAGACCGGAAGAAAGCAGAAACTTCATCTTGGGCGAGCGCTCATAAATATTACAAAGGTAGCAAAATGGAGTAGTTATTGTCAACAAGCAAACACGATGGCGGATCAAACAAACAGGATAGCGGAGCAAGCAAACACGATGGCAGAGCAACCAAAGACCAAAGCCGCCCGCAAGGAAATGCCTTCGGACATGATAGATGCGGACGATACAACAGCAAAGAATTCAAGCTTCAACGAAGATATAAACCTCATTAACTGTAAGGTAAATGAATTTATAGAAGCAAAGGGTAAATTAGTTACCAAACGTAAAACCCCGGTTCCTATACCAATCCCACCTGTTGCGCAGGAATGATCAAGAAAACAAAGGAAACCAAACAGCGTTACGACAAAGAATAAAATAAAAAACGTGTCTACTCGTTGACGGTCAAAAACAGACTAGTTTATTGTGTACTGAACTGAAGAACATGAGATGACTACGATATAGAATTCAAACAAAGAAAATATATCAGAGAGAGTAGAGAACGCATACATTAACACCACCCACACCTAGCACTAACCCCTTTAGCGCACTGGCAAACGATAGCCAAAATAATAACTCAAACGCGGCTAACAGTCAAGCAAAGAAGGTATGGTTCCCACCAATATTCATTGAAAATTTAAAAGCAACGGTACTTAAAGGTATCATGGACAGATACACCCTTACAGATGGTACCCGTCTAGAGTACCGAATCACAAAATTGTCAAACTCCCGACTTAAAGTCATAGTGGACAGACTCGAGGCGCATGACTACATTATGAACCTGCTTAAAAACACAGAAGCAGTAGGATACTCATGCACCCCCAAAGAAAAGAAGAAATGTGTCGTTATTCTAAGGGGTATTAGTTCAGAATTTGGAGCGGAGGCTGTTCCAGACGACTTAGCCAGACAAATCCCGAATTTAGGCCTCCAGACTGTCAGTCCACTTACAATTGCATGGTCGAGAGCGAATAAAATTGACCTAGATTTATTTAGGATTACAGTGGGATCGCAAGCTGATAAAAACGAAATGGTAAAGCTGCGCTACATTTCGAACCAGAGAGCCGTATGGGAACGCCCCAAAAGGAGTGATCTGGTGCAATGCTACCGGTGTCAAAGATTAGGGCACGTATCCACCAATTGTGGTTTCCACATGATATGTGTAGCATGTGGGGAGGGGCATAATTCCGAAAGCTGCCCCAGAAAGAATATGGAAAAGCCGTAAACCGCGCCATTTTGCACCATGTGCAAGACCCATGGGCATCCAGCCAATTTTCCCGGCTGTCTGGAACGGAAAAGATTGTTAGACAGGGCAATCGAAAATAAAACCAAACGGACGGCACCTCAGAACAGATTCTCACCGCTCCCCAGCTACCCAAATGCTACACCAACCCCTACAACCCCACACCACCTTGCCCCTCCCTCCAATCGGATCTCATATTCAGAGGTTTTAAGGAGTGGACTCCTAATCCCGTCGAACGCCTACAACAAATAACCGTGGAGTGGCTAGGAGTCTCTCCCAGTGAACTCCTATCCAAGGTCAGGGCTTTCCTCCCATACTTTGACACCACTCCTGACCAAGAGAAGCCAATGGCGCTCCTCAATTTCTATTTCAACCTTTATGGTTGCAAATAGACTAACCATTCTACCCCTTAATATAAACTCCCTTATCTCACATGATAAGAGGCTCTACATTGCTGATTTGGTCAAATCCTCCCAACCCGACATCCTTCTCCTGAACGAAACAGTTCTTAACCATCACCAAAAAGTCCGTTTGGAGAACTACCATGTGCTTCGGAATGACAGTGGCAGAGGTACTGCGATACTGTTTCGGGATGATTTAGATATCCACCAAATCCCTTTTGAACAAAATAATTCCTCATGTACGTTGGCAACACTCAACACCAAGCGACCCAATGGAAACTCAGCCAAAATCCTTATTGGCTCCCTATACCTCCCATGCAATCTAGGTCCCCAGATCCCATTTACACTTAACCAAATCCTCGCAACAGCCCCATCCCACGACTCATTTATACTAGGAGGAGACCTTAATGCCAGACACCAACACTGGGGGGACTCCACAAGGAATACCAACGGGAACTATCTATTTGAATGGCTCCATGCGGACGTCCTCCTCTCAGCATCCATAGCAAATGCTGGGGTCCCAACATTTCGCAGAGGGAACTCATTTTTAGACAACTTCATAACATCCTCTGACCTCAACGATCCCACAATTCGCTTAATTTGCTACACTTTTACCTCGTTATCGGACCATCATGGCCTCCATCTCAATATATCCCTTAGATCACACATACCAGTTCCTACTTGCCCACCTCACTATAGACCGTTTAATTCCATAGACTGGCCAAACTTCAGAAAAGACCTCAAAGACCTCCTTCCGAATCTCCCACCGGAACATATCATTCTCTCGAACGCAGAAATAGACTCTCATATAGCAGCACTAACATCTGCCATTATAGAGTGTCTAGACCAGCATGCCCCTTTCCAGAAACCACGCAGCCCACTTTATAGATGTCTAACTCAGGAGACTCTTCAATTAATAAAAACTCGGAAGCATATGCTCCAACGGCTTAAGCGTATTTACCATCGAAGCTTTAACCGGTACAATGAGGAGTATTTGGAACTTAAAACGCAAATAACGAGCATTTCCCGTGAAATCCAAAAACACATCAGATCAGAAGTCAACATCGTCTTTAAAAGCAGACTGATATTACTGCGACCATTTCAGATATTTTTAAAACGATAAATCAATTCACGGGCCATAAAAGTTCCAAATTCAACATTGAGAAAGACCCTATAAAGCGAGGGAACGAAGTCTTCACTGCACAATCTGAAAGGATCGTTGCATGTGAGGAATACTTCAAACAACTATATTGTCGCCGTGAGTCATCCAACATAGCTTTGAACAACAACGTTAAAGCAGAGGTTCTACTAACGACAGAAGGGTACGAGGGATCTTATTTAACTATATTCTCTAGCTATAACAAAGCATCCTCTCCACAACATCCAGTCTTCGCCGGATTTTTCACCTCGAAAACAGAAGTAGAAGACCTCCTAAATGCCTTAAATAGCAAGCTATCTCACGGATTTGATGGTATCCCAAGCAGAATACTCAAGAAGTGCAGAAAGACCATCTCCTCCTTCTTGACGATATTATACAATAATTGTATTAATAATGGATACTTTCCAAAACCTTGGAAAGTTAGCAAACTAATACCAATACCAAAACCAGGCTGCGAAGGTAGCATTAATAATTTTCGACCAATTTCCCTCTTGCCTAACATGGGTAAACCCCTTGAAAAAGTTATTCTGCGAAACTTGAACAAATTTACTAGTCCCCTGATCCCCAATTTTCAGTTTGGATTTGAACGTGAACGATCTACAGAGCATGCAATAATGCTTTTGCACATTAGAGTCACTCGCAATCTTCGGCGGAAAGAGTGCACAGTGGCCTGTGGTCTAGACCCGAAAAAAGCGTTCGACTCAGTTTGGATCAACGGTCTCAAATACAAATTGAAAATGGCATCCTGTCCGGTCGCAATCCTCAGAATCCTACACAGCTTCCTTTAGGATAGAAATTTCAAATTAAACTGGGGAACCTCATTTCAAATCCTATCCCTATCACAACAAGGCTCTATCCTCGGTCCCGCCCTGTTCAACTTTTTCCTTCATGATATCCCACGTCCAAACTGCTCGAGTATCGATATAGCAATGTATGCAGATGATATCCTCCTCACGGTCACCCATAGCCTCCCAGAGATGGCCCAAATAAAGCTGCAGCGCTATGTCCTCAATATCTTTCAATTTCTGAAGTACTGGGGGCTCGAAATAAATGCCAGCAAATCGGAACTGATCTGCTTCAGAAATGCCAGTGGGAGAGGGCACCGCCTTGCCGTGTCTCAAAGTAGGAATGTGCAAGCACATATTGCTAGTGAAATCATTCCTCTCAAGGAAAATATCAAATACCTTGGAGTACATTTTAACAATCGACTTAAGGTGAATAGACACGCAAGGAAAATTCTCAATAAAGCGAAAGCAGCATCCGCACTTATTTCGTCTCTCTTTGCTTCGAAATCAGTCTGCCCAAAAGTAAAGGTGTTAATGTACAAAACTCTTACTAGGCCGATCATTACCGGCATGGCTAACAATCTCGCCTACTGCGGCCAAAGAAATCCAAATCTTCGAGAGGAAGATCCTTAGGAAATGCCTATCCAAATACAGACGGCCTAATAAGAAGTACTACAGGAATTCTATCCTTTACAAAGATACGGAGATAGAACCGATTCTCCACTACATGTTGGCAATGTCTAAAAAACGCCTAGAGAAGTGGCGGGAGCACCCCTTTCAATGTATTGGCGCACTTTTCGAGCCTACCACCGCAAATAATAATCCCTACTACCTATGTCCCTTTAAAAAAATTTTGAACAAAGATGGTTATCCTCGCGGAGTTGCACTGAAGGAGCTCTTTGCATCATTAACAAAATAATTGCATTTGCTCACGGACATGTTATAAATCAGCCTTACGCCACTGACAACGATCCGTAGGTCATTATTGTCGTCTACGGTTCCGAAACCACCTTTTAATCACTCGCTGTCACTGAACCGCGTTTTGACAGCTGGGGGAGGAAATTGAAAGTTGTGATCGAATGGGAAGGAGGAAGACTCCAGAGAAGATGACCGCCATCCAAGTGTCGTGTGAGATGTGGGTAGGTGCTTGTTCTTTGGCAGAAGTTTAGTGTATTATCCGAGCCTAGTTGTCAATCGGAATTTATTTTACTAGTGAATGTGAGCTAAATGGGTGCAAAGTTATTGTGTTTAAACCAAAATCAAGTGCTACCCGAAGAAGTCCCACGTGTAAAAGGCCAGTCGAGACGATATCATGAATCCGCAACGCCACTAAGACAATAAGGCGTGCTTGCGTGAGTGATGAATGGGCAAATTGTAAGGTAGGGGGGGCTCAAGAAGAAAAGTTTTCTTTTCTTGTATGTTTTCGTTTCACGGTAGATTTTCGGTGCGGAGGCGAATTCGTGGCTTGCAATTGAAGGGAACACCACATATTCTTTGTGCGGCCCTCCGAATTGACCTGCAGTCCTCCCCGACGAGCACGGCAAACAAAGAAACGAGAAATATACAGTTTCTTACGCCGGAGAGCAGTTGTCAGCTAATGTCATCGTCGAGATTTGTCTAGGTCGTACATAATTTGAACAACAAACTGTAAGTTTTTCTTAATTTTTTTGAATGCCTAGAATTGAGTGCTATTTGCACAACCAAGTAAAGAGGCCCGTCAAATTCTAACGGCTGCTAAAATTATATCCATTCCTTGGAATGTTCATAAGGGAACTGCAAGCATAGAAAAACCATTCATTAATAATTTATTGGGACGACATCAGGCAAATAGTTTGTGCTCCACACTCAACAAATGTGAAGTTTTTTATCAGGAATCTTCAATTGATATGAAGTAAATTTTGTCAAGCAAAACAATTAAAGAATTCGATGGTCATTTTACATCAAAACACTGTGGCTATGCTGATGTGGAGAGTTATTATCAAGCTGCCAATCTACATGATAAATTACATAAAATTTCAGTGCCTTTACTTTGTCTCAGTGCAGCAGATGATCCATTTCAGCCATTAGATGCTATTCCCATAAGTGGTGCTGAGGAATCGTCACCTGTTGCAATCATAGTTACCGCTCGTGGTGGACATATTGGTTTCTTGGAAGGATGGTGGCCCAAATCCAAAGACCAATACATGTGTCGACTGTTTAGTGAGTGTTTCACGGTTGCCTTATACGAACCGACCGGGGAATTTGAACAAACATCTAAAGAAATGTGGAATAATTTTGACGCGTCGCGTGAAACTATTGAAGAATGTACATGAGGATAGTTTTAGAGGTTAATAATCTTCCCTTCCCACAAATTGGGTTTAACAAAAATTTTTGGCTTTAAAAAAAAATGTTTGAATAAAAATACAAAATTTTGGTTGTGCTTTGGCTAAGTGAAAATTTATCGATGGACAGATAAAAAGATTTACGGCATTGAACGAAGAGAAGTGGAATTAATTTTTGCAAGTTATCAGCAATGCTCAAAAACACACAAATTTTGTGAATGATTACGAATTTTTAACGTCATCTTAAATAATTCTTTAGCACTAAAGATCATTTTTTCATTGCATTTTCAGAAGAATTTTCAATTGCATGAGAATGTGTATATGACAATATTATTTATCTATTCTCCAATAAGAACAAAAAATGTCGGACAAGCTAGTTTTTGGCCTGCCGGATACATGGCAGTTTAAATGAAGCAACCAAGCATTTCGTAGAATGACAAATTCCATACAGTTTTTGTTCTTAGTTTTAATTTGGTACTAATTAATTGTAGCGTTTTAGCATGACATTTTACAGATAGGGTCGACATATTTATAAATATTTTAAAGTTAATGTACTAATAAGAACTAAAATTAGAAAATGGATTAATAGAAATTCAGCTCGATATTCACATAAGTTTCGATGCGATTGATTATTTTTTAGAGCGATAGGGCACTTCTATTGTAATTAAAGACGTTGCTTGTGTGCAAGTTTCATATACTAAAGACAATTTTAAAATTCATTTGTATTTTCATAACTAAAGCATTTTAGCATTATAAATTTGCTGTCTGAAATTAGTTTCAAGGTATATTTCCATACAAAGCTATGGGTTAATATTTAACTTTTATAGAGATATCTAAGGAAATATTGTACATACGCGTGCATCGAATTTAACAATGTAACATACGAATGAAAAAATGCGATCACCTTTAATATGTACAATATGTATGTATTTGAGTGAATTTAATTTTAAAAATAAACTCATATTCTTAACGCGAAGAGGAATTCCACTTCAAGCAATCAATATTTTTCTAAATTTATAAAGTCAAGGAGAATGCATTACAATTTTGTAATTAAAGACAGATATAGTACTTATTCTTTTTAAATAAATACATATATTTGTTGGAAATTTAAAAGGTGGAACAAAATAATATGAATTGCTAAAGATAACAACGTCTTTCCTTTCCAGCAAATCCTTCTTTTTCCAGTAGGAATGGCAGCGAACGGTAAGTATGCCGTTACAAAGGTAGGGTTTTAGAAATCCGCGGATGGCCGGTTTCGCGTCGCGCTCGGTACGCGGTAGCATAATTTGCTTTGCGTTTTTATTAGAGTAGGGTTTTTCAGGGTCGAGTTAGAGTAGGATATTTTTAGGCACCGTGCCGGTGATATTCGGGAACGCGGAATTATATACATTTTTAGTTGTTGTCTGGAGGAAAATAAGAAATACGGAATAAAGTAAGGATAGGTTTCTCTTCCGTATGTTAGTGTTTTCGACGCGTTGATAAATCAGGCATGTGAACCGGTGGCTGAATTTTTGTATTTTGGACTTATTCTGCTCTCGTAAGACCTGTGACCGAACTCCTCTCCGAACTAGCTAGCTAGCCAGCAGCCACGTCGGAGTTGACTAAGGGCGTCCGGACTTGTTGACCTGAAGGGTACAGTCCGTTGTCACGTCCCAAGACTTCACGTCTAAAACCAATGAGAGATCGGTTCAGATTTCGTTCGAGCGATTTTAAACGAAAATCATTACAGACATATCAATAAGCCATTGGAATTCAGGAAACAGGTTATTTTTCGGACTAAAGCAAATTTTGCATAATTGAAATATAAGGGCAAAAGTTGGTATGGAGAAAAACAGGTACTGCATTCAATAACAGCGCCAACATGAAACATGGTGGTGGTGGTGTCATGGGCTGGCGGTATGTGGGTAGTTATAGGGTAGGTATATCGTTTTTATTGAATCAACAATGGACAAGAGAGTTTATCTAGATTTACTTAAGGCAAATTGCAACAAAACTAGGGTTGTAGAATAACTTTTTGTTTCAACAGGACAATGACCCCAAGCACACTGCATAAATTGTTAAGCTTTACAATGTGCCAAAATAATAACGTTCGCCTCGACGACCCCAATCCCATTGACCATCTTTAGGATATATTAAAGCGCCGAATCCGCCAATACCACATTTCTTCGAAAGAGATGCTAAAAAATGTAATACTGGAGGAATGAAGTGAAATTTCAACTGAGGAGACATGAAATCTCATCAATTCAATGCCAAAAGGATATCCGACTAGTTATTATTAAATACAATTTTTAAATTAAATGGATTTTGGATAAATTTTTATTTGTTTGTACGCAAAATTTTTCTAAAATGATTTTCATTTATAT
Organism: Odontomyia ornata; assembly: GCA_963969285.1. Lineage (NCBI taxonomy): Eukaryota > Metazoa > Arthropoda > Insecta > Diptera > Stratiomyidae > Odontomyia > Odontomyia ornata. The sequence continues at coordinate 137,160,841 of OZ017740.1, forward strand.
TTTATTTTATTGTTGCTATTATCTTAAATTTATTTTAAAAACTGCCAATCATTTACTTACACAAAGACTGAATTGCAATATGTAAATAAAGTTATGTTTCGAAAAATTATTTTTAAGTCATTTTTTTAAATAAATTCAAAATGAGCACAGCTTGTACGCAAACATTTTCTGACTAGTGTCTGCAATATCACATTTCAGATAGACTTGTAAACGCATTTCGTGTTGATCATTTTTTGTACTCGGGAACTCCCCGGAAAAATTTATTCACACAAACAAAATTTAGCTAGGACACAAACAGACTTTAGTTTGAACACAAACCTACCCATGAATGCATTTCTTCCCTGATAACAAACGTCAATGTGACTTATTTACTCACGTGCGTATTGACAGCAAAAGTTTGTTTACATCAGTTGTTAAGAGCAAAAGTTAACAGTAACCGAAATTGAGACAAATAAATATGAATTTACTACCAAAAACAAAGCAAGAATTTGCTCAGACAGATTATTGGAATGCCTTTTTCAAAAAGCGTGGAAAGAAAGCATTTGAATGGTAAAAAATAAGAAGTAAAGTCAATATGTATGCCGGCATAGTAATGTGTCAATTTTCCACTTAGGTATGGAGAATACCCAGAACTATGTGGTCAATTGCATAAATACATTAAGATCAAAGATAGTGTACTGATGGTAGGTTGTGGTAATTCAAAGCTAAGCATGAACATGTATGACATAGGATTCAAGTAAGTATGCCTTTAATTTTCATGTCGTTCTCCGAGTCTCAACTTTTTGGTTGAAGCCCTGTTTTATCAAATGTTTACCGCTAGACCGATTGGACAGACATTTTATATCCGGAGCACTTTTTGATTACAAAACCGATTAGATGAGAAAAAATTAGATTCAAACATATTTTTAATTAAATTTAATGTATTCTAGTTTTGACATTACGGATCAGAAGCACTACATTATTTCGTCAGCTTACAGCTACCAAATTTAGAAGGTTTTGCTTAAGAAAAGAAGGGTGTCATTTTAAAAAATAGACGGGTACACTTCTAAAAAATATATACGATATAAGAGTATTTGCGGCTTAAACTAATTCAGCACCATCGGGCTTCTGTTAGTATAGATAAGGTGGAGAAACATTCGATGTAAACTATTCTTCTTTAGAAGGGACACCCATCTATTTTGGAGAAGTATACCCTTCTAAATTTGGTACCTGTAAACTTACGAAAGAATGTAGTGCTCCTTATCTGTCATGTCAAAACTAAAATACATAAAATTTAATTATGCTTAAATCGAATTTTTCCTCGCCTCATCCCAATTGGTTCAGCGGTAACAATTCGATAAAACAGTGCTCCAACCAACTTTTTTTTGGTAGAGATATTACAAACATCGATATATCACAAGTAGTCATAAAACAAATGTTAGATGCCAATAAATCTCAGCGACCTGATATGAAATACATCCATATGGATGCGACAGCCATGACATTTCCAGACGAAAGCTTCGCTGTCGTTTTGGACAAAGGTACCTTAGACGCTCTCATGACGGACGATAGCCTGGAAGTTGTAGAAATGGTACGCAAGTATTGCTCCGAAATCAGCAGAGTGCTAAAGTAAGTTTCAAGAATATAATTCATTCAGTCGAAACTTTATACTGCACAAATTATTGTAGAAATGGTGGACGGTATGTTTGCATATCCCTTCTGCAAGAACACATTCTGAAATTTTTGTTGGAATATTTTCCAACTAACAATTTTATGTTTCGCGTTGTTCGATGCTATGAGGCTGAACAAAAAAATGCTGAAACCAGTGAAGATGGTAATGTTATGCCTGTATTTGTTATAGTTGCAACGAAATTTAAAATGCTATCGCAAAAGGTATTTATTATCTCGATATATATATACATATGTGTATATATATATATATATATATATATATATATATATATATATATATATATATATATATCAGTCGTAAATTTACTTCTGTTTAGGTTTTAGAAGTTGGTTTTGGTTCAGACAAAATGCAACGCCTTAAAACTACCGAAGAATTACTAGATGCAATCACATCGACTCAAAAGGCAGCAATGGTGTGCAATGGACTGAGTAGAAATAGTATTTCTGGTCAGGGAGAAGTTCAAATAGATCTGCTAGAGGCTAACTCAGGACAACCTCGATATACTGTGTACATAATAGATCAGCCACCTGCCCGTGGAAATGGAAAATATGCTGCATTTATTGTACCCCAGGGAAGGTGAGACGTTTTCCCTTAATAACTGTCATTCGAATTATTATTTTGTTAGGGAAGTAGAATGGCTTTTTGCAACGCCGGAAGGCCGGAAGAAACTGTTGGAGACATCCAGGCGAAATCGACTTGCCATTGTTACAATGCATAGAGATCAAAAATACATTGGTTTGGAAGATATTAAAATTGAATTAGCAGAAAGTGTGCTCAATTTCGCACCTCAAGGATTAAAGGAGCAAGTGAGTTAAATAGTTTGTATCTACTTTAGACAAATAGTTACAATAAAATTTTATTTTGTTTCGACCTCTCCATAGATTCCATACTTGTCTTTAGGGCAAGAGGCTGGCACCCGTGAGATATTGCATAGAGGCACGACACAATTTTCTGGAGATTTTGTTGTGGAAGATGTTGAGGGGGAAAATAAAAAAATTTATCGAAGACTGGTTTTCTTAAATAATCAATCTGTAATACAGTCGGAAGCACTTATCAGAACAAGTAACAACTGCTTTTGTAGATTTTATACTTTTTTGAAAATTATTTATTTGATAGTAACCAACAAAAAACAGAACATAAAGAAAATTGACTTTGGATATTTGGCTTGTCAGCATCATTTATACATGACAATAGGAACAACTTATTCTATCAGAAAGTCAAATAAAAATGAAGGCGATGTCCTCGTTGTTGGATTAGGCGGAGGAGGGTTATGCATGTTCATTCATGAAGTGTTAAGGTAATCAATTTTTAACAACAAATTTAATAAGTCAAACCCAATTCAATTGCAAGTTTATGCAAAAAAAAAAACTGCGGAAGTATTCAGTGACAAATTCTATGCCAACTTGTACTCGTGAACTTTTTTCAGGTGTTTCACTGATTAATTTTAAGGGAAAAGTAACAAGAGTACTTTTGCCTGATTTTATTTGTTCTTCTCTTTGTGATAAAGCCAAATGCCCGATTACACTGGGGAACAAAATTTGAACTTTGTCGTGCCACACGAACTTCACTTATATTTTTTACTTTGATCGATAATTGTTACTAAAAATAAGTAACTAAAAAAATTATTGGCCAAGAATTTTATTGATTAATGTTATTTAAATATTGCAACAAATAATGGCCATCCGAAACAAAAAAAAAAAAAGTAAAAAAGTTTACGATTTAGGATTTTCTGGCAAATTTAGCTCCTGGATGGTCCCTTTTTAACGTCCAGCAATAATCGGCCAACATCCCTGGGTTCTATTTGCCCTGATAGCGCTTTTCCATCTATGAAATGGTCTGATTGAACTTGTCCCCGTGCTCATCGCTCACAGCTCCCAAATTCTCAGGAAAAAAATCCAGATGTGAGTCTTAATGAATCTTGACTCTCATGTTGAAACCCAATACTTGATAAGCCAATAATAACTCGCTAACAAACTCTTTGTACTTCTCACTCCTATGGTTACCTAAAAAATTTGCAACAACGTTTTTACAAGATATCCATGCTCGTTTTTCTAGATTGTGTAGTGAAATTGGACACGTCTTGGGATCAGGGAAACGCCGGGTTTTCCAGGAAGCCCTAGCCAAGGCAAAATCAGAACTTAAATGACCCGCACCCTGCAGCTGAACATACACCGCAGTTCAACCGCCCAAAATCTGCTTGAGTAGTATTCGAGGGACATGAAAGCCGACTTCTTGCTGCTGAGTGAGCAACACCATGATAAAAGTCCCGCATTATGGTATCCTGAGTGGTTTCCAAGCGAAGAATTGTGGACGGGGGGATGGTTTCGTGTGGGTATGTACCTAACGCCGAACGAACCGATATCATTTTTCCAAGCCAAGCTTAATGCTCTGGAGGGCGCTGTCTCGAACGCAGAGGGCGACGTGCCCGTTGGAAGAGACTTCAACGCCAAAGCAATCGAATGGGGCATGCCTCAAACAGATCGGGGAAAACGAATCCTGGAAATGGCGGCCAGAACGGCGCTCGTCGTACTAAACACCGGAAATACGCCAACTTTCCGCGGTATTGGCTGTGAGGGAACCATACCGGACGTGACATTTGGCTCGCAGTCCTTAGCACGGAGGATACACAATTGGAAAGTATTTGAGGACTACTCAGCCAGTGATCATCAGTACATTCTACTTGAGATCAGTGATGTCTCCCGACGTCCGTGCTCTCGGCTTTCTACAACTGGATGAAATATCGGAAGGACGGACGTCGAGAGGTTCGTCGAGGTGCTCACAGCAGGTGAGCCGCTGCAAGGAGCTTCGGAGCGGACCAAAGAACTGGCAGCTCAAGACGTGGTGAACTCAACTATGAGCATCATCACGAGTGCTTGCTGCGCTTCTATGCCCCGTCGAAAACCCCCAGTGTACTGGTGGACAACTGAAATCGCTGAAAAGCGAAGGGAGTGTCACAAGCTTCGACGTGAGGCTCAACGGGCGCGGAACCGTGACGAGGCATGCAGCCGGGTGGCAGCATATAACTCGGTCAGGAAATGCCTTCGCAAATTGATCAACAATAGCAAGGCTCGCTGCTGGCAAGACCTAGTAGACAATGTGAACAAGGATACGTAGGGCCTTGGCTACAAGCTTGTTATGCGGAAGCTTGGCGCCCTACGGAAGCCTTGCATACATGATGTGGAAAAGATAGATGAGATAGTGCGGGCACTCTTCCCGCCCATCCCGTCCGTGTTGACGCTGTCCATGGTGAAACAGCAGTCAAGTGTCCACTCTTCACACAGCCGGAACTGGAAGAGGCAGTCCTTTCAATGAAGGCGAGGAAGGCTCGAGGCCCAAATGGTGTTCCGGCTAAGGTGTTGCCGCTTGTCTATCACCATTGTCCTGACTTGCTGCTCAGCACATTCAACGCTTGCCTACGGGACGGGTTTTCCCGGTACGATGGAAGGTGGCGAGGCTCGTGCTGATCAGCAAGGGGAAGGGAAATCCCGAATCGCCGTCTGCATATCGCCCGTTATGCATGCTAAACACGGCTGGGAAAGTGCTAGAGAAACTCATCAAGGGAAGACTCAGTGATGGGATTCGTGCTGCTGGGGACCTATCTGTTCGGCAGTACGGCTTTACAGCAGGACGTTCTACCATTGATGCGATTGCAGAGGTGGTGAGCGCGGTCCAAAAGGCAGAGGCACATAATCGCACCAAGCGACGGATCGTCCTGTTGGTGACACCCGACGTCAGGAACGCATTCAACTCCGCTAGATGGGTTGATATTTTGGATAGGCTGGAAAACCCTTTTCAAGTTCCAGAATATCTAATGCGGCTTTTGAGGGACTACCTAAAGGACCTAAGCCTGCTCTACAACATGACACAGGGCCAACGAAGGATGGCTGTTACATCGGATGTTGCCCGGGGATCTATCCTTGGTCCGGACCTGTGGAACATGTCTTGCGACGGGCTACTGAGACTGGAGATGCCAGATGAGTCGCGCTTGATCGGCGATGCAGATGATGTTGCGGCTCTGGTCGCTGGACGCACTGTTGAACAAGCGCAACTTAAGCTAGGTATGCTAATGCGCCGAGTGAGAGACTGGATGACTGCTCGCGGGTTCAGTTTAGCACTGGAGAAAACCGAAGTGATCATCTTGACAAAAAAGAGAATCTCTAGAGTAAGGATGATCAGTATTGGAGACATACAAATCGAATCGAAACCAGCGGTGAAGTACCTGGGGCTACTGATCGACTCGAAGATGAATTTCTCTGAGCAAATCAGGGCAACGGCTGAGAAGGCTGCTTCGGGAATATCGGCTCTTAGTCGACTTTTGGCCAACGTAGGGGGACCCAGCCCATCAAGAAGACGCCTCTTGATGAGTGCTGTAGGGTCAGTGCTACTGTACGGAGCAGAAGTATGGGGCGACACTCTCAGTAAGGAGGTTTACCGAAAACGCCTGGCACAAGTACAGAGAAGAGGAGCACTGAGGATTGCATTTTCGTATCCGACAGTGTCTGATTCGACGGTAAAAGTCATTGCAAGCGTGATACCTGTCAGGCTCCCTGCTAGAAAGTGCCGCTCTATTTATCTGCACCGAAACGAAAATGCGAGGAAGATGGTTGTCCGCGAAGAGAGACAGCGCTCACTCAACGATTGGCAGCAGTCTTGGGTCAATTGCACGAAGGGAAGGTGGACTGCGCGCCTCATCTAGGATCTGAGACCGTGGCTAAATCGAAGGCATGGTGAGACTGACTTCTATCTGACCCAGCAGAGGAAGACTATGCCTGCCACACATTTTTTTTGCGTGCATAAAATAGGACAGGCTACGAAGGGCCCTCTACAGGGAGATATAGTAGTAATATAGTCGCGGTGAGGCTCGAATCGGTTGACAAATAGAGCCAGGTGGCACACTTTGTTCGGGCATTCCGAAAAGATAAAAGGGACTCACAGCAGACGGGGGTGTTGGGGCTGCGGGATCGTTTGTCTGGTACTTCCTCTTCCCCTCTCCCCTCCCGCTAGAAGAGGGATCCCCCAGCTTGAAGGGGCCTCACGGCATAACAAAACGAGACCTGGTCCGAAGTAATGTGTCAAACGGTTTCAGGCTGGGCTCTCAGGTTGACAGGGGAGGTGTTTAGTGGGTAGTCCAGTCACCTTCTTGCGAGCATGGGAGTCCCACACTCTGTGCGTAAATGGCATTCACCTTCCAAACACAAAAAAAAGGTCAGGTGTCATCCTCGGAAACCTCCGAGATGTTGCATACGTTCAGAATTTGTTGACAGGTACGCACTCTCTTACGGAAGCTCCTCCAACGACGAGTTGACCATTTTGTCTTGTGCCGGCGTGGGGTGACCTCTTCTGAAACAAAAATCCGCTTTCGTGCCGCAAGATATTCTTGCAGCCTAATGTGATATGGTTTCAATGCACGAGTCCGTGGCTATCGGGGTTCTTCAGGCAATACCTGAGGTGGTCGCTTCAAAAATGTTTTTGGAGAGGCCTCCGGAAGAGATGTGTCATCTGCAGCATCATGGACCAGCAAAGGTGTCGGTGTGTTGGTATGTAGAGTGTTTTCTGGCGAAGAGCTCGTCGTAGCGGAACTGTCAGTAGACGGGACGGAGAGACGTTCCGTTACTGGGTCTGTCAGGAGCGCTGCTGGCTGTCGTGGGCACTCGCTTGCATGTTAACAACTTCCGAGTACACAAAGGGACTTTAAATCATTCGGCCTTGCTAGTCATGCAATAATGGCAAACCACCAATATATAAATCAAAAGCAAATTCAAACGATATTAATGTCCGAGGACAACACGAAGTCTGAATGTTGTTAATGATGCTGGGGCACGTTTAGTGCAATATCCTTCAGTAGTTACTTACTCGCCAAAAATTTGGACACCTAGTAGGGTAACTTAGAGACGATGGTCTGTCTCAGGCTCTAGACTGCTGATACAGCCGGGTTATTCAGGCCCCTTGTTGGGCGCCAGTTTTGTAGAGATTTGCGGATATTCATTGTCTGTAATGGACTGCAGCGATGGTCTGCTGCCTCGACGAGCGAAGATATCAGTGCACGCCGGAATTGGCCTTGCCTGAGGGCGCGTGAATCCGCTAGCATTGCGGTGTCGTGGGGTGGGTTCTTTTTCCCAGCATAAGGGCCCACTACAAAAATAAACATAAAACTCGAGGCCGAGGTAACCTACCGAAGGTATGGAACACTAAAATACGACAGACCGAGCCTGATTAACGCGCGCGGGACTCGAGAGGATTTCGTCGTTACTATTATTCGATATTTACGACCACCAAATAACATCAAGGTGGAAGCAGTGCCCCCTCGCACCCCCCATCCGGAACAAGATCTATTGTAGGCGTTTCCATTTAAATGAAAAATTCATAAAAACATAATTTGCATGAACTTTTTCCTTAAATGCAAAATAAAGATGTTTCAGAGTTATGTTGAAGTCTTATATGACTGAATCATATAACACTTTATAGTAAATAAGAAACCTGTGCGGAAGGCCACTCTAGCCTGCCTGCAAGAGCAGCTGTAACAACAACAAAAAAGGGATGAGCTCACCCGATGGCTAGCTCATGAGTGGAGGCTCGCATACATGTTCAGAGTTCCTTAAAAATGAAAAGACCAAAGGTATTCTTCAATTTATCTATTCATTTTAGATGTTATACTCTGATAAATGGTATGGTTAACAAACGAAATCGTAAAAGAAAACTAAGCAAATATGATTAACTTATACAAAATATTGGAACCGAATTTTACGGGCTGTTTTTTTTCGTGAATGACATTGAAAGGTATGCGTGAACTCACCCCTTTTTCTTTGTTAGAAGTGCTCTTGCCGGGTAGAGTGGCCTTCCGCACAGGTTTCTTAATTATGATAAAGTGTTATATGATTCAGTCATATAAGACTTTAACATAACTCTGAAACATCTTTATTTTTCATTTAAGGGAAAAGTACATGCCAATTATGTTTGTATGAATTTTTCATTTAAACGGAAAATATACCTCCACGCCTACAATGGATCTTGATCCAGATGGGCGTGCCAGGGGGCACCGCTTCCACCTGGACGCCCCACTCTTATTTAGGGGTCGTAAATACCGAATAGTAACGACGAAATCCTCTCGAGGCCCGCCCGCATTATCCCACTTGTGGAGGGATCCCTCATCTTGAAGGCGCATCACGGCGTAGCAACACGAGCCCTGGCCCGAAGTTATGTATCAAACGGTTCCAAGCTAGGCTCTCGAGTTGACAGGGGAGGTGTTTAGTGGGTAGTCCAGTCGCTTGCGAGCATGAGAGTGCCACACTCAGTGCGTAAATAGCCTCACCTCCCAACCACAAAAAATGTTATACCAAAAATCTAACCTATGAACACATGAACTTCCACTCAAGTAGTCAAACATATTGGACTCCTTCATTTCCACATATACATTGTGTGAATTTATAGAGGCCAAGAATTGCTTGTTTTAAATTCGTTTAACTGTTTCATTTATGTCTTTTAGAGGAGTTTGAAACCCTTTTTGTTGTTGTAACGAACTTCTCCCCAATAAATTATATGAACACTTTACTTAAGCTTCTACATATAGCAAAACAATTTTAAATTCTTGTTCATGCAATTGAATAAAAATATTTCTGTAAGATAAATTAAATATGCACCCATTAATCTATTCTAGAAATTCCAAAACCATTGCTGTTGATATTGATCCAGTCATGCTGGAAGTTGCTGAAAAGTTTTTCTCTCTGAAACAGGATGAACGATTAAAAGTGGAAATAAACGACGGCATTGTTTACTTGGAAAACGCATCAAAAGAAAGTATGAAACGAAATCAATTAACACAGCTTCATCTAATAATTTATTTGATTTTTTGTTTACAGATAAACAATACAGTGCTATACTTTTTGATGTTGATAGCAAAGATGCAACACAAGGGATGAGTTGTCCACCACCTAACTTTCTTGATTCAAACGTTCTGAACAATGTTCAAACGCTTATTGGCGAAAGGGGAGTTTTTATCCTCAATCTTGTTTGCCGCGATGAGAAATTACGTGCAAAAGTTTTAGAAGATTTACGAAATGTTTTCAAGTCAGTATGCAGTTACAAATTAGATCAAGATGTCAATGAGGTAGTTTACTGCACAAATCATGAGGTCCGATCATGGCAAAAAGCATTGACTGCTGCATCTGAAGATTTGAATCAATTAGTTAAACAAATCAAATTATCGAAAGAAGAAATGGTGGATGTTAGTAGTTTTATTGCTGATTTGAAAATTTAGGTTGAAATAAATTGTTGAAACTTTATACTCGTATATACACCATACATAAATAATTTTATTTGTTGAAACAAATACATTAGATCAGATTTTGATAATCAAAAGCGTAAGAAAATTTCAGCCGCTTAAAATCGATAATAGACCCTTTCTACTAATTTTACTCTGTTGCCAGGGTTGCAAATAAAAATCCATTTTCCAAAAAATCTTCTGTTGAATTTAAACCTTAATGATACAAAAGTGAAATAATGCTGTATTATACTGAAGTTATGTATGTAGAATAAGATGCTAAATAAAATGAGTTTTCTAAAATTCTCAGTGTTTTAAAGTGACAGAAACGAATAAGCATACTGAAATTACTCGCTGATAATACATGGTGGACATGAAGCTAATATGTGTAGTATCTTGAGAGAAATTAACTCCCACAATATTAGAATGTAACATACGAGTATGTTGCTGGTGAAAAGATAAAAACAAACAGATGGAGAGGGAATATCACTAGAGTAAAATAATAATTTTGAGGTAAATTCAAAATTCGCTAAACAAAACAAAATAAATTTCATTGTGTCTTCCCAAAAAAAGATTCACCCGTCCCGTTGTTAGTGGTGTTGCAAGTAACTATGTAACTGGCTTCGTAAAATTTATTTATCCTCAAAAATGTTGAAGTCAATAATAGTTTTTCACGAAAAATTTTGTATGTCATAGTTTTCAAGGGGTTTCTATTGGCTTTTATTTAACGCGCTCGTCAATTACGCGAACAAAGATGTAATTTTTTTTTATCTCGAAAAGCTTTCGCGCCTAGCTCGTTTTGGTAAACAGACACGTTTCGACTCGCTTAAATCATCTTCAGTGTCTAAAGGATGTGTGGAAGGAAATAATAGGGTGGGCTAAGCAGGTAGGCCCTAGGTAAGGCCAGATAGAAGGTTATCGGAGATATTAAGTTTTATTTTTTGTGTTGCTGAATGTCTGTTTGTTCTAGTTCGTCTCACTTCCGTTTTCGTCGGAGGGTATGGTTTAGTACTGAGGAAATTGCGTCGGAATTTGTAATAAGTTGTTTTTTAATAATTTTACCGCCTGTCTTTCTATGGTTATATATTTCAAGTCTTTCTGGGATACGGAGAATTTGAGAAGTTAGCCAACTCCAACACCACTTAAACACCACCACCGGGAAACATGGTACGAACGATGCATCCTCGAGTGAAACTGGGATAGAAAACTTTACCATGTGTTGTACATAGTTTTAGTAAAGTTAGAAATAAGAATAAATTCTAATGATAATGGCTACAGTAGAGTAGACTTTGATTTCCTCAAGTTAAATTAATGCAGCTCAACTTAGATTAGTTAGGCTCGATGAAGTTCACGATACCACTCCCGTATGTGCACGGTTACACCACAACGACAGCATCTCTAATCAGCACCACGGAAAGAACGAGTCAAAAGGATAGATGAAGAAGTAATTTTCGTAGGAACCGACAAGATGAAGAAATTCATCGCAGGCAACAGGAAAACCTTTTGATCATGCAAATAAACCTAATAATCCCGGTGGTAATATGAATTGTAACTTTCAAGCCGGCGGCGGAGGCGGACGAAACCAACGTGTTGGTGGTGGAAGAACCGGTGGTGAACATGATTCCCAAAACAATAAACACAAATTTATGGTACAAAGTCTTGTTTTTGCTGAGGGCGTTACTAACTTCAATAAATTGTGGAAGGAAGTCCAACCAGAAGAGCTAATGGATTCAAAACTCAAATGGATATTCAACAAACATTGAGTTGGCGCCCGTCTGCGGCGAGCAAAGTCGGGACCGCAGGGCCATTGAACATTTTTTTCGGTCAGCAAACGCTACCAATGATCGCGTTGGCGAGACGTTAAAATCAAAGCCGTTCAATAGCTTGCGAATGAAGATTGAGAAGAGTAGAGGCGCAGTAACTGTTCCCTGCTGTAGACGATTCAAGACCTTGAACTCGCGCCTTGTTGTCAGATTTCCATCAGTTACAACAAACGATTTTCCGTATAACATATTGCATATCATGGCGACAAGGTGTCTGGGGAACCTGTCCTGAAAAAGTTTGAAAATTAGTCCATCTAACCACACCGTATCGAAGGCTTTCTCCATATCAATGAGGCATGCTCCAACACATTGTCTATCATTTAGATTCCAACAGATGTCTGAGGTTACTTTCCTTATTGCATGTATGGTCGAATGCCTGGCACGAAAACCAAATTGGCAATTCGGTATCAACTCATTTTCCTCAATGTGGGCGTTTAATGCTCTGTTGAGTATCACTTCAAACACCTTGCTGATGTTAGACAGCAAGCTGATTGGGCGATAGCTTTTGGGGCATGAAGATTCTTTTCCTTTCTTCAAGATCGGAAATACCTTAGCCCTTTTCCACTCATTTGGGAAATATGAATTGCTCAACATGTTATTGAACAATATGCAATAATTCCGAATAGCGACCTCCGGCAAATGTCGGAGAACTGTAATGTGACGCCTACGCCCGGGAATCGAAGTGATTCCGATCCCGAACCCCTGCACTCGGCCAGATGGGTATGACCTCGAAGTGCAAGCGGACTTCATCTTTCGTGCGGATATCGTTGCGCAGAAAATATTTTTTTTTCTCTCCAAATATTTAGATCTGCGGATTTAAATATTTGAAACATAATATTAATCAAAACCCCGACACATTTCGAGATATATCCATCTGGGAATGCCCCCCTCCACCGTGGCCATCAAAACACTATGCCACTGGCGACAAATGAAAATGCACATTGCCGCCATGTGGCGTTCCATTCCGCACATCTGTTTTGTCGGCGGTTGTCGTATTGACAGTCCGACGCAAGGAGAAAAAAGAAAAAGAAAGAGGGCGACAAGGCGAACCGTGTGTGCATGTTGAGTTTACTTCGGGGTTTATACATGTGGAAATTCGATGGATATAATTGTGAAGTGACCGTGAATACTATCAAATAAACGGATCCCACATCCAAGTGCGTGATCGGTGCAAAAAATTTCGGGCCGAGGTGTTCTTTATTATGCTAAGAACGCGAATCAATCAATTTATCAGCAAGGTGACGAGTCGACCCCCGCCAACGATTCAACTGTTTCATCAACAGCCACTTTCAACCGAAAAAGCTCAACAGCAAAAGAATTTAAAGATCATTCACGGAAAATCGAACGCGAGTGACCTTTTTACTGCTGAATTCGAAATAAATGACGTGCGGATAGAAGCCAGAAATATTTTGACAAAGTGCCAGACACACGAGGAGATTGCTCAATGTTCTGGCGCATCTGTTTCAACACGAGGAAGATACATTTCACCGGCAGAAAAGGCACGAGATTCTTGGATTAAAGCCGGAAATGAAACGCTGGACTCTTGGACCAGAAACGAGAACCTTAGCCATCCGTGTAGTTTTGTGGGTTCCACACAGGGTGGAGGGGACGGATTTATCACAGGAAATATTCAGGTTATCATCACTTATAACGAATGGTCAACAAATTTTCATGTAAGATAAATTGATCCAATTTTTCCATTCAATATCAAATTAAGTTTGATCAGCGCGAAAATAACTACCAGTTTATATATAATATAATAAGATGAAAAGATGGTTTGTACTACTATTTCGGCGTAGTTTCTTACATATACAAAGCGGGAACGACAATTTGATAGAAGTTGAACTTGTGAGCATCCCTTAACACTTAATTTCCAGCGCATGATGATTTAACAAATGAGGGCATAATGATTAGGTCTTTTCTTGTTACTTATTGTCAGTATAATTTATATCAAACTTACTTCCAATACTACCTGTATTTCTCACAAGACACTATTGCATCGTTATCTGATGTTTATTCGTTATTATTTTAACACTTTTTTCGCTTCCGCATACACCACTTCCGTGATATATAATATAACATTACTGAATCAGAAATAAACTCGGTCGAAACAAAGGTCAGCCCACCCATGAAATTATTGTATATGGGAGTAAATACAACGGAAGATGTAAACTAGCCTCACTGTAGAGTAGATTTGAATTTACTCTTCATATTGGTATGTTTGTATGTCATTTCCTGAAATCAAAAGTATCACAATATGACTAGAAATGAACTTAGTATAATTATATCTTGTCGAAAAGTTTGAATTTTAGCGGGGGAATATGCAATAAAGTATTTATGAGCTTATTTTGATTAATAGAATATAGCATTCCATCAAAGAAGAATTCAATGAACATTTGATAAAATATAGGCAAAAGATATCTTTTGTATTCACTACTGATTTCAATTAATATAGAAAGATGAGTTGAATTTATTATATTGTGTAAAGCAATCTATTAAGTAATCACAATTTTGTGTCGACTATAGGTTCATTTCATTAACTTATTCTACAAAAAAAAAATTTGAAGAAGGATAACTCAAATAAAAAGTTAGCAGTAGTAAATACATTTTATGGATTAAGTTGACTTTACCTAATCATAAATGATGAAGCATAACATTTCAAAATAGCCAGTTATTATTAAGTATTAGCACGAGGCCAGTACAGTATACTTTAGTTTCTATAACGATACAAACACAAACAGTTTCAGTATTTTCTCTTATTACTCTCATTGGAAAAAGTTCTTTAAATTATACGAAAATAATATTTAACAAAATTTTTAGAATCTCTTTTATGATCTCCTAACCATTTTTCAGTAAACTCAAAAATTATCCATAATCGTTTATTGACGGCCTTGCCTGAGGCATCTAAAACTATTAGACTTTGTTGGAAATGTTAGTTTTTTTTTTTGTAATCAAATGTCGGCAAGATCGACAACCCCCACTTTCGGCATAATTTATTAGACACACGAATAGAAACTAAGTATTTGGTATGTTTCCGTTTTTTTATGCCAAATCAACAATAAAATGAATTGTTAATTACTAAAAGACTTTCCTTTTCAGTGGTTCTTTCTGTTTCAGCAGGAGAGTGAGTGCAGGGTAGGTATGCCGTCGCGAGGGTAGGGTTTCGACAAATCCGCTGAGGTCGGTTTCGAGTCGCGCGCGGTACGCGGTACCTTTGTTGTTTTGTTATTTTATTTAGAGTAGTTTTCGTCGGGTTGAGTTAGAGTAGTATACTTTTCGGTACCGCGTCGAAACTTCGGGAACGCGAAATGAAAATTAGATCTTGTATTTTTGACTGGTTATAAGAAGAAATACGGAGTAACGTAAAGTAGGTTTCTTCTCCGTATGGTTTTGTTTTGTAACGCGTTTGGAAAACGGGCATGTTCAGGTGGCTGAAAATATTGTAATTGAGCGTAACCCATTCGGAGACCCGCGACCGAAATCCTCTCCGAACTAGCTGGCCGACAAGCAGCCACCGCGTGAATGGGTTACGGTGCACGGATTGGTTGACCTGTTGGTACCATCCGTTGGCACTACTCAGACTTAACGTCTAGAACCGATGAGAGGTCGGTTCCGCGTTTGGACTAAAAATGTTGAAAATCATTACAGAACTACATTTGGAATACCATCAGTACCACATGATTTCTTGTTGTTTATCCTGCGAAATATGAAACACAAGTCTTCATAGCTGACAAAATAATCAATAAGATTCAAGCTCGGTATGAGGTCAGATGTTAATGTTTCAATGAAATGAAGAATTGATTGGCCGTTCAGGCTTGATTTGAAGTCGGAAACTTTTGCTTCAACGACCTCTGAAAATATTTCATTCCCTCTCTCAGGGTTTGGTAGATGAACCAATTCAAAATGTGTTCCAATCTTCTCGTTGCAAAGTTTTTAACTGAAATAAATTGTATTTCTGGTGCAGCTTCTTGGAGCACCTGATGGAGATCGACTGTGTCCTCACCACAGTCCAGGCCCTTCAATAAAAAGGTTTGGTTCTTTTCGCTTTTCGGGGTGTACGTAAAATGCGGAACATCTCCAGAATTTAAGGCATTTTTTGCTGCCTGGAAATCAACCAGCGACTTAGTCCTTATTGTCAATTTATCGACATTGACTCTTTTTATCTGAAAATCTTTTAGCTTATTTTCGGCTGCCAAAAGCCGAACCATATCTTTGCCCGTTTGCCCAAATACATTGATTGGTGGGACTTTTTCTTTTTTTTCATTAATCTTAACGGACGGACCAGCAGACAAACCTTTTGGTTTTTTCTCCCGATTTTTAATTTTAAGGTATTCAATAAAATCATTATCTAACTTAGACGTTTTACCTGTATCCTCTTCAATATTCATCGTTTCTTCAAGACCAGCTAGCGCTACATAGTAATTTCCGCTGTCGTTTGCACCTCCTGCGCTGAGGACATCCTCTTGATTAGCTTCTTCCTGTGGCTTTTTAATTTTCTTGTCTTCAGATTTTGAGTTTGCTTGTCGGCCTTTCTTGGTTTCTTTATCTTTGTTGAACGTTAACGTTCCAACAAGTGCTTCTAACGATTTAACTCGAAGCTTGAGTTCTTCATTTTCTTTTTCGATTTTTTCAGCTTTTTCTTTTTCTTGGATCAGCTGCTCGATTTTGATAACCGATAGGATTGTCGGTTTTTCTGCTTTATTCTCGTAACTTCATTTAAGCTCTTTTTTGCCCGTCATTATTGGCGATGGGCATGATCCTTCTGATTGATGGCTGAAGCCATCGGGCTCCTCCATCTCGTTGCTTTTGCAGCGAGACTAGAGGGAATGTTCTCAGACCGGGACTTCCCTTGAACGTATTTCCACTTTTGATATTTCTTCAGCAAATGAATTTCAGGTATTCGATAAATGCTCGAATAATTCGACGGTGATGGTTTTCCCAATAAAATCAAAATTTGCTTTTGACTGGCTCGTAAAAAAATCTTGCAATTGTTTGAAACTGACTTTTGCGAAAAATTAATTAATTTTTAAAATAAATGACAGGAGCGATTAAAAACACGTCTACACGCAACGAGTGCTAGACGTAGAATAAGAAAGCCTCCTAGTAGAACTCCCATCGTCGGCGGCACGGTGCCCTGCGCTGATTCCACGCACTCTTCCCGGGTCGCACTCGGGCAATGGTCAATTGATGTGTCCCCCCCTCGCGATGGGACACCTGTGATCCGAAAAATCTGAAAAAAATTATGGAGGTAGTTGTTTATGAGTACAACAACAACAAATACCTTAGAAGTCAAAATTCGCTCAACTTCGTTAATAATAGTATGATATTCGAATTTCACATTTTCCCCAATATTTACGTAGTCCTACAAAAGGTCCTTAAACGTTGTAAGTTTCATGAAAATCGAATGATTTACACGGAAGTAATAGCCGTTTGAAATTTCTCCAATTACAACAACAATAACACATGATTTTCGTAGTTTGTGGACTTTCCAGCGAATCAGTCACTGCAGTTTTGACATAATCTTCTTCAAATTTTCTAATAAGGTAAATAACATTAATATTTTTGAGTATTCACGATTTGAGTGATTTTTGTTGGTTTGCAGCAAAATGTCGACCGTTGAAAGTAGAAAAACAATGGATTTTCTTCTAAACGTGCACATCTCTTTGATGTGTTCCTTGACGTTATTCATTGCTGGTGACTGCATTTCTGAGAAGCTGGGTACAAAACCCTTCTGACAGGAGCGTAGGTCTGTTTACCAACTTGTTTCTATTTCTTTTCGAACTCCGCACCCTTTATGAACAAACACTTTTTTGCCTTCGCCACTACACGTTCGAATCCCAAAACAGGGCTTTTTCTTTATCCCTCGCGCTTTTATTAACTCGTTCCCGACGGAGCACAGCTAATTCCGGAGTGAACCTTATAGTTCTCCTTGTCTTGCAAAAATTGTACCCCGGTTTGTGTGATCGGGCAATTCCATAGCAGTTTTCACCACACTTCAACTGGTGTTTCCGAAATTCGGAGTCATAGATATTTTTGGAACGAGCTTTGGCAAACCGCCTTACTGATGGATATTTGGGGAAGATCAGCTAATGCATGGTGGTTCGGTAGTACCCATTCTTGGTCTTACCATCGATACCGCCGATGTGCAATGTTTTGGAGTGGTGACAACGAATGGTCTTTGGTGGGTATATGGGAATCATGGGCCAATGCATAGCGGTTTGGCGAGAGCCGTGCTTGAGCCTGGCACCAATGCCGCCGCTGTACAATATATTGAAGTTGCGACGACGGCTGGTTGCTGGTAGGTGTTTGGGGATCATAGGCGAATGCATGGTGGTTCGATGGTAGCTTGCTACTAGCACCAATGCCGCTGATATACAATGCATTAAAGTGGCGACGATAGGTGATGGTTTCTGGGTTGTTGGAGATCATGGACGAATGCATGATGGCTCAGCGGTAGTCGTCCGTGGTCCTAGCACCAATGCCGCCGATGTGCAATGTATTGAGGTGATGACGACGGATGATGGTTGTTGGGTCGTCTGGGATCATGGAGGAATGCATGGTAGCTCGGCGGTAGCCGTGCTTGCTCCTAGCACCGGTGCAGCTGATGTGTAATATATTGAAGTGACGACGACGTATGGTGATTTGTGGATCGTTGGAGAAGATGGGCGAATCCATGATGGTTTGGTCTTAACACCGATGTGCAATGCATAGAAGTGGCGGCAACAGATGATGGTTGGTTGGTAGTTAGTGATCACGGGCGAATGATTCGTGGTTCTGGGTTCTTAGTCCAAGCTTCGATGCCGCCGATGTGAAGTGGCGATGGCGGATAAGAGTTTGTGGATGTTTGATGATCATAAGCGGATGTAGGATTGTTTGATGGTAGCCGTTTTTAGGGTTTTGTAAAATAATTTTACAAAACCCTACTAGTTTCGTGACTTGTCTGTCCGTCCGTCCGTCCGTGTGTCACAGCACTTTTTCTCGCAAACTGCTTAAGCTAGAAACATCAAATTTTGTAGACAGGTGTAAAGTGGTGATCTCTTCAAAGTTCAACTACAAAAGATTTTATATAGTATTTAAGGGGGTCTCCCCATATAGGGGAGTGCCCCCCCCCCAAAATTTCATCAATGGTAGCCAATATGGGTATCAAATGAAAGGTCTTGATGAGAACTTTTCAAAACAGGTCTTAATTTGATACTTTTTGCTTCGAGGGACGCGCTGGGAGGGGAAATACACGAAAAATTGGTGTCCCCCCTCGCGATTGGACACCAGTGATCCAAAAAATCTGAAAAAAATCATGGTGGTAGGTGTTCATGAGTACAACCACAATAAATACCTTAGAAGTCAAAATTCGCTCAACTTTGTTAATAATAGTATGATATTCGAATTTCACATTTTCCCCAATAAAATCGCATTGGTACCCTTAACCCTTGTGTAGACACCCACGTAAGCAACCCTATCATGGACACCCGACATACCCAGGTATGCAATGCGTTTTGTATGAGTTCAGTGTCAAACGATGCACATTTGGCTTCACTATTAGGCCGTCCATTCACATTCAATAATATTGCGCAATATTTATGATTGCGCAATATTATTGACCGTTTAGGGATAGTATTGACGGTTGCGCAATGATTGAACAAAAGATTGAGCAAGCTTAAATTTAATTGCACAATATTCTTTTATTGCGCCGTGTATGTGCGAGATTGCGCAGTATTTTTCATAATTCTTTTGGCTGCGACCCTTGCCATGTCAATTTTATTGTGCAATATTATTGAACGTGTTCAATTATATCGCACAATAAAAATATTGCGTAATGTTATTGAACGTGAATGGGCCGCCTTAAGATCAGAACTTTATGGTCATAAATTTGTGTGATTTTTCAGATTGATCTGCCCATCGGTCTGTGAAACTGTAGCGTTCAGCTAAGCTTTGCACTATTTTGGAAAGCATTTTCTTTTGTCATTCAGTCTGTGCTGTTTGTATTTGCGTGAACATTTATTCTAGAGTTTTGTGTTGTGTTGCGTGAAAATTTATTCTAGGCTGTTTTTATTATTTTAAAAATGGATTTTAATCGGGTTCTTTCATCTTATGCATTGGCTTGATTGTCATATGAAGACAAAAATAGATACTTCGAATGGTTGTTGCGTACTACTTTATCATCAGGGTCAGAGGTAAGAATATTCTAAAGTATCCAATTTATCGCTATGTAAACTGGAATTGTGCTTTTTCATAATTCTAGGATTCAGATAATGATAACGACCCCTTACCTGACCTCGAACCTGAAGAAGTATGTGAATTTGAAAGTCAATTACTCAACGAAGCAGATAACTGTTCGGATATTGAGCAAGAAACAACAGCGGTGGAGGTAAATGTAGACGAGGATGATGAGGAGAGTGAAGAAGAAATAGCAATGGAAGAAATAGTGTACGAGCTATCCCAAATGGAGCGACATGAGCAACTAGAAGAATATTATTATGCTCGCGATGGCACCAAATGGAATAAGAACTGTCCACCATCTAGGCGATTTCTTGAACATAATATTGCAAACTTACGATCTGGCCCGACTGCAAAAACAAAAAACCTGACAATCGTTGACACATTTGCGTTGCTTATCATGACAGAAATCAAAGATATTGTCGCGTGTTATTGGTTCGCGGCCAATAATTTTAATGTTCCGGGAAAGTGAAAACGCAATGTCTTTTAATTTAAGTTAAAAGTGTTTATTTAATTAAATAAAATGCACAATAATCAGTTAACACTTTCACTAATTTTAATTGTCACTATTAAAAAAAAATCTAACACTTGTCCATAAATTTATTATCGCAATTGTCTTCTAAATTACTATACTATTACGAAACACACTTCCCACACACAATCGCAGTTCTTATCGCGGTCGAATGAATGATTCCCCCCATTCATTCAGCTCGCCTTTATATAGGGTCTCTACCTGTTCACCCATTTCTCGCACATTGGCGAATGTTCTATCGAGAGGTACCTGGTAGGTTCGAGCAAGTTCATGAATGGAGTGACGTCACTTGCAGATGTTGATCATGCTTGTTGGATTCTCGTGGGTTCGAGTAAATTCATTCGTTGACGTTCTTAATGATGATGAAAACAATTGCGACAGTAGCTCGCAGAATTATTTGTACATGTAATTATTTGTACATGTAACACTGCCCCCACCTCAGTTCTTTTCGCCCCGAAAAGATGTGTCGCTATTTGTAGTCAATTCTCCCTGGGTGTAATATGGGGCAAGACGGTCCAGATGCACGATTTTCATTTTAGCTCTCGGCTTACGATGTTCCTGTATTCGGTATACGACGTCGTTGATTCGCTTTGTAACTCGGTATGGTCCCTCCCAATTATGTTGCAACTTTGGAGACCTACCCTTTCGCCGTTGCGGGTTATAAAGCCACACCAAGTCATCTTGCTGGAAGCCAGTAGAATTAGCCTTTAGATCATACCTGGCCTTCATGCGGTCAGTAGCCGATTCGAGGTGTTTTCGCACTGTCCGATGTATCTGGTTCAACCGTTGTCTTAGATCACTTGCGTACTCCGAGACCGTTTGGGGTTTCTCAGGGGTTGTTCCGAACTTTATATCGGCTGGCAAACGAATAGTCTTTCCAAAAATGACTTTGGCTGGGGCTTGGCCCGTCGATGCATGTTCAGCGGCTCTATACGCCATTAAAAATAGTGGGATATGTCGGTCCCAGTCCCTTTGGTTCTCGTCAACCATTTTGGCCAAGTGTTTATTGAGCGTGCCGTTGAAACGTTCGACCATTCCATCGGATTGGGGATGCAGCGGTGTAGTCCTCGTTTTCCGTATTCCCAGCTGCTCGCACATTTCGCTAAAAACTAGTGACTCAAAGTTTCGGCCTTGATCCGAATGTAGTTCACAAGGCACGCCGTACCTGCTGACCCAATTTAACACTAGCTGTTCGGCTACAGTAGTTGCTTCCTGGTTGGGAATGGGGTAGACCTCAGGCCACTTGCTGAAATAATCAGCTACAACCAGCATATATCGATTTCCCCATTCAGATTCAGGAAAGGGTCCTGCGATGTCAACAGCAATCCTTTCGAATGGCACGCCTACGTTATAGGTTTGCATTTGTCCTCTCAGTCGTCGCTTTGGACCTTTGACGGAAGCGCAAATTGTGCATCTGCGACACCAGTCCTCTACGTCTTCTCGAGCGTGGAGCCAGTAGAATCTTTCCCGCAATTTCGCTAAGGTTTTGTTAACACCAAGATGGCCTCCCGAGGATCCTTCATGCATTTCCTTTACCACATCGTGGATTCGGCTTTTGGGTAGTATAGTTTGCATCCTATAGGAGCTGCCATCCGCCGTTTCCCATTTCCGCTTGAGTACGCCACCCTCCACCTGAAGGGAGTTCCATTGTGCCCAATAGCTTTTCAGGGTTGCGCCATGCATCGAAACGTCCTTCCACTCCGGTCGCCCAGTCGTCTCCTTCCATACGAGCAATGGTCCGATGTCTTCATCGGCTAGCTGGGCATTTCGAATCTCCTCCGATGACCAACCTTCATCGAATTCGGCCGTTATCAGTCGCAGATCAACGGGCGGTTCCTTTTCCTCAATCCGTCGGCAATGCTTGCAGTTAGCTGGACATGGGCGACGAGATAGGGCGTCAGCATTTCCATGAACTCCGCCCTTTCGATGAACAATTTCGTAGTCGTATGACTGCAATCTTTCGATCCATCTCGCAACTTGTCCCTCGGGGTTTTTGAAGTTAAGTAGCCATCTCAATGATGCATGGTCCGTTCGAAGAACAAATTTCTGGCCATATAGGTACTTGTGGAACTGCTTGGTGGCCTCTATTATAGCCAATAGCTCCTTCCTGGTCACACAGTAGTTCCTCTCACTTTTTGAAAGAACTCGACTGTAACACGAGAGGACTGTTTCTTCGCCATTGATCTGCTGGGAGAGTACAGCTCCAATACCGCCGTTGCTTGCATCGGTGTCAACCACAAACATTTTTCCGGGTTTCGGATATGCCAGTACGGGTGATTCACATAGCTTTTCCTTCAGGGTCTCAAAGGCTGTCTGGCATTGTTCATTCCAGACATACGGACGATTTTTCTCGGTTAGCTGATGAAGACACTTAGCTATTTTGGCAAAGTCTTTGACGAATCTTCAATAGTAGGTTGCCAGGCCCAGGAAACTTCGTAGTTGGCGCTTGTTGTTTGGTGTTGGCCAGCTTTTCACGGCTTCAATTTTCTCAGGGTCTGTTTTGACCCCTTCTGCTGATACGACATGTCCCAGGTATTTTACTTCAGCTGCGAAAAGGGTACACTTGTCGGGACTAAGTTTCCAATTTGCCAGTCGCAGTCGGGAGAAAACCTCTTCTAAGTTCCGCACATGCTCTTCGAACGTTCTCCCGATGACGATGATGTCATCTAGGTACACCAAGCAGGTTTTCCAGGTTAGACCACGTAGCACGTATTCCATCAAGCGTTCGAAAGTGGCTGGGGCATTGCAAAGCCCAAACGGCATCACCACAAATTGCCACAATCCGGTCCCAACTGAAAATGCGGTCTTCTCTCGGTCCTTCTTGTCAATTTCTACCTGCCAGTAGCCACTCTTGAGATCGAGTGTAGAAAACCATTTTGCGTCGGCTAAAGTGTCCATGATGTCATCGATGCGTGGGAGCGGGTAACTATCTTTCTCAGTGACGTCGTTAAGCTGCCTATAGTCGACACAAAAGTGAGTGCTACCATCCTTTTTCTTTACTAGAACTACAGGCGCGGCCCATGGACTTACAGAAGGTTCAATAATGCCTTGTTTTTCCATGTCCGAGATCAGCGCGCTCACTTCTCCTTGTTTGGCTATAGGGAGACGTCTCGGTGCTTGTCGAATCGGCTTGGCTCCCTGTGTGTCTATGACGTGAGTTACCAGACTCGTTCGGCCTTGGTCATCCGGGCTTGTTGAGAAGATGTCACTGTACTTGGTGACCAGATCAGAGGCTCGTTTGAATAGCTGCACCGGCAATTTGACTTGCTTCAATATTGCAGACGTGGATTCCCGGGCTTTGTCTGTGTCTTGCCTCCTTTTCCAATGATGGTTGTGAGTAGCTTCCAAAGAGGTGATGGTGGAAACAGGCTGGCAGCTGCCAATGACTTCTCCCGCTTTGATGCTCGTGGTGAATCTGCGGTATTAAGGACTCTAACCGGCACATATCCGTTCCTTAAAGATCTTACAAGGCTTCGTCCTACAATCAAACTGCGCAATGCGGACGTCTTCGTTGGCTCTATCAGGTAAGATCGGTGGTCTCCAGAATCACCATCAAGCTTGGCCCATACAATGCTTTCGGAAGAATTCGGTACATCAGTGTCGGTACATACTACTACATTTATCTTGGGGATTTGGACGTTGGGATCCTCCATCAGTACTTCGACATTCTGCCATTTCAAGACACGTTTTCCCAAGTCCAACGTGATTCCATGTGGTCGCAGAAAATCCATTCCGAGAATGCAGTCATCCATAATGTTCGCGACCAGAAAATTATGTCGGAACACAAGGTCTCCCAACTGTATCTGGAGGTTGACCTCTCCATGAACAGGTGCAGTTTCTCCCGTAGCTGTCCGTAGTGAGAAAATTCTGCCCTTGTGAAGTTGTTGCTGTCTGACTAGGTCTGGTCGGATAATCGATCGGGTTGCACCAGTGTCGATTGTTATGGTGCAGTGTTCTCCGTCAATTTGACCCGGAAGGCATAAGTCCGCTTCTCCACGATGTAGTCTTGACACGGTGATGGTGGTGCTGGGGACGTCGATCCTCCTAGCCAACCTCTGCCCCATGAAGTTGGCTCTTACATGTTTCCCGACCCCTCTGTTTGAAGGGCTTCCATTCTGGGCTCCTGACTCGGTCTGGATCTCCTCCTAGCTGCACACCCTGGACAATAGCTCGGTTTTCTTCGCTTCTTGCAGTCTCTTTGCAAGTGCCCCTTCTCTCCGCAATTCCAGCATCTAGGCGCACCATTTACATACGGGTCTCGCTCAATTTCCACGCGTTCACACCTGCACTCGTCTGTCACTACTTCACGAACCCGGGCAGTGGTACGAGTCACATTTTTCGCTGCCTCAAAGTTCAGACTGTAAGCCAATGCGTCCTTAACCGTTTGCTTTTGAGCTAAACACACGGCTTGTTGCAATTCCGGGTCCTTTAGTGCGCTGATGAATGCCTCTGTCGCTGCATCATCTCGATGTTCTGGGTCGTAGGCTGGGTAAGCCAAAAGTGCTAGTCGCTCAATGTCTTGGGCTAGCTGCTGTAGGGTCTCACCAGACTTCTGCACCCGATGCCTTAGCTGTGACCGATAAATCTGCTTTAGATGATCGTCTCCATAACGCATGTCGAGCGCATTCATTATAGCATTCGGGTTTGAGTGCAATTCATCGGGGATCGTCTGCAAAAGCTCGGCAGCTGGGCCTCTTAGAGCAAGAATCAGTGCAGTTGCTCGTTCCTGCTCGTTCCAGTGATTTGCCCTTGCGGCAGCTTCAAACTGAGTCTTGTAAATACTCCAGACCGTTTGCCCATCGAATATTGGTGCTGGCACATTTCTGGATGTGCTTTGCGCTGCGGTTACAAGCGGGGCTGGTGGGGCGGTTACTACTGCCTTTGCTGCTTCCAATTCTTTTTTCACTTTTTCCATCTCATGGTTCATTCTCTCTTCGACCTGGCTGATCTCATAGTTAATTTTCTCCTCAACCTGGCTGACCTTCTCCTCGACCTGGTAAACCTTTTCCTCGACGCATTTAATTTGATTGTTCAGGCTACCGAGCTCCACTTTTATTCCGGTTGACTGTTTTTGCACTTCCTTGATAACGATCGCTTGTTGGTCCAGCTTCACTGATTGTTCATTTAACTTCGCTGATTGTTCATTTAACTTCGCTGATTGTTCATTTAACTTCGCTGATTGTTCATCTAGCTTCGTCGTTAAGTTGGATGACTGTTGTCGCTGCTCTTGCTGCATCAGCATCAACATTTGCATCAGCGCATTTTCTGGTTCCTTTGGTTTTGGTGTGTCTACTTCTCCACCTTCTGCGCCTTTTTCCGCATCTGAGAGCTCACCCGAATCCAGATTCACGCCTTCCAACTCGATCGCGTCACGCAAGCGTGCAATCAGTATGGCCTTTGTACCCTGTGTGGCCAGATTCTGCTGTTCCAACTCCTCCTTGAGCTCCGATATGGTCAATTCATTAATTTTTAAGTTTAAGCTTCGTGGCATTTTTTTAATGTTTTTTTAAATTTTACTATTGTGCACTATAAAAATGTTCAAATTTTCACTTTCAAAATTTTTCTTTCGCACTTCTTGACACCACTGTCGCGTGTTATTGGTTCGCGGCCAATAATTTTAATGTTCCGGGAAAGTGAAAACGCAATGTCTTTTAATTTAAGTTAAAAGTGTTTATTTAATTAAATAAAATGCACAATAATCAGTTAACACTTTCACTAATTTTAATTGTCACTATTTAAAAAAAATCTAACACTTGTCCATAAATTTATTATCGCAATTGTCTTCTAAATTACTTCACTATTACGAAACACACTTCCCACACACAATCGCAGTTCTTATCGCGGTCGAATGACCTACCTTTTCACCCATTTCTCGCACATTGGCGAATGTTCTACCGAGAGGTACCTGGTAGGTTCGAGCAAGTTCATGAATGGAGTGACGTCACTTGCAGATGTTGATCATGCTTGTTGGATTCTCGTGGGTTCGAGTAAATTCATTCGTTGACGTTCTTAATGATGATGAAAACAATTGCGACAGTAGCTCGCAGAATTATTTGTACATGTAATTATTTGTACATGTAACAATATTATCTTACGGGAAACAAACAGGAAAGCAAAAGAATTTTACAAAAATTGGAACCACACCCACCCAACAACCCCACAGCGCATTTGGAAGCCAGTTGATGAAGTAGAATTGAATGCATATATTGGTATTCTCCTATTCGCAGGAGTGAGTCGTTCAAATCAGAACACATCACAGATTTATGGAAAGTAGATTCACACCCATTTTACCGAGCTGCTATGGGTCTAAGGCGATTTCTGTCAATATCAAGGTTCATTCGGTTTGACAATGAGAATACAAGAGCGCAAAGATTGCTTAGTGACAAAATCGCCCCGACCTATTGACCTAACAGTTGATGAGCGATTATTTCCGTTTAGAGGTCGAACGCGATTTACCTAATATATCCCATCAAAGCCTGCAAAATATGGAATCAAAATTTGGTGGGTGTGTGACGCTCACACATCATATCCTCTGAAAGGTCAGATATATACCGGTGCGGCTACAGCTAGGCAACGTGAGATCAACCAAGGTGAACGGGTTGTGAAGGAACTTGTTGCGGATTTCAAAGGAACAGGTCGAAATGTCGTATGTGATAATTTTTTTACTTCGTTAAACTGAACGACATTTACGTAGACCTACTTAGGGTTCTTAAACTTTGTAAGTTTGATGAAAATCGACGGATATACACGGAAGTTATAGCCATTTGAAATGTCTCCAAATACAACAACAATAACACATGATTTTGGTATTTTATGGACTTTCCATCGAATCAGTCACTGCAGTTTTGACTTGATTGTCTTGAAATTTTCCAATAAGGTCAATAACATTAATATTTTTGAGAATTCATGATTTGAGTGATTTTTGTCGGTTTGCAACAAAATGGCGACCGTTGAAAGTGGAAAAACAATGGATTTTCCTTTGAACGTGCACATCTCTTTGACGTGTTTCTTGACGTTATTCATTGCTGGTGACTGCATTTCTGAGAAGTTGGGTACAAAACCCTTCTGACACGAGCGTAGGTCTGTTTACCTAACTTGTTTGATCTTAATACTGATTCCAGTTATGTGCAATCAATTGAATCGGCAATGGCAGATGATATTTCGTGGGTGAATTATAATCAGAGGTGGACGTTCTTTGGTTACGATCTGAATATATATATATATATATATATATATATATATATATATATATATATATATATATATATATATATATATATATATGTATATATGTATATATATATATATATATATATATATATATATATATTCATATATCTTTACCTTCACCATTGTCGGGCATGTACTCCACGCGCAATTAATTTTTTTTACACCGTGTAATAAGTTTGTCTATTTCATGTTTATTCTGTAAATGTTGTTTAGTTCAGTAGAGGAATTGGTAAAATCCATGG
This sequence comes from Odontomyia ornata, assembly GCA_963969285.1. Classification (NCBI taxonomy): domain Eukaryota; kingdom Metazoa; phylum Arthropoda; class Insecta; order Diptera; family Stratiomyidae; genus Odontomyia; species Odontomyia ornata. Next base: position 137,188,811 of record OZ017740.1, read on the forward strand.
GTATGAAAGAAATCTCTGCACCATTGATCTATATGCTATCAGTTTAATATGTAATTTATCAGCGAATGCAATAGAATTTATGAGCCCGATATGTTTGAATGATTGATTTTCTTTGAATTATTTGGAAGATTAAGTAAACTGAAGATTGACCATAATCAGTTGATGCTTTTACGATTATTTTAGTGTTTATAGATGTTCATATGTCCATACAGGACTGCAGCGATGGACTGCTGCCTCAGCGTACGACAATATCAGTGCTCACCGGAATCGCCTTGTCTGAGGACAGGTGAATGCGCTCGCAGGCTAGCGTTGTGTTGTCGCGGGGAGGGTTCTTTTTCCCCAGCACAAGCGGCCACCACAAAAGTTTTCCATTCACGAATTGTACGTTAGAAATAAAACGCTCTGACGGTGTCGAAGCCGAGATAACCTACTAAAAAAATATACATATCTGTATCATGGAGACATTCGGTCTTTTCATTTCTTCAAACTTCTCGCAGGTAGATACCAATAACCTCGCTCCCCCCAACAACCTGACAGGGTCTACTCGTTTTGGGTTCGGAAATTGTCTCTAGTTCACTTGCGTTAGCCAAGAATAGTTTGTCGGTCCAGGGTTGATTCCGATCCGCAAGCAGCGTGTATCTTATCATGGATAGTTACGGACTAGCTAAGCAGCCAATCATGTGAAATCAAGATCCATGTACTGGAAGACACTAAGGCACCGCTTGGTTTGGGGTGCAGATCAGAATTTCCGCAAAATGATGTTAGGTAACAACTTCCTAATACACAAAGGGACTCTAATATCATTTGGCCTTGCTAGTCATACAATGGTGGTAAATCACCAATGTATAAATCAAAAGCAAGACAAAATGATGTTAATGTCCGAAGATAATACAAAAATCCGGAAGTTGTTAAGGATGCTGGGGCAGGTTTAGTGTAATATCCTTCGGTAGTTACCTGCCCGCCAAGAATTGTTTGTATGTCTGTAAAGGACTGAAGCGATACCCTGTCAACTTCTTGGAGGAAGTGAGGCAATTGGTATCTCTGCCTGCGAGAAGTTTGGAGAAATGAGAAGACCGTGTCTCTATGATACACATATTTATACTTTGTACCCATAAATGGCGCCCAATGTAGAGCGCCGTTTACAGTGTTTTAGGAAGTTCAATATGTCCGTAAAGGCCTCCAGCCTAAGCGAGCGAAGATTTTAGTGCTCGCCGGAATTGGCCTTGCCTGAGGATGCATGAATGCACTTGCAGGCTGGCGTCGCGATGTCGGGGAGGGGGGGGGGGGGGGAGTTTGGAGAAATGAGAAGACCGTGTCTGCATGATACACATATTTATACTTTGTACACATAAATGGCGCCCAATGTAGAGCGCCGTTTACAGTGTTTTAAGAAGTTCAATATGTCCGTAAAGGACTCCAGCCTAAGCGAGCGAAGATTTTAGTGCTCGCCGGAATTGGCCTTGCCTGAGGATGCATGAATGCGCTTGCAGGCTGGCGTTGCGAAGTGGGGGGGGGGGGGTTTCCCCAGCACAAGGGCCCACTACAAAAAATGTTCGCATTCACGTATCGAGCATAATCAGTCGCGTTCCTTTAGTTCATCCCTTTGGTAGGTCTCGGCCTCGACAACGTCGAACCGGTATATTTCTTTCTACCAATTTGTGAATACGAAAATTTTTGGAAGTGGGCCCTTATGTTATTTCTGAATAACTGGGTCGACTTCATTAGTGCAATTGAGCGTCGATATAACACTCAACCAAACTCAACTGGTAGACGGGGACCAATGGCGACTTCGATACAACCATCAGTTATATGAAATTATTGACGAGCCAAGGTCCCAACGATTAGGCTGGAAACATAAATCGTAAGGATGGACAACGGATACCAAAATAGGTATTCTTTGGGAGAGCTGAAGGGCAGAGAATAGTGGGGAAACCGAGGAAATGCTAGTAGTTTCCAGCAGAAGACGAATGCCCGAGAGGGGCTGTAGTGCTACGAAAAAGAAGAATATTTTATTTACAATTAGTGTTCTTCGGCATATATTGTTTATTTCATTGCCTTCTTCATTATTTTGGTGCCCAAATGCACAACTATCCCACATATTGTATTCGCTGAATGTGATATTTTGGATATTTGGTATATTTTTCATTGACTACGTCGTTAGTTTGTAGCCCTACTTGTTCTGCTTTGTTGTCAATTTGCAGAAATAGTTCTTTGGCGGTTGTTGACCGTGACAAAATTTTGATGTCGTTCGTATAGCCTACCGCTCGACTTGATGTTAAAATGAATTCCAAGAAAAAAGGAGTAATGAATTAGAAAAAAAAAGATAACCGACTTCAAAATGCCCTAAAAAGGATGAAATAAATTTTATGGAAGCGGTCCCATATCATATTTATTTTGAAATGGGGAAATTGATTTGGCACCGCTTCCATAAAATTTATTTCATCCTTTTTAGGGCATTTTGAAGTCGGTTTTCTTTTTTTTTCTAAAAGTTTTTTATTTCACCCTTTTTTCTTTCAAAACTCAGTTTCTTGAATACATTGTATCATGTACTCGTATATTAAAATATAATTTTTTACTGCAATGCAAAAACCACTACGGCTAAAATCTGCAGCGTTCATTGGAATCGAATTTAATTCTGGTACATTTAATACATGATCTCATCAACGTCTACCTTGATTTTAGACTTCATAAAAATCCAATATGGATTGTAGCATTGAAAGATTTTCGAATTTCGAACTTTGCCCAGACGCAATTTTTATATTCTGACTTGACTCTGAAGTGCTTTTTTATCGTTCAAGTTTTTTCAACCTTTGAGCGGTCGCCATTTTGTTTCAAATTGTTCCACTTTAGATTTTTTTATTGTGAGCTTTATCACACAATTGAATAAATTCTTGTACCAATTTTGGTACATTCCGGAGCTATACTATGGTCAGAACAGAAATATTTCTGAAAATTTGGCGAAAATCGAAGTAAAGTGGCGACCTTCAGGCCCACATTTTTTTATATCCTATCTACATATGACCAACCACATACACAGACACATCTTTATATATATATATATATATATATATATATATATATATATATATATACATATAATTTACTTAAAAAGATCCTTCTTAACCGTATCACTCGTTCACTTTTATTCGAAACCCATCGCATTCGTTTTCAGTTAACTATGGCACCTAATTTATATGATCAGTTATAGAAGGAAAAGTATCTCTTTTTACGATGCGATTCTCGCCGGTCTTTAGTATGGAAATTACTAATTTTAGATTTCTAGGCATATGTTATAATGTATAATATTAACTGGAAAGAAACGAATCAACTCTATGATTTGAAATCACTCAGTCCTTATTATTTCTTCGGGGAGTTTTATAAATCCTATGTGTAACGTTTACATCTAAGGATGTAAGAAGGATCCTTTACTAAGTTCATCGGTAAGCGAAGGATGACTTCGGAGGAGAAAAGCATCCTGAAATGTTCCCTCTAACTATTGTTGAATTGTATTTATGCCACATTTAGAAGTAATTTATTGGTTATTTCCGGTAGAAATGATTGAATAAAATGTATTGTTTATGCAGAAAATTAAAGATACTGATAATTTTTATCATTTGCCACCAAAGGACTCGGTATTTCCATCAAATCCTTGAACAGTGCCAACTAATTGGCACTTTTCGTGCGAAAAATTATTTAAACTCAATTTCTCGACACCAATGTATCATATTGAATTGTTAGTATCTAGAGAGTCCTTGAAAGGATTACAATTCTGTTCCGATACATTTTAGATCAATATGTTATCCTTCATTTGAAACCTCTACAATCAAAATCCTTACACCCGTCGATCAGTTATGCTGAAAAATCCGGGTGAAAGTCGAAAATTTTTTAGTTTTAAGGATAAAAGTCCTTTATCGTTACTTGAATTTCTTATCCTTTAAACGGGACCTAACTGGAAGAAAGACGTATCATTTGCCAAAAACAGGACTCTTCTATCTATCTCCGTTTAAAAGTTATGCGTGAACATACAAAAAAAAAAGCAAAAAAAAAATATACGCGATGAATTGATAACCTTCTTTCTTTTGGAAGTCGGTTAAAAAGCGACCAAAACTGAAAGATTGACGCGAAGTACGAAATTACTTGGAACAAGGAATGTGCTCCCGGCGACTAGCACCAGCTAATAAAAAAGAACTATTGGACCACTCAGTGCGAAGTATCGTTCGAGGAGCCAAACAACAGGCCATGCGGAACGCCTGTGTTAGCAAGGATTTTGTAGTGGATAAAGCAACACTCGGATGGCGAAGGGCCAGTGATTGCAGATTATAGCAAAGCATTTTTCAAACTGGAGCAAAACTAGGGATTTTTTTCGCGGTAGTGGAAAACTCAAAAGGTTTTAACAAGCTTTTGTATGGTTGAAGGTTGCGCACTGACCATGCAGCAATAAGGTAACTCTTAAATATGGAAGGTCAAGTAGCGCATTAGCTGGAGCGTCTTCAAATCACATCGATCGCACAAGAACATTATATGGAAATGCAGACGCACTTTCCCGTCGACTTTGACCACCTTGCTACGAATATCTCCATCGTTTGGAGTCACAATCTGCACCCCTGACCAAAAAGTAATGCAATACAGATCTGAGGCACATAATTAATTGGAATGACTCAAATTATCGGCCAGAATGATTGAGCATCTCGCAATACAGCCGACCCTGCAAAGCGACTGAGCGCTACGGTGGGTGCTTTACTCAGCTGGACGGAGAATCGTTGAGCCGGAAACTGGAATCAGCTAATTGTGGTTCCAAGAGCGAGAATCCTTGATGTCCCGAAAGAGTTATTCTAATAGGGATCTGGAGGTCAGTAAAACTTTGGACAAAGTGCGTAAAGGTTTTATGGAGTATACACGCGAGAGGAGGTAGAAGAATGATGCTGTGGTTGTTCACTATCTGCATCCTTCAAACGCCCGGAATGGAAATCACGGGTTGAAATTAAGATTTACAACAAGGTAGCACCCTTTCATAGGATTTCTATCGATATCACTGGACATTTTCCTATGTCGTGGCCAGATGTGTACCCGATTCCAAATCAGGAGGCATCAGTCGCTGCGGAGTAAATCATTAAGTAGGTGATTCGATATGAAATTTCGTCTGGTTACACTTCGACGAAAATCGAAATTTTGAATCGCAACGATTTAGCAAGATGTGCAATCTGCTTGGAAGCCATAAAATCAGAATACCACTTCATTCGGAATCCTATGAGGTGAATGAACGGTATCTCCTTTTTCCAATTAAATCATAAAATATATAATAATCTGAATTAAGTTGAATTTTATATTTTTTTTGATTAAATATTTTTGATTGATAATGTATAAATTTAGTCTTTGGGTCATTAAGTTTTAGTATTTTTATTATTTGGAATTTGCTTAACATTCTTTGAATGATTATTATTCAATGGAAGGCTTTTGACTTTGACTACAGCCCCTCTCGGGCATTCGCTTTCTGCAAATAGCGCCTCTAACTGAATCAATGGTATAATCGACGAAAAAATAAAGGCATGGGACGAGCACATTTCGTTATTTCTGACAGTCTATAAGGCAGTTTAGCATTCGACAACAAATGAGACTCAGTCTTAGTTCATTTTGGAAGTACCAAACCGGTCCTGGCAACTGACACATGAAGGTTCGGAACTGAACCAAGATCAAGTCTACGAAGATGAGAACATGATACGACCGCAAAGCGAATAGTGCAGATTTTGGAATCGACGACAGGCCAAATCAGTCATCTATTTCAACAGGTGGATATCATTTATGAGAGAAGTGGTAGCAGATTATATTCGGGGTAAATATCTCAGGAGGGGATAATATCATAAGACCTCTATGGCACCGAAACGAACCGCATCACTTATGGTAGGTTATTTTTCTGATATTACAATTGTAACTAGAAGAACTTGAAGCCCTGCAAATTCCTTAAGAAGCTTCTTGCCAAGGGGAAAGTTTCCAAATAGGTTTCCGGATATTCGCCTTATTTTCCGACAAGGTAGGATAGTGATGGATTTCGGGACGAATTTTCCAAAATTGCGTCCCGAAGTCCATCATTTCCAAATAATAATATGGTTGTTTCCAAATAATAATATGGTCGTTTCCAAATAATAATATGGTCGTTTCTTCTATGTACCAAAGTGGGATTATAAGCACTTAGTCAATATCCATGACAAAATCATAATTTCAAATCAATCCGATTGCTGCCTAATAAATTACGAGGAGCTATTGTTGCGCTGTTAAATTTAATTTTTATTGATGCCATGCTTTCTAGCTTACCGCTTTATCTCCTAAACATAAAACACTTTAAATACAAACCTTGTGAAAATGTATGTTAGGCTACTAACTTTGCAGCACCAATATTTCATATTTTATCCAATATCAGTGACAAACAAACCCATTTGTTTATGAATTTTTGGTTTTCTTTATTTTATGTGTTTTCATTAAACTCACTTGAAAACTTGCAATTTATAACATAGCTATTTTTTACAAAATATCTAACAGCTAAATCATTACAGAATAAAATGTATATTATATACATAAAGTGGCGTGATAATCTTTTTCCGCATTTATACCTACATGGATATCTTAGCTAAGATTATGTCGGCTTTCAGGGTGATTGAGTTATAACAATGCCTTATAATTAACATATTTGTATATTTTTATAAATAGCGATTTAATTTCGACTTATACTGTATTTGCTATTTTCACTAAAGCAAAGGCTTTTAGCATTGAGTTTAATGATTAAGATTTTCATCGTAAAATTCGCTTAATAAAATACGCTGTGCCAAAAACAATCGATTTACAAATATTCGCTTATTTGTTATTTTAACTAATTTGGTTTGTTTTGGTTTATTTTTGAACATCTTCAATGAATTTTTATTTAATTTTCTACAATAAGCGGCCATAGGGTCCTAGGAAATATTTCCCCAAACGTAAATATCATGTTTACGAACTTTCTATAAATTGGAATTAATTAAAATTTAGAAATGAAAACGAATTTGAATTTGAGATAAATAACGATATTATAATAAATAAAATCAAGAAAGTAAATCAAATGAAAAAATATACTCTTAACATTTCGTAATGCTAGTTAAGTTCTACGCACTGGTATGTGGCTGTCAATCAGCAGCACATTATGACTTTATTTTAGTTTCAATCTACTGCTCAATCAGAGGCAAAGTAAGTTAATTATAATTAATTGAAATACAAATATAAACAAATAGAATAACTGTAAAACAATACCAAAAATACATTCAAAAGCATACATTCATCACTACATTGCTACAAATACAACTAAAATTCCATAACACATTCAAACAAATAATTCTATCGACAAAGTTATCAGACTTTTACGTTCCTTCCAATTTTATATAACCGTTTGAAATTGATTATCGTTTGGTTTTACGGCAAGTACATCAAAATGGCGGCTACCAGTGATTCGATTTTATCTGCTTTATGCTTTTAAAACATATTCGATCACGCGTGAAAATTTATTTCTATGGTTAATTAAGCTTCGTTGGATCATATTTTAATAAACAAGCATAAATAAAACGTTACATGTATGCGAAATATTTTTCGAGCTAGTAATATACCCGAAATTCAAGAATTGAAAAGGAAAAAAAATCGTATTGAACGGTCCCTCCATCTTGATGCACTATTTTTAGTAACAAACATCATTCGAAATAATAAATTCAAAGTTCTAAAACACTTTTTTCAACATTCTTCTAAAACTACCTTGTTTTTTCGAACTCGAATTACGACGGTTACCGTTACTCAGAATCGATCCGGTGGTTGCAGTGGTGAGCGATGTATCCGATGTCCGTATCGAATCATCACTTCCTGTATGGTTGTAGCCCGATGCTATCATGTCCGTCGATATTGACGAATTCGGTGTCGATGAACCGTTTCCGAATCCATTCAATTTAATCGGGAACTCAGGACTTTCTGATTTAGATTTTTTCAATGATTTACTGTTACCGTTCGTAACTCGTTGACTAGAAGGCGGCGTTGTCATTGCGTTGGAGGATTCACTAGGCGCCGAAGAAGTTTTGTTTTCCGACTTGCGTAGCCGATACCATTCCCAACCTGTTGGGCTATGAGGTGACTTTTTTGTGCTACCACTTCGACTGAAAGTCGATTTTAAGAAACTAGGAGATGATAAACGTCGGACTTTGCTTGATTTTTTAAGGCCATTCTTGTTATTGTTTTGAACTTTCCCATTGACTTGATTGCCTGATGGTCCGTCGGGCATGAATTCATTATACGCTAAATCGGTGCCAGGCACATACGATTCGTAATCGTCCTCCAAAAGCATTCTGTCATCTTCTTGGCTCTCAACCGGTGAAGAAACATTTGAACGAATAAAGTCACCGGGCGCTGACTCTTGCCGGGAAAGAAGTAAAACTTTTGGTTCCAGATTACCATTACGACGTGCAGATGATGATTTCCTATTACGTATTTTGGCTGACTTTTTACCGATGTCACTCAATGTATCTTTGGCCTCGTCGCTTCCGTCGATATTTTGAATTCCTTCATCATCATCGTATATCAATAAATTCTTGTAGCTGCCCGTGATCCGATCTGCTTCTTCGCTGGGACGACGAACTTTATGTATAGGTGTCGGATGGCCGGAAACACCTTCCACTGATTTTTGTCTCGGAAGCTTTCGTAACGGTGTAGATCGCCTTCTCACTGACAATGAACTTTCTTCAAGATGTCGAAGGATTCGTCTGTTTTCACGATGACTTCTCAACCATAGTAGAACTGTTTGAAACATAAGAAAGAAGAAGAAGCAGATTCCGAATATGATCCAATTATTCAACCGATTGGATATTTCGTCCAGCTGCTCTTTGAGATTTCTGTTTTGAGTTATGAGAATTTGCTCTTTTTCTAAGGCACGTCGATTTTGATCGTCAATAGATGCCAATGTTTTGGCAAATGAGTGTTGAAGTTCTTCAACTTGTTTCTTGTACCTTCGACTTAGCTCTTCTAAGTACTGGCCAGATAGCGACATATTACGCTCGAGTGCCTAAAATGAAAGGAAACAAATTAAATCAAATAATGGTAAAAATTTCAGCAAATATTTATGTCGAGGGAGAATCGACTTTAACTAGATCGCACATGCGCTCATTTTGAATCAAATGATTCAGTTAGAAATTAACAAATTGTACTATTGCATTTTGTTTCCCTTAAAAAAAGAAAATAAGCCAGAAGAAAATAATGCAGAGTGCCAAGGTAAAACATAGGCAAGCCTGAAACAAGACGCGAGGAAAGTATAGAAGTAGCACCAGTTATATCAACAAATTTAGTCAATTCTACTCACGAAAATTCAACTGATGAGGTGAACTATTGACAGAGCAAATATGCTACATAAAGAATAGTAAAGATTCAAGCGCGCCCACAAAATATTGGAAAACAATTTAGGTAATTCGAATGGATTGTAAATTGTTTCAAAATCTTCGAGAACTAATTGGGACATTTTAATGAGGTTGAGAAATCAACATATAAGCTAAGAATAACAGGTGTTGCGGTGGCAATTGAGTCATACAGCAGAAAAATTTTCGATCCCTGATTCAGGTAGCGTTGACGATAATGCTAATTAAAATTTAATCGAAGATGAGTTTCATTGAGCAAATCAGGGCAACGACTGATACGGCTGCTTCAGGCGTATCGGCTCTGATTCCACTTTTGGCCAACGGGGGACCCAACCCATCAAGAAGACGCCTTTTGAAGCAAGGTACTATTGTACGAGGCAGTAATATGGGATGATTAAAAAGCTAACCACTAAATTGCAATAAGTTGTTCGCTGATAATGTTTTCTTTTGCTTGCCCCTTTCGGGCATTCGCTTAAAAATAGTTAGAGTATCTCATTATCTTGATCGAATGTATTGGCACTCGAGAAGGTGATATGGTTAGCACCACGGTTTGGCCGAATGTCCGTGCACCCGGCTGCGATACGATCTGATTTTAAACGAGTCCGAATACTCGAAACAAATCTCGTCGTCACCAATGGGATTTGAACCAGGGACCTTCAGTTTACGCAGCGAGTATTCCAGCTACTACACGACGCCGACTACCGTTGATAATGCTACCGGCTATCCTTCTGTGTTTATAAGTTCGAAGTTTTTCTAGGATGTCAAGTCTCAATCCTTTGCTTTGTGTGTGTAACAATATCATAGAGTTTGTTATAGCGTCAGACTCATGTGCGTGGTTTTGTAGGTGCGTCGCGTAGTTGGAGTCTGTCTTGTTTTGTAAGAAAGCTCGTAGGTGCTCTTTCTATGTTGTCGTTAGTTTCCGTGATGTCCTTCCTATGCATACCATGTCGCAGTCCTTGCATGTCAGTTTGAATATGCTGCTGTTCTCGTATATTGATGTGTCATACAGTTTTGGTTTCAGTTTGTTTCCAATGTTCTTGTTAGTTTTGAATGCAGTTTGTTTTTTTAAGGACGTTTGATAGCTTATTGTATCTTTGCCTATCTATGTTATCGAAATCCACTGTTGGTCGTTCTTGTGTGTTTCAGTCAGTTAGCGGTCCTGTTTTTGTTTGCACCGTGTAGTAAGTTTGTCAATGTCACGTTGTCTGAATCCATTACTACTAGCTATTGTGTAAATTTTTTTTTGTTCATTGGAGTAGTTAGTAGGAGTCATGGAGATAGAGGGGAGTCTCTGCTGTACGCTGCTAGGTTATGTTGTGCGAGGTGGTTAGATGTTACGTGTATGGTATTATCAATTTTAGTTGGTTTTCAGTATATTTTATAATCTAATTGTGTTTGTTCCCGTGTCACGGTTAGGTCCATATAATTGAGTTGTCTGTTTGTTTCTTTTGCGATAGTGAAATTTATATTCGGGTGTATTTCATTCATACAGGTAAGTAACTCATCTTGTTTGTTCTCTTGCGAGTCAAAAATAATGAACATCCACATATCATTTGTAAAATATCATATTTAATCTTCCGACAATTTTGGGTAAGAAGAACATTTTTTTAGCATGGTCAGTGTTTCATTGACGGGTATGGATGTGTAGAGGTTGATCATCTCTAGTGATAGAAGTCGACAAGTATCAGACAGTCTATTAAAATCTATTAAAAATCTCCATATTTTAGCGCTGTAATTTAAACAAAAAGAAAAATATAATTAAAAAAACAACGCTATTTATTTGTTTTCTGACAAATATATATATTTCGGGAGTAAATGTTCTCCCTTCCCCTTTTCTTCCACATATCCTTTAAACATTGAAGATGACTCAAAGGAATCGAAACGCGTCTGATTACACAATAAAGCACTGCTCGGCAGCTTTTCAAGAAAAAAAAAAGAATTACAATGCGGATATCAAATAAAAAAAATAATTGTCTCAAAAAATTTCTTTCAAATAAATTCAGCCTCTGAAAAACCCCCTTTATGCTAAAATGTGTTTTGTTTAAGGAGTGCTGGTGTCCTAAGTGAAAGAATTACATTGCTTTTCACCTGAGCATTTTTGCTATCAACTTTGAAGTCGATGGACACCGGCTGATTCTAGCATATGACTGGTACCATTAAAAATTCGCAGTTTCGTCGAGAGGACCAACACACTTCGGGAGTTGCCACAGCCAATCACCTTGGGGCAGTTCGACTGCGTGGATTCCAGGTGTACACGAACCCATATATATATCTGCTGCAACATGGCAGCGCTGCAAGCTCTTTTGAGCAAGAATTCCACTCCCAAAACAAAATACATTTTAGGTTGGCTACCACTGCGTGAAGTAGAAATTCTTACTCGATTGAGCTTGTGGTACTGCCACGTTGCAGCAGATATATATATGGTTTTGCAGACACCTGGAACGCACGCAGTCGAGCTTCCCCGAGGTTATTGGGTGTTGCAGGTACCAAAGAGTGCTAGTCATCTCGACGAAACTGCGAATCTTTTATGTAACGGTTGTTACTTGAATGAGGATTTAAGCGATATGATAAAAATTTATAATTTTAACTCGACTTTCCGATCCCAAATAACCGATTTCCTATTTCGTTTGACTTCTTGCACTAATAGCATATCAAAGTCAACAATGTTCTACAAGAATTCATACTATTAGGTCTATCAGTGAAAAGTGTTCCGGATCGATTAACACCAAAATACTGAAACAAATGAAACAACCCGTAATGAACCCCGTACGTGAACGAATAGTCCAAGTGAATGGTATGCTCTACCTTAAGCGTTCATAGAAGAAACATTGCAAATTTGGGAATCTCACACTTAGAGCGTAAATAACTTCACCTCCTTACCAAAAGAAACCCTCATAGAAGAACGCGATCTACCCGAATTTAGCCCGACCGAGCTAGTGTCTGACTTCGAGCTAGGCGATGTCATACAAAATCTCATGATACCTGCTATTCACAAATATATCGAGATACAACAGGAAAGGTGGCCAATTAACGTAGAACGTGCACATATTTTCCTGAACGAAATGACGATATATACAAAATATTGAGCACTATAGTTCCTACGTATCTTATAGATCTAATAAAAAATATATCTGAAATGCGAAAGTTGTTTGCCACCTTATCATCGGTCAATGGTATTAAAGGGCTCCAAGGAAAGTGATGGCGTTTCTTAGACAGAGCAGCCGAAGTGTCACGTAATACAGCTTTCATATAAACTATTGTGGCATTATATTTCGGTAGAGGCCTTTAAGGCCTGTTTAAATTATACACACAGGACAGCAAGAAAGTCGGAAGGATGTTAGAGTAGCACAATTTGCTTTCATGCTTATGATTGAAGGTTGAATTAAATGGGATACCGTATATAACGTATGGGATGAACCGCATATAACGAATGGGATGAAGATCTTCGACTATGATTATAAATAGAAATTATTGGATTTTCTTTTCAAAGCCCACAAAGGGGGGTTTTAGAGTTTTAATTATTTAGACACATAGAAGTATTTAAAATAATAATAAAAATTTAAACAAAAAGAGCATTTTACAACAAAAGACACAAAGCTGCAAAACCGAAGAAGAGTACCCACTTCAACTCTTAGGTAGATCTCCGACATATGTTGGAAGAAGAATATAGTCCCTTAGCATATATTAGTAGCTCACGGAGTCTTTATCAATAACTCGGGTTGGTGGCTCAAATTATTGGTAGCACATAGATCATTCACACATAAACTAGAGTTCCATCTCCGTAATTCACGAAGCAACGTTACTGCCAGCTCGTCTGTAAGAAGCTGTCTGATAAATAGAAAAAAAGCCATCCATCGATCCCGTCAACAAGACGTTATACACGTTTTCTCTACAACCAAGCCACTCATACCACGTAAAGTTTCAGACTTCAAACGTAGAGATGCTACACTGGCTAAGATTCAAGTGATCAATTGGAGCCAGGAACTTGTGAATACCTACATGAAGTGAAAATCCAATTCCTGGATATAGCCCGTGAAGGACTCCTACCTTACCGAGATAAACACTATGCTCCGCGGGATAACAAGACGTAGGGACGCGGACTTGTGCGAATGTAATTCCAAATTCCTTGACTCTATTTAAAAGGCAAGCAATATAATCTTATGTAGTCCATTCAATAAGTCCGTAGGATGACACATAAATGGCATTACTAGGATTTTTTCCTTCAAACGATAAGTGTATAAATTTGACAGCAATCAGACTATTGATTCGTGAGCATTTTGTGCGAAGCAACTTTTGTTATTGAAGAAATAAATGGAAAAAAGTGAATTTCGAGTTTTGATAAAGTATTGATTTTTGATGAAAAAAAATACAGTGGAAACCAAACAATGGCTTGATAAACATTATCCGGACTCTGTTCCATTGAGACAAGTGGTAGAGACGTGGATTGCGGAATTTAAACGTGGTCATACCAGCGGAAATGATGCAGAGCGCAGTGGACGCCCAAATGAGGCTGTTGTTCCAGAAAACATAAAAAAATCCACAAATTGGTTATGAACGATCGCAAATTGAAGGTGCCCGAGCTGGATGACAGTGTAAAGATATCAGATGATCGTGTTTTTAACCATTCTACACGAATATTTGGGCATGCGAAAGCTCTGTGCAAGTGGGTGCCGCGTGAGCTCACAGTCGACCAATAACAACAAGCATTCATGCTTCAGAAGAGTGTTTGGTGCTGTTAAACCGCAATAAAATCGAATTCTATCGTCGATTTGTGGCAACGAATGAAACATGGCTTCACTTTTACACACCAGAATCCAAAAGACAGTCAGCTGAGTGGACAGCAGTCGACGAGCAAAGACGCAACAGTCGGCCAGTAAGGTGATGGCGTCTGTATTTTGGGATGCGAATGGAATACTATTCGACTATCTCCAAAAAGGAACCACCATCAACAGTGACTATTACTGTGCCATTTCGGATCGATTAAATGCTGAAATCGCAACGAAACGGCCACATTTGCAAAAGAAAAAAGTGTTATTTCACCAAGACAATGCACCGTGTCACAAATCGATGAACACGATGGCAAAATTGAATGAATTGGGCTTCGAATTGCTTACCCACCCACCGTATTCTCCAGATTCAGCCTCCTGTTTTCAGATCTCAAGAGAATGCTTGCTGAAAAGAAATTTAAGCTCAATGATGAAGTAATCGCAGACACTGAGGCCTATTTTGATGAGAAAGAGAAATCGTACTATAAAAGTGGTATCGAAAAGTTGGAAAATCGCTATACTCGTTGTATCGCCCTCGTAGGCAACTATATTGAATAATAAAATCGAGTTTTGTAAAAATTTTGTTTTTTTCTCACTTTTTTTATCTTTGAATTATAGTAGATGTTAGACACTATTTAAAGTTAATACCGACAACCAACCAACAGCTGTGATAGCTAATTAAACAACTCAAAATGAATGCGATTCTTGTGATCGTACATGATTACAAGTATGAATAGTACTTTTGGTTGGTTAAAAATTTTTAATATGTCGAAGGATATGAAAAACATGAGTTCCTTCCTTCTCCTCCAAATTGCTAGACGATTTGCGATAATTCATTTTAAAAAGAGAGTCCTTAACAGTTGTTTACTTCCACGTTCAACATAAACTGTAATCACAATTCTCGTCTCTTGCAATATACATTAAATCAAATCAGTTGGTTTCTCTTTTCTTTATCTTTAATGCAAAATACTTGGCAACACAACATAAAATTCAATATTTATAATTTATACTTAAAGGGCAAGACTTAATTTTGTATCATTTAGTGTAATAGCAGCTTTAGTTAGAATTGTCAGTTATTCATGGTTAACTTGAAAGTGTAACTGAATTTATTGTTTACATTTCATTATGCAATTATACCAGTATTGAAATGAATTGCTGAGCGGATCTAACTTCTTTCTTTTCCAGTATGTGCTCGTTCTTTCTCAGAAGGGTATGAAGGCGAAAGGTGAGTGTGCCGCCGAGGGGGTTGGGTTTATATAACCCGCGGACGGTCGATTTCGTGTTGCGGCCGTCACACGGTGCCGTAATTTGGTTTTGCGTGTTTTTTGTTAGAGTAGTTTATTTCGGGCACCGCGGTGAATATTTGGGAATGCGTGGTTTTTGGTCGAGGATGTTTCGTATTGTTTGCTTTCTCAGACCGAAAGAAAATAGGGAAATTGAAATAAAGTAAAGTCGAGTCATTGGAAGTTGTTCGACCCGTTTTAAATCGGGCATTTGGATCGGTGGCTCATTCTTGTATTTTGGACTTAGCCTGCTCGCGGAAGACCTGCCTGCCAGCAGCCACCTCGGAGTAGACTAAGGGACTAAGACTATAATCGATGAGAGTTCGGTTTAGATTTAGTTCGGGAAATCTCGAAACGAACGAGGCGGAGTAAAGCAAATCATTACACTGTTACTAATTTATCGTCAAACATGTATTGGATGAATTCGTTAACAAGTTGATGAGCATAACAGAATAAGCTCAAGTCATGTATTATCATGAAATCCTTAATAAATAACGACCCAAAGAGCAAATTCTGACAATTATCATGGGTTTTGTCCGCACAAATAAAAGTATCTTAAATTGTTTATCAGGCAACATCAACGTTAATTGAGCTAGAATTTTTTGGTGCCTTTATGAGCATTTTCCAGACTCCTAACAGAATGATATCTGCATTCTACTTGGATGGACGGTTTAACGGTAATATTTCTAACCGAATGCAAAAACTAGACACATCTACTAAGCTGACTCTGCCTCGGTTTCCGTAAGCATTCATGGTTTTTAAGAGTAGATGAAAGGTAACAAATGAAAACTTGTCTAAAAATGATGAGTTTAAACTTTTCAACTAATTATAGGGTTTTCCATTACGAACATAACAATAAATAAATAAATTTCAATAAATCGATTGTGAGGCGTGCTGAGTGGCTAGTGGCACAAACTTGTTGAAACCACATATTGTTGATGTCAAGTTCATCTAATTTTGGCCACAAATAATCTTCCAACATAACACGATAGGGCTCTCCATTGACGAAAACATGACAGTGGTTTTCATCCACAAAAAATACGGCCCAATCACACACCAAACAGTAATTTTTTCGGATGCAACGGTGTCTCAAGACACACATGTGGGTTTGTTGCTGACCGATATGCGTACTTGTATTTTACTTATTAACAAAGCCATTGAGCCGGAAATGAGCTTCGTCGCTGAAGATGATTTTTGGATAATAGTAATTAATAATAATTTTTAATAATTTCCAAACGTTGCTGGTTCGTGCAGTTCACCATGATAAAAATGTTGACTTTAACTAACGTTTTGACATTGACAGTTTATTAAAAAAATTTAAGCATGCGTTCATATAAAGATGGAAAATTGTTATGTCCCTATTGCAAAACTCTATATAAGAGAGAAAAAGTGCTCTAAACTTGAAACCTTGCCAAAGAAATGATCAAAATAGGTTTTTTTGCTTATGCCTATACGTGCAGGTAACCAGCTGATTTTTAACTCGCAGGATAAGGAAGAATTTCGGCCAAGTGATAAAAATTTTGAAATTGTAGCCACTTCGTAATTGGCGCAATTGTGAGCATACAACTAATCTTCTATACGGTAATTTTTTGATGAAATTGTGACAAACTTCATCAGAAAAAGATTACAAATTTTTGAAAGTATATTACAAAATAAATATAACAGTATGCAAGACTAAAATAATTAGTATTCTTATAAAAGTATTGGAAATTATCAATTGAAATATTAAAAAAGACAAAATTGCAAGAAGCGAATATTAGAAAACGTTCAACTCACCTTAACACGATTTGACAGCCTCAGGAAAACACTTTCCGAATGTACACGTTGTGGTGCCTGCTGCGTTGCTGTTCCTCCAGCTTCATTGTTCCCCACAGGCACAGATTCACTTCCAACTTGCTCGTTTAGCATGTGGTCAATGTTGTCCCAAGCAGTAGGTTCGATCTCGATTGCTCCAGTAGAAGCAGCTGCATCTTGATGTTTTGTGATATCTTCATTTTTATCCTTAAGAAAAGGTGTTTCACTAGGATCACCGCTTATGCTTCCATCACCCGTTGGTGCTCGTTCTGTGTTGATCACGGATTCTTCAGTGGTCTCGTGGGGTTCATCAACTAGGTTGAAAATATTTACATCGGAAGAAACTGGTTTCTTAGCTTCAGGCTCAGAATCACTTTCAGAAGATTTTTGCTTTAAGTTGGAATCAGTGTTACTAGACGAGCTCGTTGAATCACCATCCTTTATGGTCATTTCTTGACCATTTTCAGTAATCACTTTCCCCTCCGTGGAGGATGGAACATGTTTCTCTTCGCGTAATTTTCCAGAATCTGGTTTCAATACAGGAGGAATTGCAATGATGCCTTCAGCATCGTTTAATTTTGGCAGCTTTCCTTTGGATACTGGTTTCGATGGGCGATCTCGTGTCTCAATATTGACAAAATGACCCGTTCCAGGCTTCTGATCGATTGTAAGATTCATAGCTGAGTCAGTACCGGGGCCAGTCGATCCATATCTTGAATGTCGCTTTGAGTTAATGTCTGTTACAAGAATATGACAAAGTGCTGCCAAATATTCAAGCGGAAAGGCGTTGAGAACAAAACTGTGTTGCTCATCTAAAAAAGGCGTCGATTGGCTTGTGCATGCGATGGTTTCATATCCTAAGGTATCTAAATTAAATCTTTTGGCACAAATCTGTGATGTCAGGATGTGAGCTCGTAACATTTCTATGCTTAAAAGACTAACTAACTGGTTATATCGACATGACAATAAATAATTTGTTCGATTAACAACTCGCCCTTCGCAACTGTTGCAGCTAAAAACATGACGTAGAGTCGTGCACTTTCTGCCGAGTAGCGCTTTCGGACTGGTATCGTTTAGACCTGACGCGTCCACTTCGGTCTTATTTGTGTTGGTTTTGACTAGAACCTCAGCCGCTTTCTTCACAATGGACATAACTGCATCGCTAGCTGATTTGAATAAGTTATTTTCGTTTTTCACATTTCCACCGGCTTCAACGACATCCTCGTCATCAAAGTCATCTATATCATCAGCTGGTAGGCGGTTTTCAGTTTCAAACGCTTCAAATTCTGATGTTCCATATACTCGAAATAACGATATCGGGCAAAAGTGTTCTGAATTGTAATGAGAGTGGATGTCGACGCGCACGAATTTTCCAAAAAGTTGTGGATACAGCTCAAAACTTTGAATATTGCGCTGGTCGCTAGCTACAAAGCGACCCACATTTGACCATTCTCTAGTAGGAAATCGAGTGCTTACAAAAACTGAAAAATTTTTCGGTGAGGATGAAAATAGTTCGAAATTCGCCAGTTCAATTTTTTCCGCTTGAATAGCTTCACATAGTTCTACAACAAACCAAATTCGATTCGTACATGGACTAAGCATGTATTCGTCTTTCGTGGAACTTAGTAAAGCTCCCGTATTTTGAGCATCTGAGTTAGAGGCAATAATTTTCGCTCCACAATCTGGGGATGCATAGTTTTTCGCTCGCAGTTTTGAAGGTTGTTTCTTGTTTTCCGAGCTTGTATTTTTCTTCATAGCTTGCGAGCTTACAACTTCCTTTTCAAGCTTCTTTTCAGCTTCTTCCATTTGCTTTTGAGCCCACTCCGAAAATACTGGTATAGGATTTTCTTCTACAGTCAAGTTAACTTCAGGCGCTGAAGTTGACGATGCTGTAGCGCTTTCTTCGGATTCCGCCACTATTGGAATGTCAGGGCTAGTTACTGTGTTGCTAGTAGCATCATGCAGTACTGGAATGCTAGTGTCTTTAGAATCTTGAATGTTATTATTGATGATGGTATCTTGAGGCCGACTAGGTGTTCCGCCACCTGAATCATCTATTTTGGGAGGTGGCTCATCGGGTGAGACTTCGAGTGCGAGAACGATTTCTTTTTTTGTTATTGTGGGATCAGATGGGACAATGATGCTGTCCTGTGTAAGTGAGGAAGGTAAAGATGCCTCATCATCGGTGCCATTCACATTAGAATCGATATCTTCGAGATCCTCGCTACTTAAGGCCCCGTCAAGCACGAGTTCTGGTGCTTTGTCACCAAATGTTATCACAGCTGGATTTACTGGTATATCTGGCAATCTAAAAGAGAAAATATAAGCATCAGTTTCTAGAAGGAAAAATGCGAACTTTAAAATATTTAAAATGGTCAAGTATAAAAAGAATATTCGAAGTATGAAAATACAGCTACAATTTTAAATTTTCATTACTCCTCAGTTAATAATGTTAGAAAACACAGAGTTGTATTTCTATCCTATGAGTTACAATCCTGATTTTCTTTTTTGGGGTTTTATACTAACTTACAAAATTCTATTGAAATCGGGACTGGTTGTGCGTCTGTGTGTCACAGTAGTTTTACTCCGAAACAATAGCAGATATAGACACTAAACTTAGTAGGCATATCTAAAGTGATTGTCTCTTGAAAATAAAAAAAAAATTTAAACGGAGTCTTTCTCATACCAGAAAGAGATCTTAAAATTTTATTTTACCTAAGATGGGTATGTGGGGTATCAAATGCAATGCCTTATTGGAAGCTTTTCAAAACAGGTCAAAACTGGCACAGAAAAGTACAGGGGGAGAGAAAATGCATGAAAAATGTGTGTCCCATCATTAGCGATTGGGCAACGTTGATCCGAAAATCTGAAAAAATCATGAAGGCAGTTCGTTACAAGTACAATAACAACAAATACCTTAGAAGTTGAAATTCACTTTATTGACTTGTAAATTTCACATTTTCCGCAACACATTCTTGTTTGTACTTTCAATGAAACTTAGTATTTAAGTGGTTCTAGATGAGATCCTAATATTTTATAAGAAATCTTTATTTCGTACATTTCCCTTCACCCTACACCTCTCCATGCAAAATCTGCTTGTTTAAGACATGTTTTGAAAAGTTCTCATCAATCTCTGGCAAAAAATTTTTAACGGTTTTATTTATAGAAAATTTCTTATGGAATAACTACATTTCGCACGAAATACTGTTGTCGACATTAACATGAATGCCATCATACAAAGTAATGACAACCAACACCTTACAATAAATCAAAACCAAAACAACAGCAACAAATACCTGGCAAGAAATTAAAAGAATTACATCGGTAAAACAATTGTCATGAGTCCTCATGATCGAAAATCATTTCGAAATGTCTCGAACAAATAATAACGTAATCAACATTGATACACGCAATAAGAAACAAACTGATAAATCATCTTCGATCGAGACAATACCAGAACAAGGTCGTTAATATTTATTGTTTTAGTTTTAATATCCAATTTGTGTTGGAATACGTCATCAGAATGTTACCTGTCGATACACGAGGTACATTACTATACAAGTTGAGTCAAGGGGTAGCCTATGCGGGCGACATCAACATTCTGTCACGGTCATTAACAATTGCCAAAACTCTTCTTGAAACTCGATCGCGAAGCAAAACTAGTAGGGCTACAAATCAATGAAAATAAAACAAAGCTCATGACGCAATCGAGAAAGAATACAACAAATATACAATATATCACACTTGGCGAATACAGTATCGAAAATGTGAGCGAATTTGAGTATTTAGGCGTCAAAACAATGAAAACCGCTAATAAAAGAGACGAAATATACCGAAGAATATAACTCGCAAAAGAAATCTTTTTATTTAGTTTTAACGATCTTGAAGACCAGCTGCATACACAGGAAAACAAAGCTTCAAGTATACAAATCTGTGATAAGACTTGTGTTATATTATGGGTGCGAAACATTGACCCTAACCCAAGCATCCGCAAACATAAGATATTGGGCTTTTTCAGACGCAGCGTTAAAAGTGAGCGTTAAACAGGTTATATGGGCAAGAAGAGTGAGAAGCATTGAGGGAACCTGATGGTAAAAACACGCCAAAATTTTCTAGGGTGAGCGAGCGTAACGCACATACACAAACGCATTTTGTTGATCATTTGGTGGGGGAAATTTTATACAAACGCGCCGGTAATCATTCCGAATTGAACATTCGGTGAAGGAAGTAGTCGTCATGAAACGATTGCCTTTCTTAAATATGCGTGCAAAAATGGATGCATGGACGCGAAAAGCTACGCGTTATTTAATAAATTTATAAAAGCGGAGGCCATGTTCAATTTCAGGAAACAACAAGACGAATATCACGATTTCAATAAAGTTAAATTGCCTATTGTGAATCCATCGAAAATTAATAGTACGCATAATCTTCATAGAATCACATTATAATAAGCAAGTTTACAACACATCAAGAAAAATAAGCGACTAAAAAGGATATTCAAATTTGGAATTTATTTTTCAGGAAGCGGAAAAACACGGAGGATTCAAATAAATCCAATAGAAGTTTGAATCGACAAACTTTAACAATCATAAAATACATTTTTCATTCCAGTTTTTATTACCTCGTGCACAATTCAAGGCTAAAACATCAATTCTGAATCGCTTATCTCTCTGTCTTGGGTTTCATGTTGTCCGCACGATGTTTAACGATCAAATGATCCCTTTTGACACGTACACTCGCAAGACGTGTATCGTGTACAAAAATAGGTTGGCTGAACTATGCAACGTGTAAACATAAGGGCGTAAGCGCTAAACCTGTTTGACTATAGGTGCGTACCATCCCCGTGTGAAAAAGCCCATTGAATGCCTTCGAACGAATAATCGGAGCGAAGTTAGACGGGGACCAATGAGGAATTCGATTCTGTATGTAATTTTTGACGAGCCGGAGGTTTCACCGATTGTAAGACTGCGGTAACTGCAATGGGCTGGCCACATGAATCGTATGGACGGACAACGGATACCTAAAAAGGTATTCGTTGGGAGAACTGAAGGGTGGAGACCAGTGGGGAAACCGAGGAAATGCTTGTCTGACTCGGTCGACGAAGACAGTTCATCGCTGCTTGCATTTTGAAACTGGAGGACACAATCAATGGACCGACACAGATGGAGGCGCTTTCTGTTGGAAGCAAGGCCCCAGAGGGGTTGTAGTGCAGCGAAGAAGAATATGCAAAAATAATCAAAGTAAAAATCATATTCCATTAAAGCAGTGATTAAAAATTGAACTTTTTAATCAAGAACTATGTTATTTCAATGACGAGACAAATTTTACTTTTATGGAAAATCTAAATCGAAGGCTGCGCACCTAGGATGTGCAAAAATACAATTTTATGCCGTATCAAGGATCTGAAAATTAAATAGCGCTAAAGGATGGTGGGTCAATTTCTGATGCATGTAAAAATCAACATAATGCAGTGTTCCCACTTGATTTGGAACGGCATTTTAGTGGTGGGTTTTGCTAGATATTAAAAATACTATATGAAGAGCTTTAGTCCAAAGAAAAAAAGCTTATGCCGGTCCGTAAAATCGTAAAATTAAAATATTTTTAGAAAAAAATAGTAAAACGACTTAGAATGACCCAAACAGTATAAGATCAATTATATGGATGCGATAATTAGCGCGTATCCTTTGACCTGTTTCGTAAACAAAATTAAAAATTTGAGGAACTGATAATAAAATATACAAACATAAAGACAGAGCATCCTATCAGACATATCGCTGAAAACAAGCAACGAGCTATAGGCGGAAGTGAAAGCGGCAATTAAGACTGCGGAAGAACAGACGATCATACATCAACCCCGGCGCAAAAGAAATGATTGTTTCGGTGATGAGTGTCAGAATGCTTTGGACAAAAAGAATCTATAGGAAGGAAAACCAGGGTGGAGAGCGAACATTATGAAAATCTCCGAAGAGTAGCGAATAAGATAAATAGAAGTAAGAAAAGAAAATACTATGAGCAACAACACAAGTCAAACATACAAAGTAATGAAAAGCCTGAAACGAGGTTATCAGCCCAAGACCACGCTCTGCCGTGACGACATCGGTAACATCATCGCTGATAAAAACAGGATTAAGGAAAGATGGGCATCATGTTTCAGGAACCTCCTTAAGCCTTAACACAGCTCCAGAACATCAGACCCTATAGATAGAGACCAGAGAGTTTGTTCCACTATCAAAGCGCAAAAGAATAACAAAGCACTGGGCATCGATGCGATTCGAGTGGAGCTCATTAAATTTGGTGGTAGTGGTGTTCAGAGTGCCATCCATTAAGCTATTATGCACATTTCGAAGCGAGAACATATGCCGTACAAGTGGAGCCAATCAATTATATTCCCTATCCACCAAAAAGGTGAGAAGCTACAGTGCGAAAATTATAGATGCATATCACTACTTTGCCCGGCCTACAAAATATTTTCAAAGAATTTAGAAAATAAAATCGGATCATACGCCAACAGTATTATTGGAGAGTATCAAGGTGGTTTTAGAGCAGGTAGATCAACAATAGACCAATTGCTCACAGTCAACCAGGTACTTGAAAAATATTGGGAATTTAATATATGTAGACGTACACCAAATTTTCGTTGACTTTAAGTAAGCATACGGCAGTATTGTTCGTAACGTACTGTACCAGATAATGCTTTACATTGGTATTCTAGCCAAATTAGATGTCCTACCAAATTCACAATGACGACGAAAACTTCTCAATTCCGCATCAATAACCAACTCACCCATACCTATGACACAAATATCGGACTAAAGCACGTCAAAAGAAAGCTACCTGTTAAGACAAGAGGTACGTTATTATACAAGTCGAGCCAAGTGGTAACCTATGCGACGACATCAATATTTTGGCATCCGTTAGCAACCGCCGAAAAACTTTTCCTGAAACTCGACAGCGAAGCAAAACTAGTAGGGCTACAAATCAATGAGAATACAACAAAGCTCATGGTGCAGTCGAGGAAAAATATCTCAAATATACAAAATATCACACTTGGCGAACACAATATCAAAAATGTGGGCAAATTTGTATATTTGGGCGCCAAAATAACTAGAACCGGTAATGAAAGAGGGGGAATACATTCAGGAATACAGCTCATAAATAAAGTTTTTTATTCAGTTTTGACGATCTTGAAGACCAGCTGCATACACATGAAAACAAAGCTCCAAGTATACAAATTTGTGATAAGACCTGTGTTATGCTATGGGTGTGAAATATGGACCCTAATCCAAGCATCCGCAAATATATTGAACGCTTTCGAAAGACGGGTCCTGAGGCGAATAACCGGAGCTAAGCTAGACGGGGACCAATGGTGAATTCGATACACCCATGAGCTGTATGAAATTTTTGACGAGCCGGAAGTCTCAACGATTGTAAGACTGCGGAAGCTGCAATGGACTGGCCACGTAAATCGTATGGACGAACAACGGATACCCAAAACTGAAGGCCGGATACCAGTGAGGAAACCGAGGAAACTGTAGTCTGAATCGGGCGACGACGATAGTCCATCGCTGCTCAGATTTTGAAATTGCAAGACCCAGTCAATGGACCGAGACAGATGGCGGCAATTTTGGCAGGAAGCGAAGGCCCCAGAGGGGCTATAGTGCTACGAAGAAGAAGACGTAATCTTATTTGCCAAGGGGGTGCTTCCAAAAGGATGAGAGAAACATAGATTTGTATGTGAGTGAATATGAAATTTTTGAACCTAGAGAAATACAGAAGCACCCTGGTATAAAAAATTAGGCAATTTATTTGAATTCGTATTGTCAAGATTATCCAGGGCAAATCTTTAAACACTCAGCCTTTGAAGCAATTGACTTTCACATTAAAATATACCACATGCCAACATGGTTAGTTTTGGAAAATGGTTTTTGTATGCAAGAAACGGTTTACATACTGTTATGTTGAGCGTGACGCGACCAAACAAGTCCGAGTTCTGATTGCAACTGATTTATTCTCTTGAAATATAATACGAGTACATATACATTTACATGACATTCCTCCTGCCGTATCATAAGGCGATACATATTCAATTATGTTAAATTATCAATATTCATTTAAAGCAAACAGCGAAATAAGAAATCAATTGTAATTCAAAAAATTTTGAAACTACTAAATATTCAAGCTGAATGAATTCAATTATTATTATTAAGAAAAACATTAAGTATGTAACAAATTTTCAATGGTAAGCACTGCTTCTGAAACGGTCTGGCTCTCTGCGAATACGGTTGCTTTGTCTCGGTTCTGAGGGAAGTTTCATATTTACCATCACCGTTTCTTGAGATCCGACTTGAGATGTCGGAGTACTGGTCGTAATAGGCTGTGTCTTTTCAACGATTATTGGTATATTTGATGAAATCTGCAAGTCTGGAAAAATGTCGTTTTCATCTCCGTCTTCATCTTCATTACGTTCGCGCATGTGGTCGCAGTGTCATCTTCTCTCCACGCTGTCGGGAGTTAGTATACGATCGGAGTTTTGATGTTTTCTCTCCGTAACTTTTGCTGGCTGCCATTTTTTCAAGTTTTGTCTTGTAATAGATTTGTTGTCCTGGTTGGAATCCGCGTATCTTCTTACCTGATGAAATCTCGTGTCTTAGGCTCATGAACTGCAGTTCTTGTCACTTGTCGGGTTTTAAGTTGTCGAAAATACCCTTCAGTCGTCTGCCAAACATCATCTTAGCTGGAGTTTTACCTATTGCAGCATGTGGAGTATTCCTATATGTGGACAGAAACTCACGAAGCCGCTGCTACGTTGTCTTGTTTTCATTTTTAACGGCTCTCGTTCTTGTTTTAAAAGTCTGAACAAAACGCTCAGCGAGCCCATTGGTCCTGGGATGGTATGGTGACGATCTAATGTGGTTTATGCATCGTGATTTACAAAAATGTTGAAACTTTTCGGATATAAATTGTGGCCCGTTATCCGACACAATGATTTGCGGTAATCCAAACGTGGTAAAAATATCATCTAGCGTATTACATAGATGTTCGGCTCTTGTTTGTTTGAAAGGTCGGATATCGACCCATTTTGAAAGGGCATCAACTACAACAAGCCACTACTGATCCTCATATGGTCCAGCAAAGTACAAATGGATTTGTTGCCGTGTTCGTTCCGGTATAGTCCACAAAAACACTGGTAGTTCAGTGCATTGCGGCCTTTGTTCCTGGCATAGCCTGCATTTTTTTACAAATGTGTCGATGTCGGCATTTATAAGTGGCCACCAGACAGAAAAACGGTGGACGTCTTAGCACGGGTTGGCGAAGTTTGTTAGGTATGATTAGTCTATCCTGCCAGGTTAGAATGTTGTCGATTGTAGCGATTTCGTCTTTTCTGCCGTAGTAGGGTTTAAGCTCGTTCGTTACTTCTTTGCTACTCCAACATGATCGTACTAGCCATAATACTTTTCGCAGCACATGATAGTTTTTTGTTGCTTTCTGTAAAATCTTTTGTGATAGTTGTATATCGTCGAACTTACTACTTAGTAATTCATCGGATATGTTGTTAATCCGCTGCTCTTCGTTTGTCATTATTCGGAGGTCGTGATAAGCAATCTGCAATAACGTTGTTAGCTCCTCTTCTATATTCTATGTTGTAGTTATACGATCCGAAGTAGAGCGCCCACCGAGTCAGTCGGCTATTGACCAATTTCTGCAGATCCCGATTTTCGCCAAACAAATGTTGTAACGGCTTATGGTCTGTGAGTAATACCTCGTTAAAACTGGTCAAATTTTCTTACTGCGAAAAATATTGCTAAGGCGTCGCGATCGACCACAGAATATTTTTGCTCGGCGTTAGTAAGTTTGCGAGCAGCAAAAGCGATAGGCTCCTCGCTTAGCACATTAGTTTTATGAAATAAGACAGCTCCTACTCCTTTTACAGATGCGTTACATGCTACGCATAGTTTGCGGTTGAGATAATATTAGCTTTAACCACGTTTTGCTTTATATGCTCGAATGTCTGTAATTCCGCAGGACCCCACCTCCATTGTTGTCGTGTTCCTGTTAATGAGTGAAGATTTGCACACGTACCGAGCAGGTTAGGTATAAAAATTTATTGAACCTTAAAAAAGATCTGAGCTCCTTTACGTTGGTTGGTGTTGAAGCATTTGCAATCGCTGCCAATTCGGATTGTGACGGTCGTATACCTTCCTTACTGATTGTATGTCTCAAATATTCGATTGAGGGTTGCATAAACGCACACTTGCTCAGTTTTACTCGAAAGCCTGCTGCGCGTAGTCGTCTTAAAACCTCTTTTATATTTACCGAATGTGTGTGATTGTCCTTGCCCGTGATGGCGATATCGTCAAAATATACCGCAACGTTGGGTATCCCTTCTAATAAGTTTTCCAAATATTTTTAAAAACTAGCCGGGGCATTTGCGATGCCAAAAGGAAAGCGGTTGTACTGGTAATAACCTCTGTGAGTCGAAGTAACTACGGCTTTCCTTGAGTCGGGGTGTATTTCAAATTGCAGACATGCATCCTTTAAGTCAATCGTTGTATACGCTTCTCCACGAGATAATTTGTGTGTCAGTTGATCAAAAAGTGAGACTGGTTGCCGTTCTGTTACTATCGCGGGATTAAGTGTTGTTCGAAAGTCACCGCAAATTCTAATTGTACCATCTTTCTTTATGACATTTACTGACGTGTGAAATCACCCCTTTTTCTATAAGTCTGTCGAGTTCAGCTTCTGCATTTTTTTGTAAACCGAATTTTACCGGACGCGCCGGTACATGTATAGGCTTCGCGTTAGGTTTTAAATGAATTTTAATTTGATAATTTTTAATCTTACCGAGTGAGCTCTCAAAAAGGATTTTGTCTTCCTGAATTATTTTGGATAATTCAAGGATCAAGGTTATTGTTGTTGTACTTCTTTTGATGCTTTGATTCCTTCAGCGAGTACACCGCAGACGGAAGTTGCATGCCGAATGATTCACTCCACGGTAAACCAAATAGCAAACGTTCTGCGTTGTCCAATAGAACTACCGGGAGAGTAGCTGTCGTATTTAGCAGTTTAACGATCACAAATGTTTTACCCATAGGTATCAATTTGAAGTTTCCGTATGCTTTCAGTGTGGGGTGCTTTGATAGTGGTGGTGATCCGATTCTCCTCCGCAAAGCTGTGCTTATAATCGAGTGTGCTGCCCCTGGATCCCAATCTATCGTGCATTTAATGTTGTTGATCATGACGTTTATTCTTTTTCCCTTATTAACGTGGAATATAGAGTCGGATTCCGTTTCGTCGTCGGAGCTGTGTGTCTCGCTCATTTTAAAAATTTTTCTCTTCTGAAAGTTGTTTCGGTTTGTCGCATACTTTTTGTTGCTTTTAGCAGTTGTATTGTTCTCGCTTTCGTTTGTATTGGCATGTGTGTGTGCACTTGTGTAACTTAATTGAGCTCAACCACGTTTGATATAGCTCGATCCAAAATGTCCTCGGATACCGGACTCTTCGCAAATGTTATTTTCTGCGCGGCACTGTTTATGCATTTTTGGCTTGCCACACCGTCGACACTGGTTACTTTGAAGTTTTCTAACTATTTTACGTTTTGCTGAGTCTTGAACCGATTCACAACCACTAGTGTCATAGTCTTTTTCTGCTGCCTCTCGCGCTCGAGCCACAGCGAACACTTCTGCAAATGTTACTTCCACATCTAAATCTTCACTGTTTTTTGATTCAAGGTCCGGCCAACGTTGTTTTAATTCTATTTCGAGTCGTTTATGATGCAATCCCGTTGCAAAGCGATCACGCAATTCTCGATCGAGTATGTCGCCGTTGTAGCCGCAATCTCGGCTTAATTCTTTAAGCTAATTTGCGTACGACTCAAAGGTCTGATCGGAGCGTCGAATGCTGTTCCAGAAATTCGTCAACGCCTTAAATCGTGTTGTACGTATATGAAATGGATGCAAAAATTTTTCTTTAATGGCATCATATGTCTGCTTCTCAAATTCTGGTCGTGAAAAGTTTCTGGCTTAAGACACGACCAAAATAACTTGCGTTTCGCGGCAACGTAGGCACTATTTGTTGAATTATCGAGGCCCCACATTCGACATTGTGCCTCAAAATAGTCTATAAACGTGGCGGTTTGTATCTGGGTGTCGAATTTTTCGCACTTAAACCCCCTGGTGATGCTCTGCAATTCGTATGCTGGATTGATTTCCAGATTGCTGTCGTCTCGTCATCTCGAGATGTTTTTCAAATCGTCAAACCTTGCATTAATGATTGGAAGCCTCCCATAAACGTATTAAATTATTCTTGGTTCATCGTAAACCGTTTATTTCACTTCAAACACATTGCACTGGTAATATCCGTACTTATTTTTTTCATCCCGTCCTCCTCGCCAAATGTTATGTTAAGCGTGACACGACCAAACAAGTCCGAGTTCTGATTGCAACTAATTTATTCTCTTCAAATATAATACGAGCATATACATTTCCATGAAAGATACAAGTTATTTGTAAAAAATACTGGCTTTGTTAAAAGAGCGAATCTCGTGATAGTGTCTTTGGCTTGTGTTCTATGAGGCGCGAGTTTGATTTCAGCCAAGCCTATGGGTGAGTATGAATGAGTGAATTTGTCTATATTAATTAAAGATGATAAATTGTAGTTTCACAATGTGTGTATGTCGGGTTTTGAGTGCAATGGGTGATGGGCTAAGTAGTCAAGGGCGGCCTAACGGCCAACCTACTACAATGACCTTACTGGCCATCTTACCAAAGAAAGCCCTTATTCCCAGCTTTCGATATATTGGCCAGGCTCAAATCTTTCCAAGAGCGACCTCACGTCGGTCTGCACTAATTTAAGGCAAAATTTAATCAGAAGATATAAAACGATAAAGTCACTGCTGTGTCTCTGCACACTCCACCTTTTGTATTTGAAAGGGATAAATTATTTCGTTGCAAGACCACTATTTGATAAAATCTCATTTTGTGTGCAATCGATTATTCAAATAAATTCTTGAAATAAATATTGCAAAATGATATTTAATATAAAATTTAGACAAACAATGACATTAAAATAGTTCCAAATATGCGCACGATTATATTTTGAGCTGCGAAATACCATTTAACCATATAAGTACACGTTTAAAATTACTTTTCATACAAATGAACTCTCCATAGTAGACCTTTTATGCTACAATATGCAAATTGAGTGCATTGCAAAAATATCACATACGGAAAAACGTAGACAGATTATATAAATAATAGAAATTTCCATATGATTTAAATAGCAGCAGTATCTTTTATCATTTTAGCATCAGAGGGTCAGTGGTGTCAGCCTCCTTGATATATACGAGTACATGGCATGAAATACAATATGCACTAATGTTCACATGAAATGTATGCTCACATACAATCTGAAAGTCGTCTAACAACCCATTGTATCTGTTACATTGAACTGCATTGATTTTTATCCATTACATAACATCTTATAGAAAAAAGTATCTTACAACGTTCACGAGATAATTTCGAATGTGATGTGAAATAGACCAAGTGCAGGTAGCGATAAAAAATAATTGTCATAGATTCGCACATGTATCTAATCAATATAAATAAGCTTCAACTGTTAACTTCATACTCGTATACTTGTATGATGACCAACTGATGCGAATATATGATGGAGGAAGCCTGTGATTGATTAGTAGGTAGGCGATATAGTCAGGGTAAAACAATTGATTTTTTGCGAATTATGTAGATTGTCAGATAATGTCCATTCTCCATTATCATGTCCGCTAAATTTTTAAGACAGATAATTTCTAATTTGTATTGTTAAATCAAGTTTACGTTTTAATGAAGCAATGTTGCTGAATAATATCTTTAAATTAGCGTGTGCAGAAACTAGGTTGCAATTCATTCCTTTCGGCATGGTTTGAGTAACGAAGATTGTGTAGCGGTACATTGCTGTAATAATTTTACGTACCAAAAAGTTTCCTCTACGGGACATATTTGATAATCATCTTAGTAGCGAGATTTGTCCCCTAACGAATCTTCCTATTTAAATTAATAAATACGCGTGAGAAAAATTTAAGTTTATTATATTGTTTTTATTGAATCTGCCAAATTATCAGTTTTGATTAATTCAGCTGGGATTTCAGATAATGAATTGGCGCACTTTTCAAATCTTAAAGACAAATATAAAATAGGATTATGTGATTGATTTGGTCAAGCGTATAGCTACCCAGGAAGGTGAATTTATTCTTTGTTTGCGTGAAAACTATTCGCGATATATTCTTTTAATTTTCCGTTTGTAACACAGTACCATATTATGCAGGGACAATATGGGTAGAATTTGGGTAGATGGTTACATTGATTTTCATGAAGATGTTGAAGATTTCATAGTTTTTTCTTTGATTCTTTTGTTTGCCCGACGAGTAGGTATCCCCATACCTCCCATCATCGCTTCAGGTTTTGAACCCTTCTTTCCAATTTTTTTCGTCTGTTTTGCAATCATTTTAGTTAGTTCTTCTGTCATTTCGACACCAGAGCAAGAGGCACCAGGAATGCTACGAGCATGGGTCCTTGAACCTGTCATTTCGACACCAGAGCAAGAGGCACCAGGAATGCTGCGAGCATGGGTCCTTGAACATAAGATCCTCAAACTATATTTTAATGTCAGTATCCGAATTCTAAATCCTCGATTAACTTAAAGGTATCTGCAAAGTTAATGTGTGAAAATTATAAACCCGTCAATCTACAGTGTACGTCATATAGAATGCTCTCCAAAATGATAGAAAAAAACTAAAGCCATTCTATAAAAGTATTATAGCAGAGTATCAGGGAGGCTTTTGAAGTGGACGGTCGACAGTTGACCAAATATTTCCAGTTAAGTAGGTGCTCCAAAAGTGCCGGGAATATAACATCTGTAACATCGATGTGAATCAACTCCTTGCAGATTTCAAGTAAGCACGCTGTACAAAATAATGCTTGACTTTGGTGTATAAACAAAACTAGACTGCATGGTCAAAGTCAGACTCCCAGGTCCAGGTAAACGGCGAATGAACGAACAGCTTCAAAATGAAATCAGGGTTGAAACAAGAGGATGGATTTGCCCCAATGCTCTTTAATATTGCGCTGGAACACGTCATAAGCACAACAGCTAAAACCTCTGGTACACTAATTTTCAAGTCCTCGCTATTGGACCATAGTATAGTCAATCTCAGCTGTCAAAGGAGCATTTCTGAGTCTAAAATCTGAAAGAAATCAAATTGACCGACGAGTTAATGAAACGACAACTAAACTCATGACTCAAACGAGGAAGAACACTCCAGTCCGACAAAACCTGACCGTAAAAGACTATATCTTTGAAAGTGTGGATAACTTTGTTTATCTTGAAATCAACCTGAATAGAAGAAACGCTGAAACGGACGAGATTGGACGGCGTAAATAAAGACTATTACTTCTTACTTCCCATTCCAAGGTCCAGAATTGTGCACAGGCAAAATAAGCAATCACCCCAAGACGACTGCTTGTATGCCATCTTAAGTTGACGGGACCATCGTATTTTTTCGGCAACGTATCTGCTGTCACTATGACAAAGCAAAGTGCTTTGGCTGAACTAGAGCCAGTCCTTAGTATTTAAAAGTCGTTATACAGTTTGAGAGTATCTTACTGTAAAACACTTACATTTCTAGGATAATCTGACATCATGCAGAGAGACTAAAAGCTTGTCTAACAACCTTTAAATTAAAAGCATATTTTCTGTTTGCATTGAAGGAGAAACGATTGTCGAGCTACAATTGGAGCCTTACACAGGTGCATTCTGTGAACATTTAAACAAGTGTTTTTTCTCGAAAATGATAAGGACACTAAATATTTCGTGTGTGTCTACATTTCTTAATGTGGAAGGGCTTAAGATTCTGATGTCAGTTTATTGCAGATGTAGGAGTCCAGCCTACTGGCTCTCTTCAAGACTTTTCATCTCTTACAAAAGGCTGTAATTAATCGCTGAAGATGCTCGAACGATAACGGCTGAAGATCATTTTCGAGAAAAATAATAAAATTTACAAAATCAAATCGAAGCCTTTTTATTTTCATACAGAAATATTTTGTGATTTTGAAGACACAACTATACGTTAGGCATGCCTAAATGGGTGTTAGGAACTAATATAGAAACAGTGCGGAATCCTCACGATTGCCTTAATTGAAAACGAACTTTAGTCAAGTTATTCTTGACTAAAAAAATATCGGAAGCGTTATTTGCAATTTACGTGCCCAAGGATCTCGAAATTGAAATTTCATAGAGCATTTAAAAATTTGGCCACGAAGACTTGCTGCGGAGCGTAATATAATGCAAGAGACAGTCTAATAGGGATTCAATGTTTACTTGTCAATGTGTCATGATTTTGCCCTCTTCACTTTGTTCACTAGACCCCGAAAGAACACCAAACCGACCTCTCAGCGGTTAGAGACGTGAAGTCTTGAGGCTCATCAACGAACTGTGCCTTTTAAGGCCTACATGTTCGTATGCTCGCAGTCTACATCGAGGTGGATGTTTGTCGGTCAGCTAGTTCGGAAAGGAATTTCGGTCGTGAGTCTTGACGCGAGTAGACTACGCTCAATACAATCATTCAGCCATCGATTCAAATCACCTGTTTAAAATGCGTTGACAAACTTTTCGAAAAAAAATTCAGATGTTGCTCTACTGCAGCCTTTCCGAGGCTTCCAACAACTCAAAAAGAACAAACATCGAACCCGAGCGTTCCCGATCTACATACCGTATGTCAGACATAATCTACTCTAATGCCAACCGAAATATCCTACACTACGTAATAATGGCCAAACTACAAGTTAGGGCACCGCGTAACCGAACCGAAAGCACTGAATTTATTAGTTGCGTACTACCGAGAGCCCCGCCCACTCGACGACATATTCATCTTCCCCTTTTGTTGCTGCTGGAAAATCTTTAACTACTTGAAGGCAAGAGAATGTGTATGTTAAATTAGCAATTCATTTTATATTTTGTTACACATTAAAGAGTAGGAAAGTGTTGTACACAATACCTAATTTAAATTATAGGACGTAAAACAGTCAAAAATAAAAACCCTGCATTTTCACATTAAATCGTGTAAATATTCAATAAGATGTTAATTTCATTGTTGTATTTAAATAAGAAAAAAATTTTATTTGTTTGTAAATAATAAAATCATTCAAAAGATATTTTAAATTTTTTTGAGTGTTTCTAATTTCAATGGGTTTCCTTGGTTTGGTATAGAGTAAATTTATTTTATGTTATTCTCTGGATTTTTAATAGATTTGTTTGTTACACCTATTAACACAAGAGGAATTATTTAGCAGAGGAGCTAAAAGGCATGGCCACAATTTAAATGTGGCAACGAGTTATTTCTTAAAAATTGTAGTAATGAAGAAGAGGCACGTTTTCTTTTATTCTATGTCTAAGATTACTTAAGGTATAAGATTCAACAGTCAAATAATAGAATTGTTAATGGGTTAAACGAGTACACAGAAGACAGAAGCAATATAAGTAGTAAGATATTATACTACATAAATTAAGACAAAACAATAAAACAATAAAATGCGATTCGAAAGCTACAGATATTCGGTTCGGAGAACAGTTGTAGTATAGCGTTTGTCAATATCATGGCTTGTAGAGCATTGTCCAATTTCTGCAAACAAAAATTTGGTGATTTAAATGTAAAAACGCGTTTTGTCTTGGTTGCTACATTCAATGGTTGATTTGATACAGATTCAATATTAAGACAGCGTTAAGTAGGACTGAAGCAACGCCCTCTCGGTTTTTATCAAAATTTGATTACATTTGAGGGATACACGACTAAAACAATAGATTTTTTGTTGTCGGTGAGCTAGGTTAGCTTTCCTTTCGTTCGTTGATGTACTTTCGAACGCAACGTTCTTCGTCTTCATAGCACTGCAGCCCCTCTCGGGACTTCACTTCCTGCAAATAGCGCCTCCAACTGTCTCGGTCCACTGACTGCGTCCTCCAATTTCGAAATCCGAGCAGCGATGAACTGTCTTTGTCGACTGAGCTAGACCAGCGCCCTTCAGTTCTCTGAACGATTACGTTCTTGGGTATCCGTTGTTTGTCCATACGTTTCATGTGTCCAGCCCATTGCAGCTTCCGCAATCTTACAATCGTTGAGACTTCCGGGTCGTCAATAATTTCATACAAATCATGGTTGTATTGAGTTCACCATTGGTCCCCGTCTAGTTTCGCTCCGATTATTCGCCTCAGGACCCATCACTCAATGGCGTTCAATATATTTGCGGATGCTAGGATTAGGGTCCATGTTTCACACCCACAGCATACCACAGGTCTTATCACAGATTTGTATACTTGGAGCATTGTTTTCGTGTGTATGCAGTTGGTCTTCAAAATCTTCAAAACTGAATAAAATATTTTATTTGTGAGCTGTATTCTTCGGCGTATTTCGTCTCTTTTATTACCCGTTCTCGTTATTTAGGCGCCTTAATACACAGATTCGCTCACATTTTCGATTCTGAACTCACCAAGTTGATATTTTGTGTGCTTGAAGTATTTTTTCTCGACTGCGCCATGAGCTTTGTTTTATTTTCATTGATTTGTAGCCCTACTAGTTTTGCTTCGCTATCGAGTTTCAGGAAGAGTTCTTTGGCAGTTGTTGATGACCGCGACAAAATGTTGATGTCGTCCGCATAGGCTACTATTTGGCTCGACTTGTATAGTAATGTACCTCGTGTATCGACAAATGGCTTCCTTATGACGTACTCCAGAGCCAAATTGAATAGCAATGTGGCCAGCCCATCTCCCTGCTTCAGTCCGATATTTGTGTCAAAGGCATCGGTGAGTTGGTTATTGATGCGGACTTGGGAGGTCGTCGACGTCAAGATGGATTAATTTGGCTGGGATACGAAAGCAAAGCATTATTTGGTACAGTACGTTACGATCAATACTGTCGTATGCTTGCTTAAAGTCAACGAAAATTTGGTGTACGTCTATGTTGAACTCCCAGCATTTTGCAAGTACCTGCTTGACTTTGAATAATTGGTCTATTGCAATGTTGGTCGCATTAAATTGAATGCGACCAATATTGCGACCAATGTGGGTGCACTTTAAGAGCGACATCTTGACAGACGTAAAAGATAAACATAATAATCCTCTAACGTGGATGACTTCTGAAGCAGTGTCGTTAACCGCAGCAACCAATTTTCCACATGTTGAATAAAAATCTTTTTTCTTTATAAAAATTTTCTGTATTCAGATATTCTAAATTCACTTTATGAGTTAGGCCTAATTAGGTGTTCTCCAACGAAATGCTTCATAACGGGTATTAGGCCTTTAAGTCACAATAAGCCTATACTTCTCCCTCTTTGTGAACGTTTTTGGTGTCGTTTTCGTTCAAAACTCGATATTCACTCAAGAGGAAATTGCTTTTACTCAAATAATCCGCAGCGGCAAACGCAGTTTCTGTGCAGTTAAAATGTGCTGTATAGTTAAGGCGTAGGAACCCACCAAATATTCGTGGTTCTGGAGAAAATACGTCAGCAAGCTCTTCAGGAATGTGTGAAAATTTCACAGCTTTCAAATTTCCTTCACATTTACACTTTGATCTTTTCCAATAAAGTTTAACGTTTTTCATTTTAACTTTTGGATGGTTTGTAATTTAATTGGGCAAAGATATTGATTCTAATGTGGGTGCATCTTTAAGAGATTACAAAATGCACATTAATACCAGCATTGTGTAAATCTCCTTGGGAAGATATTGATTTTCCTTCATCGTCCGCACGCTCGAGATTTTCCGAGGGAAATCTAAACTGACCTATCATCGGTTATATACGTGAAGTCTTGGTATGTGCCGGACTGTACACCATAGGTCAACTAGTCCGGGCACCCTTAGTCTACTCCGTGGTGGCTGCTGATAGGCTAGCTAGTTTGGAGAAGGATTCGTTCGCAGGTCTTCCGCGAGCAGGCAAATTCCGAATACAAATGTTCAGCCATCGCTTCAAATGCCAGATTTAAAACACGTCAAAACAGTTCCAACAGCACGATTCTACCCTACTTTAATCTAATTCATTTTCATCTCTTTGAGACCGTACGTCAAGTCCAAGAAAGGAAAAAAGAAAAAGACATCATCAATCAAAAACACGCGTTCCTGATTACTCACCGTCGCGGTGCCAGAAAGAAAATAATGAATGCAAAAACTGAATCGATCTACTCTAACTAAAACTGCAAAGCCAATCTACGGCACTGCGTACGGAACCGAACTAGCAAACCAATCAGTCGAGGATTACTAAAACCTGCCCCCTCGGCAGTATACTCACCTTCCGTCTTCACTACCTCCTGAAAAACGACGGCTATCTACTGAAAAGGAAAGTTTTTTTTCGTTTAGCAATTTATATTTTCCATGTGTATTAAAAAAACACAAATAGCCTAAGGGTAAGGTTTTGGAATGATTGCAACATTTTTGCCTGGCTGGCAGTGTTGCAGTCAATTTAAAAAAATAATAATGAGTGTAATAGAAACATGACAATCATTGTTCAATCATCTCATATTTTTTACAATAAAATATAAAATATCTTGGATTTTTTCTAAACCTTTCTCTCCCTAAGAAGAATAAACTCTATTTTTTTGTGTTTGAGAGGTGAATGCCATTTACGGACAGAGTGTGGGACTCCCATGCTCGCAAGAAGGCGACTGGACTACCCACTAAACACCTCTCCTATCAAGCTGAGAGCCTAGCCTGGAACCGTTTAACACATTACTTCGGGCAAGGTTTCGTTTTGTTATGCCGTTTCGTAGCGGGAGGGGAGAGGGGAAGAGGAAGTGCCAGACAAGCGATCCCCCAGCCCCAGCGCCCCCGGCTGCTGTGAGTCTCTTTTATATTTTAGGACTGCCACCTGGTCCCATTTGTCAACCGATTCGAGCATCACTTCAACTATATTATCCGGGGTGAGCTTTCCCGTCTCCCTGTAGTCCGTTCGCAGCTTGACCCATTTTGTGCACGCAAAAAATGTGTGGCATTGTCTTCCTCTCCTGGAAAATACCGACAATCAGGGGACCGTGACTTACCAATCTTGTGCGGGTAAGACTGAAAACACCCATTTCCTCTCAAAAGCTGGGTCAGATAGAAGTCAGTCTCACCATGCCTTCCATTTAGTCACGGTCTCATATCCGGGATGAGGCGCGCAGTCCACCTTCCCTTCGTGCAATTCACCCAAGGCTGCTGCCAATCGTTGAGTGAGCGCTGTATCTACTCGCGGGCAACCATCTCCTCGCATCTTCGTTTCGACGCAGATAAATAGAGCGGCGCTCTCTAGCAAGGAGGCCCACAGTTATCACGCCTGCAATAACTCTCACCACCGAATCAGATACTGTCGGATACGTAGATGCAATCCTCAGAGCTTCTCTTCTCTGAACTTGTGCCAGGCGTTTGCGGTTCACCTCCTTACTGAGAGCGTCGCCCCATATTTCTGCTCCGTAAAGTAGCACTGAGCCCACAGCACTCATCAAGAGGCGTCTTCTTGATGGGCTGGGTCCCCTACGTTGGCCATCAGTCGACACAGAGCCGATACTCCCGAAGCAGCCTTCTCAGCCGTTGCCCTGATTTGCTCAGGGAAACTCATCTTCGAGTCGATCAGTAGCCCCAGGTACTTCACCGCTGGTTTCGATTCGATTCGTATATCTCCAATACTGATCATCCTTACGCTAGGGATTCTCTTTTTTGTCAAGACGACCACTTCAGTTTTCTCCAGTGCTAAACTGAACCCGCGAGCAGTCATCCAGTCTCTCACTCGGCGCATTAGCATACATAGCTTGTTCAACGGTGCGTCCAGCGACCAGAGCCGCAACATCATACACATAGCTGATCAAATGCGACTCATCTGGCATCTCCAGTCTCGGAAGCCCGCCGTAAGACACGTTCCACAGGTCCGGACCAAGGATAGATCCCTGAGTAACACCCGATGTAACAGCCATCCTTCGTTGGCCCTGGGTCGTGTCGTAGAGCAGGCTTCGGACCTCTAGGTAGTCCCTCAAAAGCCGCATTAGATATTCCACCTATCTAGCGGAGTTAAAGGCGTTCCCAACGTCGAGTGTCACCAACAGGACGATCCGTCGCTTGGTGCGACTATGTGCCTCTGCCTTTTGGACCGCCCTCACCACCTCTGAAATCGCATCAATAGTAGAACGTCCTGGTCTAAAGCCATACTGCCGAGGAGATAGGTCCCCAGCAGCACGAATCGCATCAGTGAGTCTTCCCTTGATGAGTTTCTCTAGCACTTTCCCAGCCGTATCTAGCATGCATAACGGGCGGTATGCAGACGGCTATTCGGGATTTCCCTTCCCCTTGCTGATCAGCACGAGCCTCGCCATCTTACATTGTACCGGGAAAACCCCGTCCCGGAAGCAAGCGTTTAATGTGCTGAGCAGCAAGTGAGGACAATGGTGATAAACAACACGCCGCAACGCCTCAGTCGGAACACCATCTGGACCTGGACCCTTCCTCGCTTTCAATGAGAGGACTGCCTCCTCCAGTTGCGGCTGGGTGAAGAGTGGACACTCGACTGCTATTTCACCATGGACAGCATTAACACGGACGGAATGGGCGGGGAAGAGTGCTCGCACTGTCCCATTTATCTTTTCCGCATCATGTATGCAAAGCTTCGTTAGGGCGCCAAGCTTCCACATAACTAGCTTGTAGCCAAGGCCCCACGGATCCATGTTCGCATTATCCACTAGGTCTCGCCAGCAGCGAGCCTTGCTATTGTTCATCAATTCATCAATTTCCTGGCCGAGTTATATGCTGCCACCCGGTTGCATGCCTCGTCACGGTTCCACGCCCGTTTAGCCTCACGTCGAAGCTTGTGACACTCCCTTCGCTTTTCAGCGGTTTCAGTTGACCACGGGTACACTGGGGGTTTACCGTGCCGGGGTTTTCGACGGGGTATAGAAGCGCAGCAAGCAGTCGTAATGATGCTCATAGTAGAGTTCACCACGTCTTGAGCTGCCAATTCTTCCATCCCCTCCGAAGCTCCCTTCAGCGGCTCACCTGCTGTGAGTACCTCGACGAACCTCTCGACGTCCATCCTTCCGATATTTCATCCAGCTGTAGAAAGCCAAGAGCACGGACGTCGAGAGACAACATCATTGATCTCAAGCAGAATGCACTTATGATCACTGGCTG
This sequence comes from Odontomyia ornata, assembly GCA_963969285.1. Classification (NCBI taxonomy): domain Eukaryota; kingdom Metazoa; phylum Arthropoda; class Insecta; order Diptera; family Stratiomyidae; genus Odontomyia; species Odontomyia ornata. The sequence continues at coordinate 137,229,246 of OZ017740.1, forward strand.
AGTAGTCCTCTAATACTCTATTGTGTATCCTCCGTATTAAGGACGTTACGTCCGGTATGGTTCCTTTACAGCCAATACGGCAGAAAGACGGCGTACTTCCATGTTTAGTACGACGAGCGCCGTCCTGGCTACCATTTCCAGGATTCGTTTTCCCCGCAAATCCGTTTGAGACCTGCCCCATTCGATTGCTTTAGCGTTGAAGTCTCCCCTAATGAGCACGTTGCCCTCTGCCTTCGAGACAGCGCCCTCTAGAGCATTAAGCTTGGCTTGGAAAGATGATATCGATTCTTTCGGCGTTAGATATGTTACACACTCAAGAAGGTGGTTCCAGAACACCGAACCCACACAAAACCATCCCCTCGTCCACAACTCTCCGCTTGGAAATCACTGTTTCGAACCCAGATGGCGGCAGTACCAGTTACGTCAGGATACCATACTAAAGAACTTTTATCACAACACAACTTTAACTAGTGTTGAATCGGAGGCTTGGAACGCTATCAAAGTAGTCATTGGGAGCTTATTACGGAAACATGGTTCCAGCAGCTATGCAGTTTCGATCAGCAAAATGTTATCAGCTTTCTCTAAAATTGGAGTGCATACGTCTTTAAAAATTTACTACTTGCATCATCATTTTGACTATTTTAGCAGACAATTAGCTACCGAATCAGATGAACAAGATGAACGTTATCACCAAATCGCTATTCCATTTGAAATTAGGTAATGTTCTGACTCATTTTTCAGGTAATGTTCTTACTTATTTTTTTTATTAAAATAAAAACTTACAGGTATAGAGGAAAAAGTTCTCAGGCTGCAATTCTTGCAGAAATATGTTGGTGGAGTCAGCATGTTTTTGAGGACAAAAACGATGTTGACGAAGAAGATGATTCAGATAGTGATGATGATATTGGCGATGATGTATTCGGACCATCAACATCAAAAAAGACTTAAGATTCTGTAGAAATAGATTTATTTTTAATTATAACTAATTATATCAAGTTGACTAAAATACATAACGTCAATGAAACATTATAAAACCTCAACGAAAAGTAGAAATTTTACAAATGAAAGTTTTAAGTTATCATTAATTTATGAAGAAACACATTTTGGATTGCTTTTAAATTGATTTTTTATATTTTTACTGTAGAAATTTGTTGTTATTAAAGAGTTATTGCTAGAAACTCTTGACCAAATAAAGAAAAAAGGCAATTTTTCCAATATTTCATCTGATTAAACACGAACAACTTAAGTTTTCTGCGTTTATATCTTTATTTAAGTCTCTTCTAAAATATTGTTGAAGACTGTGATAACAGATAATCAATATTGTAAGAGTTATGGCCCTAAAACTGATGAAATGGAAATCCAAGACCTCGATCGATGAGTAAAAACTTTAAAAGTCGATAAAACAAAATTTTGGCCTGACAACTTCAAACCCTTTGGTGGTTTTACTCTACTGGTCTAGTACTTTTACCCTGAAGTGGAATCATTGACCCCCCAAATTCATTGTCCTACAATGTTATATTCTTCCGTCACTACAGGCTAGGTGACTTGTCGAAATTTTCTTGCTTTTTTCCCGATCGAAAAGTTTTCGTGTCTCTTCTATTTCCGACTGTTAAATAAATAAATTTGTTGTTTAACTAGATTATAGTCAATTACACCCGTCAAGTTTCCATCATGAGATAAGTAGTTTACTTCAGCCACTTTGACATCATTTGACTTGACATTTCCCTTGTAATGCAACAACCTTCTTTGGAGAAGGGACGGAGGTTTTTTTATTTGAGTCTGCATTCCTCTCAAACCCCCGCGCGCGCTTACCTTGGTGAGACGAAAATCTTGAATTACTGTAGAGTAGCTTTATTGACACATCAAGGAAAATTTCCAAAGATAATAAAAATTGATCGGGATGTCTTGTAGAGTACGCGTGATAAATATTTCGCAGTGAAGCTTCGTGACGCGACAAAAAATCCGCCCGATATGGTCTCACAAATGCCTAGCTAGCAACCACGCGTACGCGTTTGAAAAGCGAGGCTAGTCAGCTGGGCTCGGTCTTCCTTATAGCTCGCTGAATCTTGTACCAGAACATTGGCACCCCTGTCGTACTCGGATTTAAACACTCCGAATCACTACTTACCAGAAGATACCGAGGTCCCAGAGCTCCTATAAGAATGGAAGCACGAATGGTCTACAAATGTGATACAAGTAGTGCAAGATCTCATTTCGGGATAAGCGATAGCGAAGCTTATGCATTTTTATACCACGAAGATATATAAGTACATACATAATTTTTTTTTTGGTTCAAGAGGAAAACAGACACGGAACATTACAAAAAATTAACTTCTGAATGACATTAAAATATTCTTCTTATTGAATAAAGTTAGAACTACATGTATGTCATAATTGCACAAAAATTTTCATTTTTATAATAATTTATTCCAAATTTCAAGGTTTAAGCTAAAATATAGTGTTTAATGAAAAAGAAACTTTTTTTTTCTTAATATGCATTAAAAAGAAAGCTCATTTAAGATTCGCGAGTTACATTCAAATAAATTAGAAAATAAAACAAACAACCTTTTAAATTCAATAGATACGAATTGAATCTATTGAACTTGATTGAAAGTATCTTGAGGACCGCCAAACATCTTTCCAAACAAAGTCAATTGATCAATATCGTGCCTGAAGTGTCAGTCCGAAAAAATGCCATTACCTAATTGAAGCACAGCACACAAAACAGAAGAGCTTGTATGTAGCTTTAGATTGAAATCAAAAACAAAAACATATGGCAATAAAAATAAAATGTGTAACACTTACCCACCAAACATTGTAGATATAGCGAATATTTGCGAAAACCAAAGTATCCAACAGAATGATAGCAACAGCGTGACATTTTTCATTTTTTTCGAATTACAAACTTGTTTCACTAGACATCGCATTTATGTTACTTTTAATTATCGTTTTATAATACAATTTTATAATTATACACTATTTCAATGACTGCAATTATTATCACTTCCACCACACACTCCACACTATTTACAATTAGCAATTTAGTTGTAAATTCAAGTTGAATGCTCCCTGTTTCATACGTTTTAGTAAAATTATGCACATTCTTGAAATTTTACTAGTCGATCGTTTAGAGCGTGTATGATCTTCACATGATTTTCATGATTCACTGGTTTTGACCATTTCTAGATTATGAAATTATGATTATTTTCAATTATGTATTTTCGCTGAGCGGACACGTACGGGAGCTGAAATAAATGAACATGGCAATGACAAAGTTTGTTCAATATGATTAACGAGACACACTTTTCATTATCACCACAATTTATTCAAGTTTTTAGCAAATACTTGCGTTTTCCTCGCCCCAGGTAAAACAATGTTAACGTAATCGTCGCGAAATGCTTGCAATTGATAAGGTGGGGGTGTTGTGGCGTCAAAATTTCAAAGAAAATTCGCAGCCAATAAGTGAACAACACGTGAGTCTGACGAGTAGCAATACTATTTAAAGCGTTCATCGCGAATTGGAATGGCTTAAATTTTATTACGATCCTAATAGCTGATAAGCTTAGCATGAATGGAAATTATGAAGCTGGTGATAAACACTACTTATATTACATGCAGGCTTAAGTATTTTTAAATTCAAATGAAGAACTATCACTTTTTAAAGCGATTGAAATATGGATTGTTTTTAGGGCGAAAAATGAAAATGAATTCAAAAAATAATTTAAGTGCTTAATCATAATATATTTTTCCAATAATAAAATAAAACAAGTTGAGTAAGCAGGAGAGTGCTCCTACCAGAAGGTCTTTGTAAACATCCTAGGGTCAGAAACAAGTTTTCTAATGGCGTGAATCGATAACTTGAATTATTCATCCAATACTTGGATATGAAATCGTTCAAATTTATACAAAATATGCACAGTTTCTTTCATAAGCACAGTGCAGCCGCCACTCCGATCTAGCTTAAATGATTTTTCTGATTGAACATGTTCAAGTTACATAATATACCTTAAATTTTCATGAAAATTGAAAGAAAATAAAAGCGCCTAAGTCAATTTTAAATATAAATAGGGTTTTCCAATAAGAGGTGTTATTTTGAATAGATCTTGTGATTTAACACCTTGCGACTTCTTCCTTTAGAGCCACGTGATAAAGAAGGCCTACGCTAATAGCCCAGCGTCGATTCAAGATCTCAAAATGAAATTCGTGAGGCTATCGAGGACATAGGGCAGCCACTTTGCGATTTGGTTATGGAAAATTTCATGAAGAGGATATGGTCCTGTAAGCGTGTCGTAGTAATTATTTAACTGATGTTAGTTTTTGCTATTAACGGCATATCTTCTTCTTTATAATAAAATAAACATCCGATCATTTATATTAAAAAATGGCATTTTTCTTTTAATATCAAAATAACACCTCTTATTGGAAAACCCTAAATAAACCATAAACACGTGTTATTGTTGTTGTAATTCCATATAATTGAAATGGCTATAACTCACTTGATTATGATTCGATCTCAATTAAATTTTGTGAACACATATATCTTATGTCATTCTATATATTTGCAAAATTTCAAGAAGTTTAAAGGTACCGTTTTGATTTTATGGGCAAAAACGTAAAATCTACAAATCATACTATTATTAACAAAGTTGAGTGAATTTCGATTTTTGCGGTATTTGTTGCCCTTGTACTCAAACAGGCCCACGTTCATGATAATTTTCAGATTTTTCGGCTGAAAGGTGTCCAATGTTAGGGGGGGGGACACAAATTTTGCGTACATTTTACCTTCCCCTGGACTCCCTTATTCTTAAAATGAGTTTTTAATTTCAGATTCTAAAAGATCTAATTAAGACCTTTCATTTGATACCCCACTCGACTACCTTTGATAAAAAAAATTTTTAAGGGCCAATTCGTTATTAGGGGGGCCCCCCTTAACAGTTTTTTAAATTTTTGTTAAGACCTTAATTTTTGAGAGACCATCACTTCTGACCTTTTCACAAAGTTTGAGCATTCTAGCTTTTATAGTTTCTGAGGAAATTAGCTGTGACGCACGGACAGACGGACAGACGGACGGACGGAAGGAAGGTACAAATACAGTGAATGCAATTTTTTTATTAAGGGAATTGAGACAAATAAAATTTAACTAAAATATTTGGATGATTTCGCCTCTATAATCTTCTTTTCGCCGGGGACGATGATGTTTATTCTCATTATAAATTATTGAGAAAAAACAGAGAAAGTTGTGTAGCGTAAAACCTTTTGCTTAAAATATTTTTAACAGTGCCAAATTTTAGCCTGGAGTTCTTTATGAATGTAAAAACTAGGCCTGTTTCTGAAATCGGGACATCGGAATGGTACCGGTTTTTACTCTGTACCAATACCGGTGCCTGTAAGTACTGGTATTTGAAAACGAATACCGGACAAAAGAACGTTACTGAAAAAACTAAACAAGTACCCAAAAAAAATCGGTATTAGTACAGGGTGCAGAAAAAAGGTCCTAGCACTGGAAAATACCAACGCCTGATTAAAAAAACTATATCTAAAATCGCTGATCTAAAAACTTGACTTATGGTTACAAAGCCAGCATAGGTATCGATCGGTATTTAAAAAAAGGGCTCATGTATAAAAAAAAAATACCCATACTTATACTGAATAGAAGAAGAAGAATAATTACAAAAAAAAACAGATTCACGGCTAAAAACACAGATTCTGGAGCGAATTGTAGTAATCGAGCAGTCACCTATGCAAACTGCTCGAAAAACATTTGCGGAGAAAACACTATTTCCCTTATTACAATACAACCCGCCACTACCACCACTATGAATACCAGAAGAATTGCTTTCCAACGTAACACTTAAAAAAAACCAATCAAATAAAAACTACAAAAACGGGAACCCCTTTGCAACGCAATTTAGCAAATTTAGAAACGAATTGCGGTTTTATTGTAGCGAAAAAAACCACCGTTGCCACCATACAAACGGGCTCGCCGAGAAAACCTTCGTTGCCGGCATGCGGGAGCCTCGTCGGGATAAGTAAAGAGATTGCTTCGAAGGGCGACGTGTCGACTGTTTTCTTGGGTTTCCGTGTAGCTCGGTGTGGGATTTCCTTCGGATAAATGATTCTGATAAAGTGAATTGGTTGTTCCTGAAAAGTGTAAGCATTTCATTCAAATGCGGTGCATAAAAATGCGATTGCGTTAAAAGCTTGAAAAGATAGTGTACTAAGTGCCGACGAAGACGACAGCTGATGGGTGACAGGCCTTGAGAAGTACGAGAGCTCGCGCGACAAAAACTCGGATTTGAGGGAGTTTTGAAAAATCGGGCAGAAAAGTGTCTTAGCTCCTTAGAACGAAAATATTTCAAATGCGGAAATATTACCAGATTATTTAGTCTACCGATGCGACCGTGACCTTAACATCAATAATAAATCTGATGTTGGGAGAGTCTTGGTTGCAATCTGCAAAACCCTTAATAGTTTACTTTGCGCTGACTTTAAATTTGCTCGTGCTGTTGAGTGTGTAATTGTTAAACTCCCTCTTGCTCATAACTCCTCTTTATTAATTTCCTCTGTGCATATTCCCTGTAATTCTCTCTTAACTGGGTACGAAGCCTTCTTCGATGAACTCTCTGCCTATCTTCTTGCTCGTCATCCACATTCTAAAATCATAATTTGTGGGGACTTCAACCTACCGGCAGTGGAATGGGGCCCCTTAATAGCACCTGGCATTTCCTCAACAAATAATCCCTCTTTGTTACTTTCTTCCTTTCTTTCCCTTTGTTTTTTTTTCACAGTTTAATCATATCCGTAACCCCAACGGTCACCTTCTGGACCTTGTCATATCATATGTTCAAACTGAGTGTCTATCAATAGCTCCTGTTTGATATCCTTATATTCAACCTGATCTCCATCATCCACCTTTGTCTCTAGCACTAACCGTTGATACCCTGAAACCACAGAGAATCGCCTCAGTTTATCGTTACAACTTCTTTAGAGCAAATTATGAGGCAGTTGAAACCAATCTGGACTCGGTCAATTGGTGCACCTTCTTCACTCGTCTTGACTGTGATAGTGCTTTTACGGCTACCTTAATAATCTGATCGCTCTTTATACTCCACTCCGAGCTCCTCGCAAAGCGAAAATGAAGCCTTAGCTTACTCGAAGAGTTCCTCGAGCCTTAAAAGCCAAAGACAAGGGGCATAGGCACTATAAATTGACCGGGAATGATTATGCCAAATAGAATTTTTATAGACTGCGTTTTTTGGCTTAAAAAGAGCTCGAAACGGCAATGAAAAACTACTTTAGCAGTTTAGAGAGTTCCCTCCTGACAAATAACGCTAAACCCCTTTGGTTTTACATCCGATCCTTTAAATCTTCCTCTACCACCCCACATACTGAATAAAACTGAAGCCTCCTCCCCTCAGGATATTTCTAACCTATTTGCCGAATATTTGTCCTCTACTTTTTCCTCTTCTGATATACTACACTCCCCCATAAACTCAATTCAAACTTTTCCAGCATCAATTACATCCTACTCTACTGATCCTTCTGAAGTTGAATCCCTTATTAACTTGCTCGATCCGAATGTTACTCCTGGTCCCGATGGATTGCCTTATATGTTTGTAAAGTCACTTTGTTCCTCTTTGTGTTTTCCTTTATCCCTTATATTCAATCTCAGTCTTGGTACTGACACCTTTCCAACGTACTGGAAGGATCCAAATGTTGTTCCTATCTTTAAAAACGGCGACCCATCATCTGCCTCAAACCATCGTCCCATATCACTCCTCTCTTGTTTCTCTAAGCTGCTGGAACGACTTGTACACAACAGCCTTCTTGAGTCATGGAGTTCATTTGTCACACCACAGCAACATGGATTCTTGAAGGGTCGTTCAACTTCCTCGAACTTAGCTGAGTTCGAAGATTATATTGCAAGAGCTTTAGATAAACAGCTTCAAGTTGATGCAATATTCACGGACTTCTCCAAAGCTTTTGACTCCGTGAACCTTGTTCTTTTCTGTCAAAAGTTAGCTTTGCTTGGCATATCCGGTTCCCTACATTCTTGGATTTCATGCTATCTATCCTCTCGTTCATGTCGTGTTAATCTCTATGGCACAATTTCCTTCCCATCCAATCCTACTTCTGGAGTCCCTCAAGGGCCAATCCTTGGACCTCTTCTTTTCGTACTGTTTATCAATGATCTTCCCTCTGTAATTTCCTCTTCTTGTCTCCTGTATGCTGCTCATTTCAAGGTATTCCGGATAAAAAGATCCCTTGAAGATTGTCAGCAACTCCAAATTTATCTTTTTAACCTCTTTAACTGGTGTAATGCAAACTCCCTTCGCATCAATGTTTCCAAATGTTTTATATGACTTTTACTTTGAAAATTGTTCCTTTAACTTACAATTACACCCTCTGTGATGTTTTCTCTCCTCTGCAGACTCATGTAAAGATCTTGGTGTAATATTTGACCCCAAGCTTAAATTCGATGCCCATATTTTTAAGCATAATTACCAAGGCATCAAAAGTTTCGGGTTTTATTATGGGGCATTTGCACAAATTTGCAAATATTGCTACCGCTGTTCGCTTGTTCACATGTCTTGTCCACCCGCTTCTTGAGTACTGCTCAGTAGTGTGGTCTACTAGACATTTATATCTTGTGAGTTCACTAGAAGCTGTTTAGCGTAAGTTTACCCGTTTTTTGTTCGTCAAATTCAACTTAGTCTATGAGTCTTATGAGCGTCGTCTATCCATACTTCGTCTCTCTTCTCTGTCGTTCCGTAGAACCTTCTTAGATCATTGTTTCCTTTATAAGTTGTACCACCAACAAATTGCTTCTACTCTAAACGAAGACTTGCACTACAGACTGTATGCGCGTCCTAGTCGGTCTAATAACATTCTCGAGGTTCCGTACGCCCGGACAGATTTATATTTTCAGTCAACAGTCTACCTCGAGCTTGGTTCTCTATCCACGTCGTACTTTGTTTTTAAAAATAAACTAAAGACGTTACTTTTTGTGAATAGTTATCAATGTTTCCTTGTCACTCAATTTTTTCAAACTTTCATCTAGACTCTAATTTCTTTTCTTTTGTTTTAATTAACTTTTTTCTGCTTGATTTTATTGTATAAATGTGTCTTACTTTAAACTATATTTAATTGTCTAAGTCTATTTTGTAATTGGAATTTTGTCTGTTAAATGGATTTAAATAAATAAATTTTCAGTATTTTGTGGCACAGTAAATCAACTTAAATGGAGGCAATCGCCAAGCACAATTTGACGACCACCGTCGACGACGAGCTCAGCTTCAAAAAGTGACAAGTTCTAAAGGATACACATCCAAATCGAGACATCTAATCGATTTTACGACAATCCTAAAACAACACGATATAAAAGTGTGTTCTAGTGTTTTTTCAGTCGTGTCCCATTGCGCTCGGTATGAAAAATTTTTTCTAGTCCATTATTCATTTACCTCAAAGCCGAGCCAAGAACGGTCAAAAAGCTGAGAAACAATAAATCTTGCTAATCGGGGCACTGACGACAACTCGATTTCGTGCACAATTTGAAATTTTCCCAATGGCAAGTGCATTTGTGAAATAGTAGTCTCGGTAGTACAGAAAATCAATCGTGGTGTTCGCCATCGAAAACATCGGTTTTTCCTGCCGCGAAATATTTTTTGCACACATCATCCAGACTGACCACGTACACACACATAATAAACGAGCGGGAGAACGGTTTGCGGAATATGGTGGTTCGACGGTTTGCCGGTATTTCATTCTTTCACCTATTGGTGAGCATTCTCGCGCCCGTAGCCGATGTAACTTGTGGGAATCCCAAAGTGACGTGAAAGACAACGGTCGGTGCGCTCGCGCATACCACAATACAGCAAACACTGCCACATTTATCTGTTCATCCAAAGGAAATAAATTCGGCTGTAACAGAGAGACACACAAGTGATCCTATAATGATACCATTTATTACATTTGGATATACAGACCCCTTAAAAGAAATTTTTACGGCAGATTTCTCTGTATTTTCCGATCCGGAAAACAATGCTTGTTTCAACATTTGCGATTGGATCCCGGATTCACATTATAATGAAAAATGATAAGGAAATGGTTGGAGTATTGCTGGGATTTGATGATTTTGCTAAACGTGACTGAATAAGAAAACACTTCTGAAGGGAGGATATTGAGGAAAACAGTGAACAGTCTCAAAATTTAATATAAAACAACTATTCCTAACATACAATAATAAAATTAACAGGACTTGAAAGAAAAAAAAAACAAAGAAATTTCGAGTGTTAGCAGGCCTTACCTACCCCATCAACGAGCGCTTGTCGGAGGGGGATTGAGTAAGTACCCTTTTTATTGCCTTAATTGCATTTGTTCGTTAATCAAATGATTTATTTATATCATACATGTATATATTATATACATGGTAGAGACAAGATCCTCTCAAGTCTCGTACGCGTTCGCCAGACCCAGCCTGTCGTTTTGCTTTGGCAACGCATACTTTCAATAGGTTATCTCGTCCTCGACACCTGTCGAACCGAGTCCTACGGCCAGTTAATTCGTGAATGCGACGTTTTTTTTTGTAGTGGGCCCTTGTGCTCGGGAAAAGAGGCCGCCCCACGACACCGCAATGCTAGCCTGCCAGCGCATTCACGCGCCCTCAGACAAGGCCAATTCAGGCGGGCACCAACAGCTTTGCTCGCCGAAGCAACAGGCCATCGCTGCAGTCCTTTACGGGCATTTAATATTCCTCACAAATCACTACAGATTATTGGCGAACATCAGGAATTGACACTGGCATCTCGAAGCGAAGGTTTCTTATAAGCTAGGAATCATCTGATCTCAAGAAGACTGGAATAAGAGAATTCAAAGGCTAAACCTAATGAACTCAAATGGTAGTTACTCTTTGAATGGTATGGTCTTTAAATAATGGTGAGTCAAAAACAATCCTACGCTGCATAATACGAGTAATACTTTTAATAAACAGAAAGTATTTATTCTCACGGAAATTTCAAGCATTTGTGACAATATTTTACCCATAATTATATCTATATCATCTTAAACATCTAATTCATCGTAAGATATTGATATTCCCGTTACTAATATAGCTTTGGGAACACAAAAGAGCAGCAGAGAAGTTAAGCAGCCACATAAAATGCTCAACTCAGAGAGAACTCCAACTCAAATGTTTATAAATCAAGTAAAACTCCTGTTCCATTGGAAAAATCTTCGCAAATAACAACGAAATACAATGAATTCGTCAGTGCCAAAATTCAAATACCATTATTTTTGGACTCAATATACCTACCAACATTTTCTGCCCACCAGCATGATAGTCAATCGTAGTTGGATTCGTTTTGCCAGCCATCCATAAGCCCGCTATTGACTGTGGAATGGATCTTGAAAAAAAGTATCTTTTTCGAGATTCAGAAACTACAAAATTTACAAATACGTATGTCTCTATTTTTTATACATCTATAAGGCGCCCTGTACAAAATCAATGCTTTGAGGAACAAAGACTAGCCTAAAAGTCATAGTCAAAAGAAAAGGCCTTAAAACAGATTATGATTTTCTTTACATTTTGGACGAGAGCTGGAAATGACCTCAGATCAAGCCAAAAATTAGTTTGGTAGACAGAACTACGCTCCTGTCGAAAGAGTGTTGACTCACTTTATGATAATAAATAAAATCATGGAAAATTTCAAAGACACCTATATTAAATACTCCAATATTAATGCAAGTTAAATGACTAACATTTTTTTGCTACACTACAAACAAGGGAACTATAATACCATGACTGTGTGATCTCGGGAAGAGATCTGCCATGCAGTCGCTAGCGTACGAGGGTAGTCCCAAATTACCCGACCTGACTTATGAATACAGGTAGTTTTAAAAAAAAAATTACTGCGATTGAGAAGACCACCTTTCAGCAAATTAATGTGAAAAATTCATTACGGTATGTTTATTATTATTTTTTACAGACATCCAAAGTGAACGCTCTCAGTGAATTTGTAAATATGGAAAAAATCGGGCATCGATATGTGATAAAATATTTTCATTTGAAAGGTCTAAGTCCAACCGATATCAAAGCCGAGTTGGATTCCATTCTGGGGAAGTCGTTTACAATGGTCAAATTTAAGCGAGGTCGTACGAGCTGCCAAGATGAACACCGTAGTGGTCGACCAAGTGAGGTCACTACGTCAGAAAATGTGAAGAAAATCCACAAAATGATATCGGATCACCGTCGACTAAAAGTGTGCGAAATAGCAGACATGGCAGGCATTTCAAAAAGTGCTGTGCATCGCATTTTGATCGAAAATTTAGACATGAGAAGGCTTTGCGCAAGATGGGTGCCGCGTTTGCTCACAATGGAGCACAAACAGCAACGTGAGGATGTTTCTATCGAGTGTTTGACAATGTTTCACAGCAATAAAGCCGAGTTTTGGCGTCGATTCATAGCCATGAACGAAACATGGGTCCATCATTTTACACATGAGACCAAAGAGCAGTCAAAGCAGTGGACTGAAAAGGGAGAACCGGCTCCAAAGAAAGCAAAAAACAGTTCAGTCAGCTGGAAGGCCATGGCATCCGTTTTCTGGGATGCGCGTGGAATAATATTTATTGATTATCTCGAAAAAGGAAAAACAATCAACGGCGCATATTATGCAGCCTTATTGCAGCGTTTGAGTGATGAAATCAAGAAAAAACGGCCCCATCTTACGAAAAAGAAAATGTTGTTTCATCACGACAACGCACCAGTCCACACGTGCGTCGTTGCGATGGCTAAAATCAATGAGTTGAAGTTCGAATTGCTTCCTCACGCGCCCTTTTCGTCAGATCTGGCCCCCTCGTATTATTTTCTTTTTCCAAATTTGAAAAAATGGCTCGGTGGCAGAAGATTCATTTGAAAGGTCTAAGTCCAACCGATATCAAAGCCGAGTTGGATTCCATTCTGGGGAAGTCGTTTACAATGGTCAAATTTAAGCGAGGTCGTACGAGCTGCCAAGATGAACACCGTAGTGGTCGACCAAGTGAGGTCACTACGTCAGAAAATGTGAAGAAAATCCACAAAATGATATCGGATCACCGTCGACTAAAAGTGTGCGAAATAGCAGACATGGCAGGCATTTCAAAAAGTGCTGTGCATCGCATTTTGATCGAAAATTTAGACATGAGAAGGCTTTGCGCAAGATGGGTGCCGCGTTTGCTCACAATGGAGCACAAACAGCAACGTGAGGATGTTTCTATCGAGTGTTTGACAATGTTTCACAGCAATAAAGCCGAGTTTTGGCGTCGATTCATAGCCATGAACGAAACATGGGTCCATCATTTTACACATGAGACCAAAGAGCAGTCAAAGCAGTGGACTGAAAAGGGAGAACCGGCTCCAAAGAAAGCAAAAAACAGTTCAGTCAGCTGGAAGGCCATGGCATCCGTTTTCTGGGATGCGCGTGGAATAATATTTATTGATTATCTCGAAAAAGGAAAAACAATCAACGGCGCATATTATGCAGCCTTATTGCAGCGTTTGAGTGATGAAATCAAGAAAAAACGGCCCCATCTTACGAAAAAGAAAATGTTGTTTCATCACGACAACGCACCAGTCCACACGTGCGTCGTTGCGATGGCTAAAATCAATGAGTTGAAGTTCGAATTGCTTCCTCACGCGCCCTTTTCGTCAGATCTGGCCCCCTCGTATTATTTTCTTTTTCCAAATTTGAAAAAATGGCTCGGTGGCAGAAGATTTGCCAACAATCAAGAGACAATGAGGAGCTTGACGGTTCCTACTATAAAGCGGGCATCGAAGCTATTGAACATCGTTGGGAAAAGTGTATCGAGCTGAAAGGAGAATACTCGTATGTTGAAAAATAAAAAACATTTTCGCAATTTTTTTACTGTTTTCTATGGCGGGTCGTTTAATTTTGGGACAGCCCTCGTAACCTGACCTTGAGTGAGGTGCCATTGAATGCAGGCGCGCTGAATTACAGATTTCTTCGCGAGATCTTGACAAGCGGATATAACGAGAAGATATCGGGTGTGCGAGAAGAATCGTGAATCGTTTATGGAGGTAAAATCCAAGAATAAATAAGAATATTGTGTAGAACAGTGTGCGTGTTTCTGGCTGAGTACCCGCTGCGCATGTCGTGAATAAGTTGTCAGGTACTTGTGAAAAGGGATCAGCGGTGAAAGGGTGGAGCACTAACCCCAAATTTGAACAAGGTATATAATGTGATTGTGGTGTGGTGGAATCACTTTACAGATCTCTTGGTGGAGTTAATTTATAGATCCCTCGTTTTTATTGTGTCTCAAATGAAGAAGATCTGTCTTAAGTACTGCAGCACGTCCAAAAATTCCGCCCAGTTGGGAAACTTATTCATGTTCCTTGGAAACATCGTGCTAATAATCTAGTATTAAATTTTCGCCATCCCTTGTGTTTTGAAGAACTCTTCCAAGGCAAAGACATGTTTACGGATAATTTTCTTGCAATAGTTTCACACCATCTTCCAGTCAGAACCTGTTATATTGCAAATACTTCCACAAACAAGCCGTACGACTCCCACCGAAGAAGTGTAGTTCACATATTACGCAACCCCATCGATTATTATCGTTTGTGCTTACATTGGCCGTTGTTCGCCTGAGCGAATGGCGGATCAAATCGAAAATGAAAAATGTATCATTTTATTAACACCTTTTAAATCTGTATTCGCAAAGTTTTATTCTCTGACTGCAGCGTATTGCAGTATTGCTCACGTATCGATAAAATTGTATTTAAAAAATACAGTCCAACGACATATTTGTGGCTAGATCTGCAGTGCATGATCACTCAAATACCTAGATGGATACTATGTAGTTAATGTTTGTGAAAAATTATCATTCGATATATAGAAATCTGCAAACGCAGACGGCTTTAAAAACAATTCATTGATCGATAAATTTTCAATCTTTGATTTAAAACTCGAAACGACTGGTGAAAGAGGCTAAATTCTAATATTTCACAAGAAGAATGGAAACAGTGGCTGACAGCTCAAATGAAATATGGAAAATAATAAATGAGGTAAAGGATAACTCTTCAATCCAGGGTATATCACAAAATTTCCAACTGATTCCTGATGGGCCCTCAAATACATCGTGCCAACGTGACGCGGCGAACTCATTAATAACTTTTTTTTCAACAATTGGTGAAAGAATCACTAAAGAAATCGTTGCCAGTTTAGCAAGCAATTTAAATACTACAAATATCTTAAAAAATTCCATCCTTCACATTCATCAAACAAATAAAAGGGAAGTCTTACATGTAATCAATGGATTGAAAAAGAATACGGCGCCAGGCATCGATAGCATCACGATGAATGAGATTAGTATCATAAAGGAGGACATAGCCGAGATTATGGCAAATTTTATAAACGTGCATACTAGGAATGGAACATTTCCGGAGGAAGAAAAACTTACAAAAATAGTTCCTATATTTAAGAGTGGTGATTATCTCGACCCGAATAACTATCGCCCGACTATCGCAATCGGGCGATAGTTATTCGGGACGGGATTCAGTAAGATATTTGAAAAAATACTAAACAATCGATTGACATCATTCTTAGTTGAAAACTCTATCGTAAGCCAATATCAGTTTGGTTTTCAAAAGAACAAGAGTACTTTGGATGCCCTACATTCTGTCACACGTTTCATCAATCTAGGACTTGACAGAGAGGTGATTATGTCATCGCAATTTTTGTGGATTTTAAAAAAGCATTTGATACAGTTGATCATGACCTCTTGCTTCGTAAACTTGAATCGTATGGTATTCAGGGTATTCCTAAGAAGTTGCTTAAAAGTTACTTGGAGGGAAGATCGCAGAAAACTTTAATCATCAATGTCCTGAGCGATCAAGCACCTACGAAAACAGGGGTTGGCCCAACTTTGTTCCTGCTATATACAAATAATCTAAATACATTGTGGGCTGGCGGGATATCACACATTATATGCTGATGACACAGTTCTACATTATTCAGGACGAGACAAAACTGCCATTGAGAACACTATCAACGAGGATCTAGGAAAATTCCATCAGTGGTTAATTGAAAACCAACTAGTATCGAACACTACAAAGACAAAATATATTGCTTTTAAGCAAAAGAACAAAGGAGACATAGATGTTGAACTAAATATTAACGGCGAAAAATTTCAAACAGTGCTAGAAATGAAATATCTTGGTCTTATCATAGACCATCGTATAACCTGGTTGCCACACATGAATAGCTTAAGGAGACAATTAGCCCCAATAACAGGATTGTTAAGAAGATATGAGTCTTTCCCAATGCACATCAAGAAACTTGTTCTGAATGCGTTTATCCTGACGAAATTGCATTATGGAGTACTTTTTTGGAGTCAATCAGCAAAGCTACATTTAAACAGTATATCCAGCCTGCTGACCAAAGCATATAAAAACAATCTGAAGCTGCCAATGCTTAGTCAAACTAGTTTGGTTTACCAATCATTAACCTTAAGTCAAATCATTATAATGGAGAAAGCTAAGTTTATATACAAAAATTTAAAAACTAATGGATCGGAGCGAACACCATTAATTAAGGTATCACAGATCAACCCATAAAATGCGAGGAATGCAGATCAACTCGTAATACCTTTTGCCAGAACGGATCGTCTAAAGAACGACGCAACGAATCATGCTCTGCGTATATATAACAATCTATCAGAAATTGTTAAGAAAGCAAACTCACGTTTGGTATTTAAGAAAAGGCTAAGGGAGAATTTAATGAGCACTGATTGAAGCGTGGACCTGTAATTCTGCTTTTATGAGCCCAGTATCTTAGGGCGTTTTTTTGACCCTATCGACGAGATACTGAAGTGACAGTTACTCCGAGTTTTTTTTGAATGCGTCGTATTATATTGATTTTTTTTTATCTCTGAGAGCTGATCATGATTTTTGGACTAGATGTTCATGAAAAGTATTAGTCCACATTATATTGTGTCCCATTATACCGATGTATTAAACATTGTCTGGGTGGCACAAAGAACGAAGCGACGTAATGTGAATGCAGATCGCATGGGCGTTGTGCGACGAAGAAAGAGTGGTGGAGAGAGTGGTAGGGAATAGAGGTATAAAAATTAAAAAAAAAAAAACTTTTTGAAACACGATTGTTTTTTTAGGGTTTTGTTAAAAAAAATTTTTTAAATACTATTAATATCGGTACCTGTCAGTCCGTCCATCGGTGCAACACAGCAAGTTTTCTCAGGAACTATAGAAGCTACAGTCAACCAATTTTATGAACAGCTCAGGAGTTTCTGATTAATGAAAGTTCTGCATTAAAAAAAATTCAAAGGCTTTTAAGGGGTTCTCTCCATATAAGGATGTGAACCCTTAAACATTTTTTCCACCAAAGATGGTCGAGTAGGGTACCAAATAAAAGGTGTGGATGAGAGCTTGTAGTAGTTGTGTCTCCCCCTCGCAATTGGTAATCTATGGACCAACAACAAACACCTGAGAAGTTGAAATTCGCTAAACTTTCTTAGTAATAGTATGATTTATCAATTTTATCATTTTCTTGTATAAATTCGTAAGAGTATCCTTGAATCCAATGAAATTTTAACATATATATGACAACTTATAACGCTAATAAACTATGAAAATTTCAGAAGAATCGGACGGTACTTAACGAAGTTATGGTAGTTTAAATTTTCGGTATTGCAAGAACAGTACAATATCATCGCAATATTATCGCTGTTGAAACCAAGATTAAGGAAAGATGGGCATCCTATTTCAAGAACCTCCTTAATCCTCCGCACAGCTCCAGAACATCGGAGCCTATAGAAATTCATAAAGTCATCCAGCACATTTAGCAATAAGAGCACATGCCGAAAGAGTGGAGCCAATCAATTATATTCCCTATCCACAAGAAAGATGACAAGCTACAGTGTGAAAATTATAGAGGCCTATAAAATATTTTCTAAAATCTTAGAAAATAAAGTCGGATCATACACCAACAGTATTATTTGGGAGTATCAAGGTGGTTTTAGAGCAGGTAGATCGACAATGGACTAATTGTTCACAGTCAAGCAGGTACTTGAAAAATGCTGGGAGTTCAACATAGACGTACAATTTTCGTTGACTTCAAGCAAGCATACGACAGAATTGATCGTAACATACTGTACCAAATAATGCTTTGCTTTGGCATCCTAGCCAAAATAGTCCGTCTTACCAGAAATGACAATGACGTCGACGACCTCCCAAGTTCGCATCAATAAACAACTCACCGATGCCTTTGACACAAATATCGGACTAAAGCAGGGAGATGGGTTGGCCCCATTGCTATTCAATTTGGCTCTGGAGTGCGTCTTAAGTAAGCTACCTGTCAATACGCGAGGTACATTACTATACAAGTCGAGCCAAGTAGAAGCCTATGCGGGCGATAGAAATATTTTGTCGCGGTCATTAAAAACTCCCAAAGAACTCTTCCTGATACTCGACAGCGAAGCAAAACTAGTAGGGCTACAAATCGATGAAAATAAAACAAAGCTCATGACGCAGTCGAGGAAAAAGACCTCAAATACACAAAATATCACATTTAGCGAATACAGTATCGAAAATGTTAGCGAATTTGTGTATTTAGACGCCAAAATAACGATAACGGGTAATGAAAGAGACGAAATACGCCGAAGAATACAGCTCGCAAATAAAATATTTTATTCAGTATTGACGATCTTGAAGACCAGCTGCATACACAGGGGAACAAAGCCCCAAGTAATGATAAGACCTGTGTTATGCTATGGGTGTGAAACATGGACCCTAAACCAAGCATCCGACAATATATTGAACGCCTTTGAGAGGCGGGTATTGAGGCGAATAATCGGAGCGAAGCTAGACGGGGACCAATGGCGAATTCGATACAACCATAAGCTGTATGAAATTTTTGACGAACTGGAGGTCTCAACTGCGGAAGCTGCAATGGGCTGGTCACATGAATCGTATGGACGAACAATGGATACCCAAAAAGGTATATAATATGTAGATGATTCAGAAGAGAAAGGACATAGATGTCATTAAAATATTTATTTTAAACTGTTAGTTGATTACATGGTTCGTTTAGCGCCATCTTAATATAGGTACAAGCATTTTTTATTTTAAACCTCAGTTTTTATTGCGAACTGCCTGATGGACATTTTTGTTGAGACAGCAATAATCTCGGAATAGTCCATGTGTAGTGGCTAGAGTGTTTAGTATGTAAGCCGAAGGTCCCTGGTTTGTTGATGACGATTTGTTTCGAGTGATTTTTCGGACTTTTAGCTCCTCCGAAGAATCAATCGGAACAAATCTCGTTGTCACCAACGCCGTTCAGTTATGATCATTAATGGTTTGAAATCAGAATGTATCGCAGCTGAATGGATGGACACAAAGTGTGGTACTGACCATATAACCTTCTCGGGTGCCCATACATACGATCTAGATAATGAGATATTCGAACTATCTCCATAGTGCTAAAACAAAAAAATAGTAGTTCATATACACCTATACTGCTTTTTCAAGCACTGATCATTTACAAAACATCTTCCACGGGTCGGTATAATATAAATTTCAAATCAATAAAGTCAACATATGCTGCAACTATAAAATTCATTCAATACAATTTACACTGAAGTAAAGCCAGAATCATTTCAATTCAGTTCGTGCGCTGACATTAATCTACTGAATATATTCATTCAAAGCAAACAAAAATAGACAAAAGTGAAAGATAAAAGAAATGTTTTATTTCAAGGTCTTCCGACATACGACTGCATTTTAAAATAAACAAATAGATTAAATTCACTGAAATATAAGATCCAGATGAATAAACTGAAATCATATTAGCGCACGATAAGATAATCAAAAATTACTATGAAATAAAATTTTTGAAAGCAATTAGGAACAGGTTTTACCAACAAGATATACATATGTTTTTATTTCGAATGTTTAACGAATTTCAATTCCTTGAATTTTTTTTTACTATGTACATAATACCCAAAAACTATTTTCATAAAACATGTGCAATATATTCTGTCATTTGTTTTTTCCAATAAGAGCTACTTGTAAGTTATCTTGATTATATCGGGTTTCTGGACTGCAAATTAATTTTAAACATAAAAATACATTAAATTCGCATACAAAAGAGTTCTGTTCAGCAGCTTATGTTTAAGCTGAGGAAAAGATAATATTAATTAATCAAAACATTACGTATTAAATTTAAGCTAATTATAATCAAAATGGATTTAAAACACCGTTGCTCGTGTTTTTGTTTATAAATATTGCTGCAATATTCCACGAATAGGAATCTGACCGACTAAATAGTAAACAAAGCACCTAATAGTACGCATCAATATGAGTGAAACGCTTTCTTTGTCCCAAATATGTAAAAAAAGTTCAACTCAGTCGCAAAATATGTAAATAAAATAAATCACCAATTCGCATCAGATGAAGATCACAAAAAAAAATCTTTAGGTGAAATTCCGGTGAATATTTTGTGATCTGCTTACAGAGTGATAGGTTTCTGTTTCCTTAAAGCTCTTTGTCATGTACTCGACATTTCATATCAACAGATCAAGCATTTTCAGTTTTCTGGCATATATTCTGGGCATTTTGCCAGAACATTTGATATGCATGACTTTGTGAGGAGATTTGCTAGCATTCTTAGAGAATTCAATCTCTGAATGCATTAAAGTTAAATATGTACATACATATACTCGTACATATGTATGTAGGTATTTCTAGTCCTCAAAATTTATACAATTAACTTAAAGCAACGGGCGCTAAAAGACCCATGAATGAATAGTTTTGTGCCAAAACCAATTAATATCTTAAGATTGTGAAATTCGTCATGGGAACGGTCAGGGACAAACGTCGGATGCCAAAATCCATGGATGTTTATATTGAATGGAAAGAAAGGCGTATAGACGTCTTTTAAATCGCTCCTGTCAAAAGTTTTCAAAAATTAAATTAATTTTTAAAAACGTTAGTCCGAAGTTAATTTTTATAGGAAAAAATCTTATATTGTCGAAGTAATCGACTCAGGAAATTTCTATCGAATATTTTTACTTCGATTGGTAACGAAAAACAAATTCACAAAGAAAATTTCGCCGCTGGTATGGAGGAGCCCGACGGCTTCCCACCGTTGGGACAACCTGGGGAAACGACGAATACGAAACTGGCGACAATCACCAAAAGAAAAAATAACGAAGAAAACTCCGTAGATGGAGGGTGCAAGCTGCAAATAATAGCGGACAATCAACAAATGGCCAAATTGCAGAAAGAAAATGATGAACTAAGGCAAGAGATACAGTCTCTCAAGTATCTTTTCAAGAAAGGGATGAAGCCTCAAAAGACGCAGCCACAAAATCAATGGCAACAGGTAACAAAGCCGAAGAAAAGTACAAAGCAAGTAAATCCAGAGAAAGTTCTAAGTGCTGGTGGCACCAACGAGAGCCAAAATTATTTTGCAGCGCTCGAGGGATTAACCGAAGATATGAAAATCGAAGAAAACATCGGAGCAACATTTTAATCAAGATAATGACGTTAATTTTATTCAATATTTAAAGAACAAAAATAAGGAGAAAAAACCAGCCCGCAGTTCTGATGGTTCCTCTGAAAAAGCTTCCAACAAGACAGAAAAAGTTCCGCCAATCAACGTGTTCGGACAAAGCGGGAAAGATATGGTTCGGCTATTGGCAGCCGAAAATAAACTGGCCAATTTCGAAATCAAAAGAGTTAATGCCGAAAAATTAACTATAAGGACGAAATCACTGGTTGATTTCAAGTCAGCCAAAGATGCGCTGATTTCTGGGGAGGTTCCACACTTCACCTATACCCCAAACAGTGAAAAAAATCAGACCTTCTTGTTGAAGGGTTTGGACAGCGGAGAGGATACGGTCGATCTTCTTCAGGTGCTCAAGGAACCAGCACCAGATATTGATTTTGTTTCAGTCAAAGCCTTTGCGACAAGAAGGTCGACCATAGAAAGGAAGAATTTACCACTTTACCTGGTACAAATTGCAAATAAGAGCAGTCCAAGTGCCCTTCAACAAATAAGGTACTTGAATTTCAGAGTGGTGAGGTGGGAACGCCTCCAGAAAAGAGAAGTCAACCAGTGTTACCGGTGTCAAAGATTTGGACATTCGGCTACCAATTGTGCCATGCACTATCGTTGCGTTAAATGCAAAGACGTTCATGCTCCCGGTGAGTGTAAATTGGCTCAGACGGAGCCTAAAGAAAAATTATACTGCGTTAACTGCGGTGTTTTTGGTCACCCAGCATCTTATCGAGGATGCTCCCGATATCAAGATGCAAAAGTTAAATTTGCTCCAAAGCAAACACAAGTACACCGTAATATCATACCTTCCAACTTCGTCAAGCCCGGAGTATCATTTGCACTCGCCGCTAGAGGACCAGTCCTTTATTCCTGACAGTTTTCAGATGTGGGATGCTACGGAATTTTCTATTTATTGGATATTGTGTGCTTTTAATAACAGTTAGCCGTCCCGTAACTGCTCACTGCGTATTTTCAATTGATTGGCCGACATTTTGAATTGTGAATATTAACGAAATTGCCATGTCAAATTTTTATTCGCGTGTAGCCGCCATATTTCTTAGTTGAAAATGCCGGACACCATAGTTCGTATTGATTCACTCTGAATCAACGAACTCAAACTCAGCTACGTTCGGGAAATTTGCAGACAAGAGGCAACATGCACGAATTATTCCTGCGTCTGACGGAGGCCGTCAATGGAGACGATGTTGAAATTTTAGCCGAGAACTCTCGTGCATCGACGAAGCGATAAAGTTGCAAGAACGCGTGCAAAATCTCACAACTTTAGTTCAAGCATTAAATATTCAGGTACAGAGTATTGTTGGCGGATTAGCAAACTCTGTTTCAGGCATAAACTATGGCGTGTCGCCAAACTTGAATATGGCATCAACCTCTAGTCTTGGTTTTCTGACGGGCGATAGGCAAAACGTTGAACGGAGTTTCACATCGAATAATTATTCTAAATGGCGAGTCCACGTTGAAAGTAAACGTCCTGAAATACCCGACATGGAAATAAATTTAACTGCAGCCGAGGTAACCGAACTGCGGGTACTACTTGATGATTTCCGTGATTGTTTTGCAGAGACTACGGGTCGATGCAGGACAAAATCAACGAGTATTAAGTTGACGTCCGACACGCCTATCCATGCTCGACCATATCGTATACCGTTGGCTAAAACAGATAAGATTGAGCAAATTGTGAATGAATTGTTGGCTACAAACGTAATTCGTCCAAGTAATTCATTATACTCTTCGCCTATTGTTTTGATTCCCAAGCAAGATGGGAAGGATCGTCTTTGTATTGACGCTATTACCAAGAAGAAGGCGTACCTAATGCCAACTGTTGAGGAACTGCTCTTACAACTTGGGGTAAAGCATTTCTTCACGACACTAGATTTATTCTCAAAATACTACCAAATTCCTATGGATGAAAAATCACGTCAGTACACCGGATTTGTGACTCATCTTGGTCATTTTGAGTACAACGTAATGCCTTTTCGCTTCATTAATGCGCTGATGATTTTCCAAGAGGTCATGATCGACTTAATTTGTCGTATGAAATTAAGAAATATCGTAAGCTATATGGGTGAAGTCATTATC
This sequence comes from Odontomyia ornata, assembly GCA_963969285.1. Lineage (NCBI taxonomy): Eukaryota > Metazoa > Arthropoda > Insecta > Diptera > Stratiomyidae > Odontomyia > Odontomyia ornata. The sequence goes on from OZ017740.1 coordinate 137,252,915, forward strand.
CCCAGTGAATTGGCGACTGAGGGCCTCAAAACACTGAAGGAAGTTCTGAAAATTTTACGGGAGATGGGCCTTACACTAACACCGTCAAAGTGTGTTTTTTTGCTACCGAGTTAACCATAGAGACGCAATGAAGCCTGGAAGTAAGCAAATTGATTCTATCCAAAAGTTTCCAACGCCTGAAAATGTGACCGATGTCAGAAGATTTCTTGAATTAGCGGGGTTCTTCCGCAAATTTATTGAAGAATTCTCAAAAATTTTTAAACCACTAACGAATTTGTTAAAAACGAAGGAACAGTAATCCTTCGTATGGGACAAGACCGCAGATATGAGCCTCAACGAGTTGAAAACTCGTCTCTGTACGAACCCGGTCTAGCTCTTTATGATCAACGGGCTGAAGACGAGGTACACACCGACGCCAGTTCTATTGGTCTCGCCGGAGTCTTGATGGAATCTCAGGAGGAGAAACCATTCCGGCCATTAACATATTTCAGTAGACAATGCACCGATGCTGAAGCGAAGTACAGTAGCCACGAATTAGAGGAACTGGCAATCGTTGAAACGTTAGATCGATTCGATTTTATTTGATTGGAAAACACTTCCGAGTGGTGTCCGATTGTAATGCAATAACCACTTCACTTAACAATCGAGTTGCTTAATGGTGGCTGAAACTCCAAGAATTCGACTTTGATGCGGTACATTGAGCAGGAAACAATATGAACCATGTCGATGCATTAAGTCGTCAACCACACGAACAACCGCAAGAACCGACAACAATAGCAGCTAAAGTGTTACTGATACAAAAACCTGATCAGAGCAACTGGTTGATATCATTACAGCGACAGGACCCAAAACCAAAGGAAATTGTGGATATAATTCATGGAGTATGTAAATCAGCTCAATTCGCCCAATTAAAGAGCTATTACACTCTTAAGAAAGGAAGATTGATGCGAAAAGTAAATGGCGATCTTAAATTTGCAGTGCCATCCAGCCGTCCGTTGGAGACTAGTTAAAAGTTGTCATGACGATACCGGTCATTTTGGCGTTGATAAAACGATCCATAGGATACAAGAACTATTCTGGTTTACTCGTATGCGCAACTACGTGAAGTCGTACATTGCGTCATGCTCGGAATGTTGTCCCAATAAAGTACCAGCAGGAAAAATCGAAGGTCGCTTATTTTATGAACAGGTTGAAGCTATTCTTTTTAGGGTATTGCATATTGGTCATTTAGGACCATTTCCTAAGAGTAAAAAAGGCAATCTATACATAATCGCAGTAACGGAATTTTTCAGTAAATTCACAATGGTTCGAGCCTCGAGAGCAGCCAAAAGTTGACCAGTAGTTACCATGTTGAGGGATATCACGTCTTACTTTGGATTACCAATCCGCATTATAAGCGATCGAGGGTCGGCATTTACATCGAAAGAATTCGAGGATTACTGTGCAACGTATGATATTCATCACGTGAAGGTGCCTGTGCGAACTCCACGTACTAACGGCCAAGTTAAGCGCGCTAACCAATAAATATTGTCATATCTACGATGTTCGGTAACGGATTGTAAAAAATGGGACGAGCTTCTACCGAGTTTGCAATGGGTACTAAATTTTCAAATCAACTCGATGATCGGATTCACACCTAATCAGATAGTTTTTGATATCCGTTTGAGGGATATAACAGCGAGCCGTATTATCCAAGCACTACAGGACGATACGGGTGACAATGTCAACTGTCAGTAAGCGAAATTCGGCAGGAGGCTGCACAGCGTATTATGACCGAAAAGGAACGATCGAAAATAAGATTCGACTAGAAACATAAGACTCCTGTTTCATACGAAGAAGGCGATTTAGTGGTTATACAGAACATACCAATAGCAACCGGTGAGCCCCATAAATCGGAGCCAAAGTATCGAGGATGATCAGAAACGAAAATTCAGTTCCGTGTTCACGAGTTATAAAATGAAACCAGGATGCCGACTCAGCCCAGATTTCGAAACCTACGACGTTAATGTCGATGACGAATACTACGAAGAAATCGGGCCGATTTCTGGCCAGGAGGGCCGAGCTCTCAACTCCAACTTGGTTACACCGTAGCGAGGTACTCAGTTGGTCGAGTCGAGCCACACTAAGCAAACGGTTGGTAGGAACAATGTATTCTGTGATAACATATGAGTGTCAAAGATATTTTTAACGTCAATTTGGGAAGGAGAGTAAACATTCATTACTGAAAAAAAATCGGTGCTATCTTTTAATTAAAACAATTCCCTAACATCCACAGTCCTTTTATTCCTGACAAAAGCAACAAAGTTGAATTCCCCGCAAAAGTATTCGTACATCACTTGGTGTAAGGTAAAGCTACGTATATAACTGTTTATGTTAAGGGGAAGGATAATAAGTGTTTATGTGTGATAATCAAGTAACAACCACCTTTGATTTACAAACGAAAATGAATTAATTTATTCAACAATACCAAACGAAAATCGGAGCCTCTTCCTTTCTCAACCGGACTTGACACCCTCTACGGCGGAGTTTTTAGATCTGGTAATGCTCATCGAATCACATGTCAATATTCACGCCGATTTTCGCGTCAGCATTTACGTGCCTCCCTGCTACTGAAGACTTATGGATCGCTCTTCGGCTTGTATTCGGTTTTTCCAGAGGCTAGGTTGAGTGTGAATACTATATGAATGTTCTAAGCGGTAAACTACACTAATTTAGGCACTCCTCTAATTATTGACATCCTCAACGAAAAACATACATATTAAGGTTTACATGCACTGATGATGTTTGAAGGGGAAAAAAAGAAAAACCTTCGACGGTTGTTTATGATAGCAACTCAACTGTTCTTTTTTTATGAGATGTTTCGTTAGTCACAAAGGCTGTTTTTTCAGAGGTATAGAACTAAATTGGCAACACTTTTTAATAACACTTATGGTGTGATAGCTGTCATGCGTTTTATGGTTAGTTTGGTTTCCCATTTTATCATGAATAGGTTGACGTCTGAGAAACGTCTGCAAATTGTGCAGATTTATTTAGAAAAAACGATTCTGCTCGAGAAACTCATCGTGCAGTCCGTAAATTTTATAGCCGACATAATCATCGATCAGAACAGTTAATTCAATTACATGGATCGTTTCCGCACCACGTTTACTCTCACTGATAATACGCATCCATCCAGACGTCGTACAATGCGTAATGAAGAAACCATAGCATCTGGAGAGCGTAGTTTCGATGAAGACCCAAGTGAAGCCATTCGACATCTTGCTCAACAATTAAACCTGTGCCCATCCACATTATGGAAGATTTTACGGAAGGATCTTGATTTGCGGGCGTACAAAATTCAACTTGTGCACGGATTGAAGCCGAACGGGCACCGGGCACGGCGTAGATTTGGTGTATGGCCCTAAGAACAAATTGCTGCAGATCCCCAATTTCAAATGAAACATTTTTTTAGCGATGAGGTTAATTTCTGGTTGAATAGCTATCAATAAACAAAACCGCTGCGCTTGGATTAATGAGCAACTACAGACGGTTTTCCAGACACCGTTATATCTGGAGAAAATTACTGTTTGCTGTGCTGTATGGGTCGGTGCAATCATACAACTCTTGCAATCGTCGACTTATTGAAAGGTGCATTTGATGGGCGCAGAATTTCTCGTTTTGGGCTTGTTAACTGGACTGCAAGATGCTGTGATTTAACACCGCTGGACTATTTTTTGTGGGGATACGTCAAACCACTCGTTTACGCCGACAAGCTCGAGATACTGGACCATTCGAAAGACCACATTCACAATTATTGGTTAGAGTAGTCGAAAATTGGACCTCTTGTTTGTACTTTCTCCGCGCAAGTCATGGCACTCACACGCACAAAATCATATTCAAATAAAAATGGAAAGAAATTACCTTGCAAATAAAATTAATTTCATGACAATCAAAATAATTTATCCGTATTTTATGTCATTTCTAATCTTATACCCTTAAAAAACACCCTTTATTTCTCCTGTTCAGCAAAAAGTCAAACTAAAATAGTGAAGCGTGCTGTGTGGCTAGTGGCGCCGTCTTGTTGAAATTACATATCGTTTATGTCAAGTTCATCCAATTCTGACCACAAATAATCTTCCAACATAACACCATAGTGCTCTCCAGTGACGATAACATGATGTTCATTTTCATTCACGAACAAATACGGCCCAATCACACCTTCGGTATGAAAACCGCACTAAACAGTAATTTTTTGTGGTTGCAACGGTGTCTCAAGAAGCACATGTGGGTTTGCTGAGCAATAATACATATCTTGCTTATTAACAAAGCCATTGAGCCAGAAATGAGCTTCATCGCTGAAGATGATTCCTCGATGACATTCTTCATTTCCTTCAAGTTTTACCAGAGCCCAATTGGAGGTTTCAGCGTTTCGAATGGTTACGTGGCTTTAGTTCTTGAGACCATTTAATCTTGTAACGACGTGGGCCAAGATCTTTTCACAAAATAGACCACAGTGTCGTTTGGGCGATGCCCAATTCTTGAGAACGACGTGGAATCGACTGATTTGGCTCATTTTGAATCGATGCACTTACGGCTGTGATATTTCCTTTGCTTTGAGTGATACGAAGTCTTTTTGGCACCGGAACGTACAATTGTAAAAATTTGGACTCAGAATTACGGTAGTAATTTTTAATAATTTGCAAACGCTACTGGTTCGTCAAGTTTACCATCATGAAAATGTTGACTGTATCTAACGTTTCGATACTGACAGTTCATTAAAAAAATTAAGGGTGCGTTCATATAAAGATACAAACTTGTTATGTCCCTAATGGAAAGCATTATAGTAGCCAATCCAGACAATTATCGACCAAACAGCATATGGGAAGAATTTGTTATCTTTTTAAAATATCAACAATGTAAAACCCTTGCAATTCCATTAGAGGAATTCAGGGAAGTCATTGAGCATGCAGAATGTGTCTGTCTGTTTGGATTTAATTATTGAGTGCAACGCTCATACACAATACACCAAATGGGGAAGCATTAACCATAATCTGCGAGGAAATAATAATTGAGAAAGTAGACCGCGTGGTGTAGATAGAGTGCCCACCCCGGAAGCCGAGGATCCCTAGTGTAAATCCCATTGTTGAGAATGTTGTTTCAAGTGATTCTTCGGACGGACTATAAGCCCGTCTATTTATGATACGTACTGGTTTAAAATCAGAATGCATCGCAGCCGGGTGGACGGACACACGGCCCAAGCGTGGTACGATCATGATAATGGGGTTGCTCTATCTCTAGGCAAAGGCCCGAAAGAGGCTATAGTATTGCAACAACATAAACATTATTGAGACTAGGCCCAGGACTGGCTCTTTTCCGAGCATTCTTCACCAAAGTCAAATAAAAACTGATTATAGTCCTTATTAAAGGCGGCCATTAAGGCTAAGTTCCAAAATTAATAATGATACATGTAAAATTAATAACACACTATTAACAACAACAGTTTCCTTGATACCCGTCTAATAACTAAAATGCCTCCTCGGGAGCAAGTTCTTTGGTGAAGCTACAAAAAAAATGGAAGCGTTTTTTTGAGTCGGGTCATAAATATTGATTTAAACTCATAAGAACACCTAAACAAGATTCTTAAAGGCATAGCAGCAAAAGCATCTAAAGTATAATTTTTTTCTTGAAAAGCCGTCGGGCCTTGCTTGTTTGTGTGAGCAGATGCGTTTTGACTTCTTTGAGTCATTTTCAGTGTCTAAAGGATGTGTGGAAGGAAACGGGTTTAGATGGGTGTATGATGGAATGAGCCGGTAGGTACTAAATTAGGTCAGGTAGAGGTTCATCTCGTTTCCATTTTCCATCGAAGAGTGTGGTCTGGTACTGAGAAAATTGCATCGGAATTTGTAATAAATTGTTCGTTGATAATGTTATCGTCTGTTTTTCGATGCTTATACAGGGTTATCTATTTCGTGGTTGGGAAAGTATAACCCTACCATTTGACATTTGTCAAAATTAAATGTCATCCAAAGCGTTTTTTTAAGTTGAAGGTTTGCAATTTAGAAACATGGATCGTTTAGCAATCAAAAACGGCGTTAAAATTATTAAATTTTATTATAAAAATGGTGATTCTGCTGTATCAACATTTAGGGCTTTACGAGCCGATTACGGTCGACATAATCGACCTACACAGCAAACAATTCCGAACACAGTGAGAAAATTTGAAGAGACTGGATCGGTTATTGATATTGCAAGGCCTGTGCATCATCGCAACATTCGTTCTGCTGAAAATATCGCTGTCATTGCTCAAAGTGTGGAGAAAGACCCGAATTTGTCGATTCCTCGATGTGCTCAACATTTGGGCTTATCTTACGGCTCATTGTGGCGGATTTTGCATTTGGATTTGCATCTACATCCATACAAAATCCAACTCACTCAAGAACTTAAGCCTCAAGACCATACACAACGCAGAATGTATGCGAATTGGGTGATTGAACAACAAGCCATTGATAACGATTTTTCGAACAAAATTTTCTTTAGCGATGAGGCTCATTTTCCGCTCAGTGGTTACGTAAATAAACAGAATTGCCACATATGGGGCTCTCAAAATCCTCAGGTGATTGCAGAAAGGACTTTGCATCCGGAAAAAGTGACTGTTTGGTGTGCATTATGGTCTGGTGGTGTTATTGGCCCGTATTTTTTTGAAAACAATCAAGGAAGAGCCATCACGATCAATTCTGACCGCTATGGACGGATGCTAACCAATTATTTTTGGAGAGAAATTTAAGATTGTGATCTGGAGAACATGTGGTTCCAACAGGACGGAGCCACAAGCCACACAACACAGGCTAATCGAGCACTTTTGTAAGAGAAATTTCCAGGACGCGTTACTTCGAGATTGAGTGATGTCAATTGGCCCGCAAGATCCTGCGACCTAGCACCTTTGGATTTCTTTTTATGGCGCTATGGGAACGATCGTGTTTACGCGAACAATCCTCAAAATCTTGAGCAATTGAAAACCAATATTCGTGAAGTTATGGCCGAGATATAGCCGGAAATGTGCCGAATAGTCATTGAAAATTACCTCAAAAGGATTGAGGCTTGTAAAGGGTCCCGTGGAGAACATTTGAATGATGTTGTATTTTACGTATAATGGCAAGGTTCAATCTTTATATTGAATAAAAACTTTTGTTTCTTTCTGAATATTTTATGTTTTTTCTTCAGCTTTACTTTCCCAAGCGTAAAATGGATAACCCTATATATTTCAAGCCTTTTTAGGATGAAAATGACTCAAAGGAGTAGCAACGCGTCAGTTAGAGGGACGCCAGTAAAGGTATTCTTGTAGGCGACTAGGACACTTCCTCCGTCTAACTTGTTGGAGATTGACCTATCACGATCACGCCTAAGAATTGTATGATAAGGAAAAATTTCAGAGTCAAATATACTATCAGTCAACCAGGATTCAGAAATACAGATTATATCATGGTTGGAGAGAGAGAATAGGATAAAGCTAGATCCATCAGCTTGGATCTTAAACCCCGAACATTTTGATAATAAATAGAAAATTGACTTTAAGAAAATTGACTATTAAGAGTGCTATTCTAAAAGAACCGGAAGAACCGATGTTACAGCTTTGGTAGGGAGCTCGGTGGAGAACGAATTTTTTTTTTTTTCATGAAGTTATGAATGATTTAACAAGCAATCCAGGCGGCCAGCAATCAGGGTTCAAGATGTAGTCACACGATGCCCGAACATTCAGTTTGAAAGAAGCTATAACTCTTTTGATCAAATTGTTCTTCGTTAGCTTCTGGCAGCTAATTATTTTCAGAGATGAGCCAAATTTCTTCCTTACATAATCTAAAATGTCTTCGGTGAATGTGTTATACGCAAGCCTTGATATGAAGATTTGTTTCGGCGGCGCTACAACTTGGAGGGATGGCAATTTCTCAGGAACTTGCCGCATTTCGAAATTTTTTGGCTCCTCGATGAGACCGTCATACCTCTTGTAATGATAGACGAAGAAGGCGATGAAGTAGGCAAAGCGTCTGGAACACCGCTAATCATTAGCGTTGCGTTACTTGATGACGATGAGGGTATGCTCTGCGGCAAATATTCTGACGTGATTGACGAAATATTCTCGTTGTTTGATGACGGTGTTGACGATGATAATGGCCTCCTCAGCCTCCGATGAGGGTATGCTCTGCGGCAAATATTCTGACGTGATTGACGAAATATTCTCGTTGTTTGATGACGGTGTTGACGATGATAATGGCCTCCTCAGGCTCTCTGTTGTAGAGGATGAAGTCTCAGATCCAAACACCGATGGAGGCTGATCGCAAGAGAGAGGAAGCTTCGATTTCCCGGAAGAGAATGCTTCAGTAGACAGTAACAATGAATCTATATCCGAAAACGCGCTTGAGCACTTCGTTTGTAAGCAGCTCAGTTCCTCCGAGAGTACTTTAATTGTCTGATGGGCTAGATCTAGGCGAGAAACGTAGACAGAGATTGAAAGTCTCCTGCAGGAATCACAATACCACTGGATCCCATTGCCGGCTTTATTAATAGTGTCAGCTATATAGCCTTTAAGGTTAACACACGTTGCGTGAAAGAATCGATCACAAAAACCAAAACAAACAACCTTTGGAGACTTGTCAATTGAGTCTACACATAAATCTAAACAATTCGTAAGCATTGTTCGGCCGTAAGCATTTGACTTTATGCACATAATTTAACAGGGGAAAACATGAGAATTCGGTATTTTATTTGACATTAAAACTGAGTTATAAAATACATTGGGCTCATTGAATCAAAAACAAATGTAAACAGTCGGCAAATTTTATGCAACATACAATATTCAGGGTAGCTTAAACTCAAATATACTTTGCGGACCTCCACTGAAATCGAGATTACTTGTAATCCATACACTGAACAGATTGCATGTACTTGAACCAAGTATAAAAGGCATTCCGAATTTGAGGAAATATATTTGGAAATACGAACAGTAATGCAGAAACACTTAGTGTCTTGACATAATTTTTCTTCACTGACAATGGCTCTGCACATTTTTTAAAAATCTTATTGAGCCTAATTATCTTATAGGCCGCTTTGTTACTTAGCTCTGCACATTCACACGTGGTTATCTGAATGCATGTAAACAGGTTGGTTAACAAATAGCAAACAAAAGCATCAATCAGGCCGCCAACTCCTTTCATGCCATTGCATTTCAGATGTCAATAACTCTGAAAGCTCTAAACATCATAAGTTTTCGCTCATGCAAACCAATCATAATTCCAAGTGCAGTTCAGAAGCCGAAGTAGAAAACAACGCTTTAAGTACATTATGCAATCCACAATAATATTCATATGAACAAACGTGAACATTTCAATGACTACTCATTCGTCAGTTTGCGAATAACCGATTCATTGACGATTTAACACTGCTAACACTGCTCATGCTGCGGGGTGCATGTAAAGGAATATCTCGCAGCACCAGCTAAAACCGCAAACACCAATCAATACATTATGGATACTTTTCACCTGTTTTTCTATTTTCACTCAGCCATGGTGCTAGGTAATTATTGCAAATATACATTTCTTTAGCTGCTATGAGTTTGTGACGTCATGCGTTATGATCGGTAGCGAGAAAACTTTAGCAGCGCGGGCGGGTGGGATACATTCTATAAATAAAATATAATCTTTACACTTCGGTTACTTCATTGGTTTTGGGAGCACGAGTGAACGGTAGATTACGTACATATGTGCCATGCCCTTCATTCACAAACATCTTACTTGACATTTTTTGCAGACATAAACATTCAAAGACGCGGTACAGAGTGTAAAATAATATTAAGTGAAGTTTATTTGCTGAGTAGACATCAATAATAAATAATTTGCTGACGCTTTGAAATTCTTTCTGAACAGCTAAAAATAATTACAGGCAATTTTCCCCCTGGGCCTTTCCTGCAAAAAAGACTAATTTACTAATGCCCGCATAGCACATATAATATGAGAATTTATGGGTCGCGTAGCTGCATGTCTTTGGGACAGTTGGCTGAACATTTTTCATGAGTGGAAGTTTAAGATACTGTTGGAATTTTAAAATATGTATTTAACGTGACAGTTTCTTGTTCTATGGTAGCTGGAATGAAGGGTGGTATCGACAAGTTTGTGGCTATTTAAAACTTTAGAAAATCTACTCATAGGAGAACAGGAAATTTTATGATTTTAAATCCTGCTCTATATTCGTTTTTCATTGTTTAGATACAGTGAGTCGATTGGTTATTCGAACACGTGAGAAATAAAACTTTGTATATCACTATTTCGGGATCAAGTTAAAAAAAGGTACAAATTTAGAAAAGAAAACTTTTATTTATTACAGGTGTAGTAGGAAAATAAGGAATTTGTAACTTTCTTAGTAATTTTAATATTATAAAACTAAATAACTGGCTTCCGAAATTGTCGTCACATTGACATTCGTGCAAAATTAAAAGTTAGCGAAAAATAAAAGCCCTACAAAATACCTAATATTTGGTATGAAGCCCTTTGTTCTTAATAACCCTTTGACGTCTCCTGGGAACAGAATTCACCAACCTTTTGTGTATTCACCAGAAATATTTGACCATTATATTTCAGCTTACTTGCAAGAACTTCCTTATTAGTAATTGTATGTGTTGGAAATATTCACGCTTATTTCCGCGCAGCAAAACGCACTTGTGTGTGTGTATGTGATTAGAGACACTTAGAAATATTGTTGTGATGTCCAAACGAGAATGAAATTGTATCGGTGTAGCAACCTCTATACTTGTTGACACTTGTCAGTCGAATTAAGAAACTGCTCAGAAGAAGAACCGTCGAGCTTTTATATAGACTAATTATATATTGTCGCGTATTCTCAAATCGTTGTAACATTTTCTATATTATTTTAATAAAATTCATTTCACTAAAGAATCAAGACACCTTAATTATTATAACTTCCTCACATTTCCAATAGGTTCTGGGCCCCGTGCACCTACATTTATTTTGGTGTCTTAATTAATTTTGCGGTTTTTATAAGCGTTTATTGTGTTCGCGCGTTTTCGGTTGTGTAACGATTGTAATAAGTTTTTGTTAAAATAGCTGAAAGTAATCTCTACTTTGCGATTGGAATTGCTATCCGAAGATAATTATGATACTTGGAGCACGCATGTGGAGGCGCTGTTAACGACAAACGATTTATGGGAATACATTAATGCTATACACCCAGTGAATTGGATACAGCCGGACTGGAAAAATGCCGGAACAAGGACAGTAAAGCTAAAGCAGATTTGATATTGTCCATTCGTCCTTCAGAATTGAAGCAAATTCGTGGATGCGAAACTTCAAGGGATATTTGGCTCAAGCTGGAGTCAATTTATGCGTCTAAAGGGCCCGCGCGAAAGGCAACACTTTTGAAGCAGCTTATGCTTCAGCGCTTAGAAGAAGTTGGTGACGTGAAAGACCAGATTGGAAAATTTTTTGATGTCGTGTATAAATTAGAAAATATAAACGTGCAGATCAACGGTGATTTATTGGCGATTATGCTGTTGTATAGTGTTTCTTCCTCATATGAGAACTTCATGTGCGCGATCGAGTCTCGGGATGAGCTACCAGCGGCGGAGACACTGAAGATAAAAATTATGGAGGAGAGTGAAGCTAGGAAGCAAAACCCTCGAAGCATTGTCACGGCTATGACTGCCAGGAATCGCGCAAATTCGCGCCAAAACCATGCAAAGAAAGGAAAGGAAAAAGCGACAATGGGATATAGCGGAATAAAGTGCTATAAATGTGGTACAGTTGGACATAAGGCGAACGTATGCCCGAAAAAGTCCGAAGGTGTCTGGAGAAATAAATCAATAAATAGTGTTGATCATTCTTAATCGGTGAATCATAAAGTGATTCCAAATGTAAACAACCGATGTGTACAGTGTGAAGACGGAGATGGCAAATCATGCCTGGTTACTGGACAGTGGTTGTACCACGCACATGTATGATGATACAGGTCAGTTTGAGGGACTGGATGACTGCTCGCGGGTTCAGTTTAGCACTGGAGAAAACCGAAGGGGTCATCTTGACAAAAAAGAGAATCCCTAGAGTAAGGATGATCAGTATTGGAGACTTTCGCATCGAATCGAAGCCATCGGTGAAGTACCTGGGGCTACTGATCGACACGAAGATGAGTTTCTTTGAGCAAATCAGGGCAACGGCTGAGAAGGCTACTTCAGGAGTATCGGCTCTGAGTCGCCTTATGGCCAACGTAGGGGGACCCAGCCCATCAAGAGGACGCCTCTTGATGAGTGCTGTAGGGTCAGTGCTACTGTACGGATTAGAAGTATGAGCCGACGCTCTCAGCAAGGAGGTATACCGAAAACGTTTGGCACAGGTACAGAGAAGAGGAGCACTGAGGATTGCATCTTCGTATCCGACAGTCTCTGACTCGGTGGTGAGAGTTTTTGCAGGCGTGATACCTGTCACCCTCCTTGCTAGAGAGCACCGCTCTATTTACCTGGGCTGAAATGAGGATATGAAGGATACGGTTGTCCGCGAGGAGAGACAGCGCTCGCTCAACGATTGGCAGCAGTCTTGAGTGAATTGCACGAAGGAAAGGTGGACTGCGCGCCTCATCCCGGAATTGCGTGCTAAAAATGGCTCAGGCTGCGAAGTAACCTCTACAGGGAGACGGGAGAGCTCACCCCGGATAATATAGTCGCGGTGATGCTCGGATCGGTTGACAAATGGAACCAGGTGTCACATTATGTTCAGGCAGTTCTAAAAGATAAAAGGGACCACAGCAGCCGGGGGCGTTGGGGGTGGGGGATCACTTGTCTGATACTTCCTCTTCCCCTCTCCCCTAGGAAAGGGGTCCCCCCGCTTGAAGGCGCCTCACGTCGTAACAAAACGAGACCTGGCCCGAAGTAATGTGTAAAACGGTTCCAGGCTGGGTTTTCAGGTTGACAGGGGAGATGTATAGTGGGTAGTCCAGTCACCTTCTTTCGAGCATGGGAGTCCCACATTCTACGCATAAATGGCATTCACCTCCCTACCACAAAAAAAATCGCGGCGATTTCTATTACGTTCGGGAAAATAATAATTGTGCGGAAGCAGTCGTCCAGTCCGATTGCTCCGAACTGTTGAAGTGGCATGAGAGACTAGGTCATGTAAACGGTAAAGACTTGGTAAAGCTGGTAAATGACGAAAAAATTCCTGCGGTTAATGTGAAAAACATTGAGTGTATTTCGCGCTGTGCAATATGTTTAAAGGGAAAAATGAGTGCGCTACCATTTCCCAAGGATTGAAAACCTGGTTCAGAAATTTTAAAAATTGTACACTCTGACGTAGTGGGTCCGTTTTGAACTGAATCGAACGAGATATTTCGTGACTTTCATCGACGATTGCACACGAGATGGACTGAAGTTTATTTTCTGCGCGAAAGGAGCGCTGTATTCGATGCGTTTAAATTGTATCAACAGTTAGTGGAAAAACAGACTGGCAAGACAATAAAATGTTTGCAGTCTGACAACGGTCGCGAATATTGCAATATTGCATTTGACAATTATTTGGCAAGTTGAGGAATCGAGCGTCGATTGACTATTGCGCGGACTCCTCAGTAGAATGGAGTGGCCGAGCGAATGAATCACACATTATTAGAAATGGCAAGATGCTTGTTATTGCAGTCTGGATTAGGCATGTCATTTGCGCAATAGGTGTCCCACGCGTACATTAAAAGGTGGCATTCCTTTTGAGAAGTGCACGGGAAATAAATTAAAAATTAATTATCTTCGAATATTTGGATCAAAATGTATTTGTGCTTGGCAAAAATCCAACGGAGGATAAATTAGCGCGCAGATCGATGGAAGGCGTGTTTGTAGGTTATCCGAGGTATCAAAGGATATCGGATCTGGATACCAAGTAGGCAAAAAGTTATACATGCGCGTGATGTGAAATTTACTGAAGAACCGCGCAAAATAGCGGATAAGAATTCGGTATTTGATGAGCACATGGCCTCAGAAGAAAACGCGCTGAGAGATGATGAAGATCATCAGGAAATTATTGAACTTTCATCACGGGAACATTTAAAGGGAATCCACAAAAATGCGATAGCTGAAATACGAGTTCAAGCGGAGGATGAGATGTTTAGAGCTCCTGGAAGACCGCGCTTACTGCATACAGGAAACAGAGGGCGACCAAGAACATTATTTAGGTCGAGAAGCGCATCAATTCCTAGCCAGAGAGATACTGACGAAAAACGCAGTAAAGCTGATGATGACGTTTTCGCGGGTCTTGCGGAAATCGGTGTGCAAGACGCGTTGAATAGTGACGCAGGTGATGAATGGTTAGATGCAATAGAGACTGAAGTGTCTAATGTAATTGAAAATGGCACATGGGAGATAATCAAGAAGGATGATCGCAAGAGTGTCGTCGGTTGTCGTTGGGTATTGACAAATAAACACGGTATCGAGGGTGAGATCGAGCGACGCAAAGTGCGTTTGGTGGCTAAAGGATATAGTCAAAAATACGGTGTTGACTATCATCAAATTGCGCGATTGGAAACGCTGACATTACTGTTAGCGCTTGCTGTGCAGTTTGAAATGAAAATTTGACAAATCGATGTGGTAACCGCATATTTAAATGGAATTTTAAAAGAACATGTTATCATGCATGTACCGGAAATGTTAAATAAAATACTGGTTAGAATCGCATCGAATAATTCGAGTATCGGAACGCGTGCAAAAGAGATGCTAAATAGTCTCGAGAACGGCGGTAATGCGTGCTAATTAAAGAAAGCGCTATACGGATTAAAGCAGACTGGCCGTGAATGGTATAAACGACTTGGTGAAAAATTGTGGAACCTGGGATTAAAGGCGACAACGAGTGAAACATGTTTATTTTTTGCTGAACTTTGTGGTACTGCTCTGCATGTGTTAGTGTATGTAGATGACTTATTAGTGGCTACACAATCGACAACGTGTATGAATTTATTGAAAACAAGTTTTCAAGAAGACTTCGACGTAAGAGACCTTGGACTAGCGCAATTTTGTTTAGGTCTTCAAATTGATCAGCAAACGGATCGAATTATACTTTCTCAGAGTGGTTATATAAAAGGATTATTGAGACAGTATGGCATGGATAAATGCAATCCGATTGGAACACCATCGGTAGTGAATATGCGCTTTGACAGCGCGAGTGATGATAATTCCTGCGAAAAGTATCCGCACCGCTAATTACTTCGCGCTTTAATGTATTTATCGGTTGCAACGCGATCGGATATTGCGAACACGGTGTCGCGATTAGCACAGTTTTCGAATAAAGCGCGTAAATGTCATTGGATGGCAGCGAAATGGATGGTACTGCTGATGCCGGTTTTGTATATACAAAAACAGATGACTCGTTATTCGGCTACGCAGATGCCAATTGGGGCGGAAATTCCGTAGATCGCCATTCATTTACGGGATACACATTTTAATTAAGCGGTGCAATGAATACATGGAAATCGCAAAAACAAACAAACAGATGCGGAATATGTCAGTTTAGCGGAAGCGGCAAAAGAAGCGATCTCCTTGCGCAGTTTACTTTGAGAGCTTGGTTTAGACGACTGGACAGACATTTTATTATATGTGGATAATCGTAGAGCTCAGTGTTTAGCAAGTGATCACGTGTTCAATGCGCGTACAAAACACATTTACATTAAGCATCGTTTTGTGCGCGAAGTAATAAATGCTGGTGTGCTGGCACTAGAGCATGTGCCAACCGATCAGATGATCGTGGATATACTGACAAAACCGTTGAATAGTTTAAATCACAAAAATTGCTTAGAGGGGATAGGTATAAGTACATGTAAGTGACGTGCGCATTGAGAGGGCATGTTGGAAATATTCACGCTTATTTCCGCGCAGCAATACGCACCTATGTGTGTATGTGATTTGAGACACTTACAACATCATTCAAAAAAAAAAAAACAAGGGGTATTTTTTCATATCCGCAACACGGTTTTTGGGTTTAAAGGGCTAAATTATGTATTGAATTGGTGAATGACTTTTTTCAAGTATATTCGCAGTTTCCCGCAAAGACTTACCTACTTTATGACATAATTCACGAATCGCAACAGAAGTTTTTTTTATTTGCAATATCAACTTGGGTGGCTTGTTATGAATCAGAAAAATAGCAGTAAAATACGTTGTACCAGGGCATTGCGAACTGCACGAATAGCCAAGTGACAGTAATTTTAAGGTTTTTTATTTGTGTACAAAATAAATGCTGAGGGATTAATATATTTGTTTTTCTAGCTAAGTGCAGTTACGCTAAAATATATCGCGATACAGAATCCTTTCTCTGGCTCACTGTACGGAGTTCACAGTGATAAAATGGATTATCATTTGGATTTTAAATGTCGTACGGTCATGAAAAGTCAAACCAATTAGAAAAATAGTATTTAAAACTATTAATGTCAGCAAGGTTTTTTGCTGAAACTAGGCAATGAAGACCACCGATGGAAAGAATCAAACAAATCCGCTGTACTAGCCTGGGAATCCTGAGATCGGTGAGCTTTCGCGATCTCATACAAAATCTAGTTTTAAACGAAAAATAAACATCAGTATGTTTTTTTTAAATATTTTTATTTTATTTATTAAACAACCTATTGTAATCGAGCAGCCATCTAGGCGAACTGCTCGAAAGACCTTTGAGGAGAAAACATCATTTATGTGAAAATAACAATGCCATAAGTGGGTAACCATTTGATACGCAACATATTAATTTTGTCATTTTCCAGCCCGCACTAAGCCCCGCCACTACCATCGCTACCATTATCAAGAAAAAAATTCTCCAAAGAAACATAGGAGCAACTAAATAAAATAACAAGAAATGTTGCTAATGGCAACTCCCTTTACGACGCAATTTAGCGAAGCAATCGCTGGTTTATCTCGAAAAGAAAAGCCCCTGTTACCTACATGAAGAGGCTTGTCAAGATAAACGGAAGGATTGCTTGGAAGCGGAACTTGCATTCGGAACAACGGACGGGATAGACGTTGCGTTAGTTAACTACAACTTCCAAAAAAACTCTTCTACACTTAAAATTTCAAGTTTCCCAAATGTTGTAAATGACTCTCTTTTTCGTGATTTAAATGAAATTAACCTAAAAAAATTTTCCCATAATTCAGTGGAAAATAATACAAGAAAACTAGAGTGGGTATGAGTTTTTCATTTAAATGGGAAATATATGGCCATATCTACAATGGATCTTACCTTCTGGGTGTATCTATTATGTGATAAAGACTCGACTCTTGTCTTACGTCAATTATGACGTTTAAGAAACAAGATGATGAGATGTTGTTACAGTAAACTTGGGCAGAACCAAAGTCACATGCTATTTTAGGGTTGGATGTCGAATTTTTAATTATGAGTATAAGCCTTAACTTTTATTGAAGCCATCCCGAACCAAGGCAGTTATTTTGAAAACGGTATCCGATCGGAATATGAATTATTTAAATAGAAGTCCTTTTAAAGTTGAGTATAATTAAGATTGCCGCGGTAATTATTTGATACTGTTAAATTCGTAGATTGCAAGGCTTATGTATAGATACTAGTGTTAGGAGTGAAGAGCCAAGAAGCGAAACGAGAGGTGCAGCCGTCTTTAATCGATGATATCAAGGATAATAAGTCTTAATGTATTAACCAACTCGCAATCACAAAGCAAGCATATAGCAACCCGCTTTAAGAGCCAGCCAACGGCGAATCCGATACAACCATGAGCTGTACGAAACTTTTGACGAACCGGGGATCTCAAGGAATGGACTGGCGATGTGAATCGTATGGACGAACAACGGATACCCTAAAAGGTATCAGTTGGGAGAACTGAAGGGCGTAGTCCAATGGGGAGATCGAGGAAACGCTGGTCTGACTCAGTTGACGAAGATAGTTCATCGCTCCTTGCATTTCGAAATCGGAGGACGCAGTCAATGGACTGAGACAGTTGGAGGTGCTTTTTGCAGGAAGTGAAGGCCCGAGAGGGGCTATAGTGCTAAGTAAAAGAAGAAATGAAGTCACCTTTTGTTTCCAACTATAATGGGCGAGATTTCCAGCGTTTTCGTTTAGAGAGAGATTTAGCTAATTTCAGGCTATTTCCGATACATTTGAAATTATAACATTGAAACCTCAGTGAGCTACTTTAATGCAGTTAAGAGTTTTAAGTTGAACTTAACCGCTTAA
Source organism: Odontomyia ornata (assembly GCA_963969285.1). NCBI lineage: Eukaryota > Metazoa > Arthropoda > Insecta > Diptera > Stratiomyidae > Odontomyia > Odontomyia ornata. The sequence continues at coordinate 137,271,109 of OZ017740.1, forward strand.
GTGTTTTGTTACAAAGCACTTGAAACATTTAAAGTCTGTAACATGTCTGTTCGAAGCTTATGTGATATTTTTCAAATCATTTAGATGTTTAAAATTTGATTTAAATGTTTTAGTGCTTTGTTTTAATACGCTCAACTTATTAAGCTTTCTTTTATTTTAATTTACATTTCTCCTAACTAAAGGTTTTATAACATTTGCCAGCGTTACAAATACGTGCATTTTATATTTGAGGTATGAGCCTACTAGTGTGCTTTCAATTTTACTAATTTCCACAGAGAAAATGCCAATAAAGTAACCTACCAGACACTAACTAATAACTACTGGTGGCTTTAATTGTTGGTGGACAAAAATATACTATTTTTATTGAAAAATAAAAATTTGTCACAAGCTATACTCTTATTCTTTAACAGTTCCATAATATTGTAGCCATAAATAATTCGTCTGTGCAAATTAGAACGATATCATGTTTGAAACGACTGTTTAAATATCTCGAGGAGGCATGCCGTTAAAATGATAATGCGAAACAATCAGCACAAATTACACGCTAGTTAAGCTCCATATTAACGCAACCATCGTTTCGCATTCTATTATCGTGTTTCTATTTTTGTAATTGGAATGCGATTTGGTCGTAAATAATGTGGTATATACAAATTATTAATTGATTCAACTGATTACTAGAATTTTAAATAGGAGGTAATCTATAAGAATAATAATAAACCAAATATATTAACGAAACAATTTGAATCTATTGAAGAACACATGTATTCAAATACAACTAGATTGGTTTTCGATATAAATCACGGAATTATTTATTGGCAAATTGGGCTGCACTTTATTTTATTTGCATTCAAACCTAAAATGAAGAATCATTCAATATAGTCGTAAATAAATCAGCAGTATCCACTATGATCAAAATGCATCACCTTCAAGTGTAAAAACTCAATATATTTTATTCTACGCTAATGAAGCATAAATATAACTTGTACAGTTGTTAATCCAATGTACTCGTATTTAAGTAATAAGACTTGAATTCATATCAATCAACTGTGGTGAACTAGATGCGGCTCTTTATTCTACTTCATTTGTTCTCAAATTTCGAGTAGGTTGCTTGGACCTGATAGGTTTAAGCGCATTAGAAAATGCTAACGGCGCTATTCAGTCCTTGACTGCATATAGAAAGAGATTGTGTTTTATTTTATTTTATTTTATTTCGACGATTACAGTTTTTTAAAATTCTTAATATTTTAAAAGAACATTGTTTCCTCAATGTACTTGAACTTATGAAAGAAGTTGTAACAAATAAAAGTTGATTTAAATCAAGCTTTTATTAGACCTATTCAAGAAAAAAAAACTTTTATTAGACAGCTAAATGAAATTTAATTCCAATATGAAGAGTGCTTTGGAGTATACTATACCTTTCAGAGGTAAAACCAATGTTTCATCATGGTAAAGTTCACGAACCAGCAACATTTGGAACTTATTAAAAATTACTACCGAAATTCTGAGTGGTGGTCGCAACTTTAAGAGCACTTACTCTCATTTCCGGCCGTAATAATCGTCCCACCCGACAGGTTGTGCGTACTATAGTGGATAAGTTCGAGCCCAAATTTTCACAATTGGACGTTCCGGTGCCAAAAAGATGTCATACCGCTCGAAGCGAAGGAAATATCGCAGCCGTAAGCGCATCGTTTCAAAATTAGCCAAATCAGTCGATTCCACGTCGTTCTCAAGAATTGGGCATCGCTCAAACCACACTGTGGCGTCTTTTGCGAAAAGATCTTGGCCAACATGGTTACAAGATCAAATCGACGCAAAAACTAAATCTACGTGATCATTCGAAACGCCAAAACTTCTCCAATCGGACTATGGTCAAGCTTGAATAAAATGAAGAATTTCATCGAAAAATCGTCTTCATTTATGACTCAATGGCTTTGTTAATAAGCAAAATATACGTTATTGGTCAGCAACAAACCCGCAGGTGCTTCTTGAGACACCATTGCTGTTTGGTGCGGTTTCCATGCCGGAGGTGTCATTGGACCGTATTTGGATGAAACCACCGTCATGTTACCGTCAATGGAGAGCGCTATCGTGTTATGTTAGAAGATTATTTGTGGCCAGAATTAGATGAACTTGACATCAACGATATATGGATTCAACAAGCGCCACTAGCCACACAGCACGCCTCACTATCGATTTATTGAAATTTATTTATTGTCCTTAATGGAAAACAATATATTAACAAATTCAGAAGAGAACGCGGGCAGTTCCTGACGGTTTTAATTTAATCAAATAAATTACGTTCTAACAAAATAAACGAGCTGCCCTTAGTTTTCTCGTTACGCAAGTATTTTATGGTGTAAACTATAATTCACTTTTTTTCTTCTTTGTAGCACTACAGCCGCTCTCAGGCCTTCGCTTCCTACAAAAAATACCTCCCAACTATGGCAGGTGTTAACGGCCTTGACGAAATGTTTATGTACACACAGAGTACCACTTCGCTCCACTTGTATAGTAAGTTACCTCTCGTATCGACAGGCAGATTACTTATGACATATTCAAGAGCCAGCCCAACTCACTACTTTAGTCGGATATTTGTTTCAAAGGCGTCGGTGAGTTGGTTATTGATGCGGACTTGGGAAGTTGTCGACGTCATTGTCATTTTGGTAAGAGGGACTGATTTGGCAGGGATACCAAAGCAGAGCATTATTTGGTACATTAGGTTACTATCAATACTGTAGTATGCTTACTTAAAAGCAAAAAAAAAAAAAAAAATTGGCATACGTTTATTTTGGTAGTCTGTGTGGTCTAGTGGTTAGAGCATGAACCCATAAGCCGAAGGTCCCAGGTTCAAATCTCGTTGGGAGCAACGTGATTTAGTTCAGGGGATTTTTCGGACAGATTACGGGTGTTCACTCAGTGGTAATATGTACTGATTTAATCATATCATAGCTGAGCAAGCACACGGGAGCATGGTACTGACCAAACCAACTTCCGAAAAAATCAAAACGGTCATGAAAATGAGATACTCTATCTCTAAGCGAAGGCCCGAGAGGGGCTGTAGTGCTACAAAGAAGAAGAAGGTGAAATATTTATGAAAAGGATATACTATTTTTATGTCCAGTTAGCCACCTCTCTTTACTGAGATAAAACGCACGTTGTGGGCACACTTCGCAGAAATCGGAAAGGTAATCCCAAAATAGTAATAGATAAAAAATTAAAAAAGGGCGAATCTGTTTTTGCAAGAAAAGGTAATATTTTGGTTCAGAAGTGGAAAGACAGGCGTGATGTCTTAACAATATCAACAAAACACAAAGCGTCATTCCAAGAAGTAGTATCAAAAAGAGGTCATACTGTAACTAAGCCGTCTACTGTAGCTGATTATAATAATATGTCGGGCATTGATAGAGCTGATCAAATGATTTTCTACTATTCCAAGCCTCGGAAATCAATACGCTGGTATTTGAAACTTTTTTTTCATATATTTGGCGTAGCAGTTTGGAATGCTTGTTGGTTATATAATAAAACGCATTCAAACGAAAAAACTTATTTGGAGTTTTGAGATGATATTGCGTGTGAACTGCTGAATTTGAGGAACGATGTTTCTGGGCTAACATTTCCTGCAAAAACTGGAGAAACGAGTTAGATGCTTCATTTGCGCCAAAAACAAACGGTGCAAGGCTACATTCTATACCTGTGTGACTTGTTAAACCAACAATGGACAGATAATTGGATTAAGTTTAGACAAATGTTTTAACACCTCTCATACAAAATAAATTTTTATGTTAAAAATTTTTTTCGACATTTTATCCTTTACTCGTTCTTATCCTATTCAATGTGACACTAATATGTGACACGTAGGCCATAGCCACAAGTTTTCAACGATAGCACTACGTCACATATTTGTGACAATTTAACAGGATGCTTATTTTACTTTTTCAAATGTTCTAAACAAAAATATGTTAAATTTATGCCAATTCATAGCGCATAAGAAAAAAAAATTGTTGGGCTGTGGTGGACGTTTTTCTCCCGGCACCTTGGTAGCGAACGGGTTAATAAACTCATTTTATCTCCTTGCATTGGCTTTATAAGCTTTTTCGTCAAATTTACTGTACTAATAGAAGTGCTTTTTAAGATTTTGTAAAATAATTTTACAAAGCCTTACTAAAATCGCGCCCTGTCTATCCGTTCGTCCATCCGTCTGTGTGTCACAGCAATTTTTCTCGTAAACTATTTAAGCTAGAAACATCAAATGTTGTATGCAGGTGTAAAGTGGTGATCTCTTCAAATTTCAACCAAAAAATTTTTTTAGAAGGTATTCAAAGGGGGTCTCACCATATCGGGGAGTGGCCTCCGAAAAAAAATGTCATCAACGGTAGCCGATATAGGTATCAAATGAAAGGTCTTGATAAGAACTTTTCAAAACAGGTCTTAGTTTTACACTTTTTACTTCGAGGGCGCACAGGGAGGGGAAATACACGAAAAATTGGTGTGTCCCCCCCTCGCGCGGACACTTGTGATCCGAAAAATCAGAAAAAATTATGGAGTTAGGTGTTTATGAGTACAACAACAAAAAAAACCTTAGAAGTCAAAATTCGCTCAACTTTGTCAATAATACAGGGTTATCCATTTCGTGGTAGGAAAGTATAACTCTGCCATTTGACATCTGTCAGAATTAAATGTCATCCAAAGCGTGTTTTTTTTTAGTTGAAGGTTTGCCATTTAAAAATATGGATCGTTTAGCAGTCGAAGAACGCGTTCAAATTATTAAATTTTATTATAAAAATGGTGATTGTGCTGTATCAACATTTAGGGCTTTACGAGCCGATTAAGGTCGACATAATCGACCTACACAGCAAACAATTTCGAGCACAGTGAGAAAATTTGAAGAGACTGGATCGGTTATTGATATTGCAAGGCCTGTGCATCATCGCAACATTCGTTCTGCTGAAAATAACGCTGTCATTGCTCAAAGTGTGGAGGAAGACCCGAATTTGTCGATTCCTCGACGTGCTCAACGTTTGGGCTTGTCTTACGGCTCATTGTGGCGGATTTTCCATTTGGATTTGCATCTCCATCCGTATAAAATCCAACTCACTCAAGAACTTAAGCCTCAAGACCATACACAACGCATAATACATGCTGATATGATTTTTCGAACAAAATTTTCTTTGGTGATGAGGCTCATTTTTCGCTCAGTGGTTACGTAAATAAACAGAATTGCCACATATGGGGCTCTCAAAATCTTCAGGTGATCGCAAAAGGGCCTTTGCATCCGGAAAAAAGACCGTTTGGTGTGCATTATGGTCTGGTGGTACTATTGGCCCGTATTTTTTTGAAAACGATCAAGGAAGAGCCATTACAGTCAATTCTGACCGCTATGAACGGATGTTAACCGATTACTTTTGGAGAGAAATTGAAGATTATGATCTGGAGAACATGTGGTTCCAACTGGACGGAGCCACAAGCCACACAACACAGGCTAATCGAGCACTTTTGCAAGAGAAATTTCCAGGACGCGTAATTTCGAGATTGAGTGATGTCAATTGGCCCGCAAGATCCTGCGACCTAACACCTCTGGATTTCTTTTTATGGGGCTTTGCGAAAGATCGTGTTTACGCGAACAATCCTCAAAATCTTGAGCAATTGAAAACCAATATTCGTGAAGTGGCCGATATATTGCCGGAAATGTGCCGAAAAGTCATTGAAAATAACCTCAAAAGGATTGAGGCTTGTAAGAGGTCCCGTGGAGGACATTTGAATGATGTTGTGTTTCACGTAAAATGGCAAGATTCAATCTTTATATCGAATAAAAAATTTCGTTTCCATCTGAATACTTTATGTGTTTTCTTTAGCTTTACTTTCCCAAGCATAAAATGGATAGCCCTAGTATGATATTCCATTTTCACATTTTCCCCAATAAAATCGCATTGGTACCCTTAAACTGAACGAAAATCGATATTTAAGTAGTCCTACACAAGGTCCTTAAACTACTACTTTGATGAAAATCGAATGATATACACGGAAGTTATAGCCATTTGAAATTTCTTCAATGACAACAACAATAACACCTGATTTTGGTATTTTATGGACTTTTCATCGAATCAGTCACTGCAGTTTTGATTTGATCTTCTTGAAATTTTCAACTAAGGTTAATAATATTAATATTTTTCGCAATTCATGATTTGAGAGAACTTTGATGGTTTGCAACAAAATGGCAGCCGTTGAAGATAGAAAAACAATGGATTTTCTTCTAAACGTGCACATCTCTTTGACATATTTCTTGACTTTATTCGTTGCTGGTGACTGCATTTCTGAGAAGTTAAGTACAAAACGCTTCTGACATGAGCGTAGGTCTGTCTGCCCAACTTGTTTTGAATGTGTTTTGTTAGAAATTGTATGTTTCCGCAGGTGTCCTTTTTATTCTTTCTACTTCTTCTTCTTAGCGCTATAGCCCCCCTCGGGCCTTCGCTTGCTGCGAACAGCGCCTCCAACTGTCTCGGTCCATTGACCGCGTCTTCCAATTCCGAAATCCGAGCAGCGATGAACTGTCTTCATCGATCGAGTCAGACCAGCGTTTCCTCGGTTTCCCCACTGACCTCCAACCTTCAGTTCTCCCAACGAATACCTTTTTGGGTATCCGTTGTTCGCCCATATGATTCATGTGTCCAGCCCATTGCAGCTTCCGCAGTCTTACAATCGTTGAGACCAGCTCATGTTTGTATCGAATTCGCCATTAGTCCCCGTCTAGCTTCGCTCCGATCATTCGCCTCAGGACCCGTCGCTCAAAGGCGTTCAATATATTTGCGGATGCTTAGGTTAGGGTACATGTTTCACACCCATAGCATAACACAGGTCTTATCACAGATTTGTATACTTGGAGCTTTGTTTTTCTGTGTATGCAGCTGGTCTTCAAGATCGTCAATACTGAATAAAATATTTTATTTGCGAGCTGTATTCTACGGCATATTTCGTCTAGTTCATTGCCCGTTTTCGTTACTTTGGCGCCTAAATACACAAATTCGCTGACATTCTCGATGCTGTATTCGCCAAGTGTGATACTTTGTGTATTTGAGGTATTTTTCCTCGACTGCGTCATGATGTTTGTTTTATTTTCATTGATTTGTAGGCCTACTAGTTTTGCGTCGCTGTCGAGTTCCAGGGAAAGTTCTTTGGCAGTTGTTAGTGACCGTGACAGAATGTTGATGTCATCCGCATAGGCTACTACTTGGCTCGACTTGTATAGTAATGTACCTCGCGTATCGACAGGTAGCTTCCGTATGACGTACTCCAGAGCCAAATTGAATAGCAATGGGGCCAGCCCATCTCCCTGCTTTAGTCCGATATTTGTGTCAAAAGCATCGGTGAGTTGGTTATTGATGCGGACTTGGGAGGTTGTCGACGTCATCGTCATTTTGGTAAAACGGACTAATTTGGCTGGGATGCCAAAGCAAAGCATTATTTGGTACAGTACGTTACGATCACTACTGTCGTATACTTGCTTAAAGCCAACAAAAATTTGGTGTACGTCTATGTTAAACTCCCAGCACTTTTCAAGTACTTGCTTCATTTTCTAAGATTTTAGAAAGATTTTGTACGCCGTACAAAGTAGTGATATGCCTCTATAATTTTCGCACTGTAGCTTGTCACCTTTTTTTGTGGATAGGGATTATAATTGATTGGCTCCACTCTTTCGGCATATGTTCTTGTTGCCAAATGTACTGGATGACTTTGTGAATAGCCTGATGAACCCTACTGCCTCCATATTTAATGAGCTCCACTGGAATCTTATCGATGCCCGGCGCTTTATTTTTCTTTTGGGCTTTGATGATGGAACAAACTTCATCCAGATTTGGTGGGGCCATTAGGAGCTCTCCGTAGACATCTATAGGCTCCGATGTTCTGGAGCTGTGCGGAGGATCAAGTTTTTGAAATATGATGCCCATCTTTCCTTAATCTTCGTTTCATCAGCGATATTGCCGATGTCATGACGACAGAGCGTGGTTTTGGGCTGATAACCACGTTTCAGGCTTTTCACTACTTTGTATGCTTGCCTTGTGTTGTTGCTCGCTAAACTTACACCTATACTTCTCAATTGGTCGTCATAGTATTTTCTTTTCATAATCCTAATTATCTTATTTGCTACTCTTCTGAGATATTCATAGTGTTCGTTTTTTGTCCTGGTTTTCCTACCAATATATTCTTTGTACGCCTGATTCTTTTTATCCAACGCATTCTGGCACTCATCATCGAACCAATCATTCCTCTTGCGCCGGGCTTGATGTCCGATCGCCTGTTCTGCCACGGTCCTGATAACCGCTTTCAGTTCCGACCAGAGCTCGTTGCTCGTCTTTAACGATACGTCTGATAAGATGGGAGCCAGCTGGTTGTCGAGGGTCTCCGTGAAATTTTCGGCCACAAGCGCCGTTTGGAGCCTTTCGATGTCAAATTTTTGTGGCTGGTCTTCGCCGAATATGCCTTTGACATACAACAACGATAGGTTAGTTTGATCAAGTAATGATCTGAGTTACAATTGGCTCCTCGGTATGTACGGAAGTCAAGTATGCTCGAGGCCCAACGTTGTTGGATCAGAACACAATCAATCTGGTTTTGTGTGTTGCCATCCGGGGATACTCAGGTCATTTTATGAATGCGTCGATGTGGGAAGTAAGTGGAACGTATGACTAGATTTTTGCTACACGTAAAGTCGTTGTCATTTGTTTTTCTTCGTGGAGGCTATATCCCCTCGTCCCCGATGAGATAGCTCATTGCCCACCTTAGCGTTGAAATCACCCAGAATAATTTTTGTGTCGTTTGTAGGCAATGAGTCAAACAGTCTTTCCAGGTGATTGAAAAGGTTTCCTTCGTTTCTTCGTCCTTTTCTTCGGTCGGAGCGTGTTTATTTATCAGCCAGATTTTGAAGAAGTTCTCTTTTATACGGATCGCACACAACAGTTCATTGACTGCCTTAAAATCAATAACATTCGATTTGATCTCCCTATCAACAATGAAGGCAACTCCGAATTCTCTTTTTCCAGTAGGCTTCCCACTTTTGATTATTGTGTGCGATCTCATGTCTTGAATGTCGTTTCCAGTCCAATTCGTTTCCTGGACTGCCAGCTTTTTTAATTGATATTGGCTGGCCTGCTGCAAAAAGTCCTTAACAGCGCCAGGGTAATTGAGTGATCTGACATTCCAAGATCCAATGCCATAGTCCTTTTTTCGTTTGCGAGGTCGTTGCCGTGAGTCCAATCCATTCCGAGGCCGATCTGCAGGTTTCGAAACATTGAAAGTTTTTTTCAGGGACGGTGAGTTAGTCCGTCGCCCAACCTCCACTCCGGCGGCATGGTTATTACGCCGATTCCGTTCAGGCGCGGAAGAATCGCCTTCACCCTCTTACGTCCCCACAAAGGGGGTGTAAGTAGGATTTAGTAGCAGAGCTGTAGATGTTTTTACAGTTATTAGCATTTCTCGGCATTTAATGTTACATTAGTGGGGAACCAGTAAACCCAATGTGCACCCCGAGAGTATTTACTACCATTTAATTGGGGGGTTTGGGATGAGGAATCATGGAAGCTATGGGTTGGGGATACAAGGGGTTCCCTCCTCCTTTCTCAAACGGGCTTGGGACCGTCTATGGCCGAGTTCTTTCTGCACATGCTCAATCGGATTAACGTCCAGTGACTGTGGTGAGGGCACGGATTTCGGCAAAGTATGAGCAGTATTACATGTGATTCACATTTAAACATTCTGGGTCGTATGCATTGGACCGTTGTCTTGCTGGGAATAAAATTGATCATGCAAGTTAAATTTTTGTCGCTTTTTCAAATTTCCCTTAATGATATTTAAACAAAATTTTTCAATCATAACCTACACTTAAATATTTTAGTTTAAAATATTTAGTTGCTTTCCACAATAGCATGCAGTAGTATTTTATTGATTTTATTAGAAGGGTATTTGTTTTCCCAAAAGAAAGAAATCAATTTCTATTGGCTTTGTTTCATTACGTGTTCTATTCAACAAACAGCTATATGTATGAAATGTTTTTTTTCCACTACAGTAGGTTATAAACATTGATGCAACGTTCAGGATAACCAATAAAAAATCCCATCCATATATTCCCTCTTAATCTTGACCTTAAGTTCATTTATTTCAGTATTTTGTAACATGTCTGTAATACTTCGAAAATAAATTTCAAAATACGAGTACATATTCAATTAAATCTGATCAGAATCCAATAAATTTTGTCAATATTTATCAATAAGTCCATATGATTCCCATTAATTTCGTTACAGTGTTTGATTCTTAAACTTCATTTGATACGAAGTAATCAGCTTCAAAGCACGTTCAAACATTGCCCTATCTATCGCAAGCATCATGTGCTAAGAAATCTAGACTGGCAACAGAACGTAGAAAAATCTATTTTGATTATGATTCAAGCTCAAATTAATTGAAACGAGCACAAATTCCAGTACTCAATGTTGGTGGGACAAAGTTGATTCATTTTCTCGCTATGGAGAAGATGTAGAGATTGCGTTTGTCGCTTATTTGGCGAGAAATCTTGTCTGGTTTGATGTTGAAAATTTCTTTGAACTTAAGTCATTTAAAGCTAAATATTTATTCTGTGGAGATATTTCACAGAATTTAGAGCTTTAGGCATTTGTTCAGTAAGTAAATCAAAGATAAGATTTAATTATTTTTGGTAGTGGAATGTACTTTTCTAGGAGTGTACAGGTTTCCTATTCTTCTTTGTAATATGAGTGCTAGGAAATTATGTTCAATGAGAAACTGTACCTCACTGTACAATAAGCAAGAAGATTTTTAGGAATCCTTTCATTTCATGATCTCAAATCAAACTTTCAACATGAAAGGTAGCGTGCTCACGATTCCACCGAACCGATTTGAAAAAAATTTCCGACACATGCACTTTGGCGCCACCACACAACTATTTCTATTTTTATACTTAAAAAGCATTCTATTATCAACCCAAGATATTCATGAGAATATTGTGGGTCGTGATGACACCGTATAAATTTTACTGTAACTAGCAGGCGGGGAATATTCAAGTCAAGTGAATCATATTTCAAATGCATAAATCTGTATGTATTTGAACTTGATTATATTTTATATGCAGTATATACTCTTATAATGTTATGTAGATTTCGCTGTGAGAAAACAATCGTTTTGGTAAACTTCCAAAAACGTATTGTTGATGCTCTGTTTGTCGAATTTCTTCAGTTCTTTGACCGCTACCATTTTATATTTACGTTTCGTCGTTCGGCACTCACTTTGAATTGCTAATAAAAATGTAAATATTTTGCAGACTTACAGGTCGGAATGTTGTGTTATATACTTGCTCGACCTTTGAATGCACACGAATGAAAAAACAAACAGAATAAAACGGTGTTAATGCATTTCTAACGCAGCTTTAGCATGCACTAATAATATAAGTTCACATTTAACTTACGTGTAAAATCATATCAAGTTTTGATAAGAAAAGCGCTCGTAACTCACAAAATACAGAAGCACGTGTTAGATCTTGGTGTAATCTTAGTTGGTTTAATTCAACACCACTTAAGACCCTTATCAGTGCAATGAATTAATGGGGGGTTGTAAAAATAGTCCAGAGAATCAGATGCTTCTTTATAGATCAGTGAATTTTGAGTACGAGCCCAGCAGCTACGTATCTCATCGGTGTTTTCCCACCTTATCTTATCGTTGTAGCTTTTTCATTGCGTCCTAGACTATTCAAAGTCATGATCAAAAAGATAAAAAGTAACAATAGGAAAATCGAAATTTCTAGTAAAATTGAAAAATTTGCAGCAACAAAAAATGCACTCGTAAGATACATGTTCATTATGTTTTATTATCATCATATTTTTCAAAAACATTGACGTTGTTTACTTTTTTCAAGGTGATTGTAGCTTTTCAATGACATGAGCTAGCGGGATTTAGACGAACAACGTGGGTTGATAAGTCCGATAAAATCAGTATTTTTGGAATGCTTAAGATATGGTAAAAATAGATTACCCTGTTATTACACACAATAATTGTAATTGATCAATCATTTGAACGGAATTTCCCAAAAACGGTAATCCTGCATTATTAATTGTTTTATAGTGTAATTGTAATCGACTGAAATTTTTATATCGCACTGTGGCGGCTACGATGAAGTAGAATTTTTGATTACGACGAATACATTATAGCAACTATAGAATAATATGCGAGAATAAGTGCAGTTGTAAAAGCTAATTTACTTGCTTTGACCAGCCGAGAGAGCTTTATTTCTGATCATGGGGACTATAGTGCAAGAGACCTCGAAAAACTTTGTAATAAAAGCCATTCGAAAAAAAATTTTCCCTATTTTTCTTCAGTCGCTGGTTTGAATAAGAAACCCCGCGAAATCGGTCCTTTCCTTCTCTTCCGAAATATCTGTGGGCGTAGCCTCTCCATCAGTTCTATCCTCAATGGCCGACACATGTCGCTTTCAGTGTCAAGTGTGAAGGTAACTTTTAGGAAGGCAATTTTACCTGAAGCAGATAAAGTGCTTAGTAAAATTTTTACGAACCAGTGCGTTTGAAAAAAGTACGAAATAAGTTATCCGAAGAGGTTGACGTTTGGAAGTTGAAACTGTGAATCCGTCAATATCGAAATTATAAAAAAACTTATTAGAAAATGAAAATGTATAAGTATTTCTCATCATACAACATCATATACATAAAGTTTGAAAGTTGAAGAACGGAAGAAAGTAGAAACTTCATCTTGGGCGATACACCGTGGACAGAATTTCAGAGGCGGCAAAATGGATTAGTTATTGTCAGCAAGCAAACACGATGGCGGAGCAACCAAAGACCAAAGCCGCCCGCAAGGAAATCCCTTCGGACATGATGGATGCGGACGATACGACGGCAAAGAATTCAAGCTTTAACCAAGACGTTAACCTAATTAACTGTAAGGCAAATGAATTTATACTAGTGAAGGGTAAATTATTCGTAAAACGTAATGCCCCGGCTCCTTTGCCAATCCCACCTACAACTAGCACTAACCCTTTCAGCGCACTGGCGAACGATAACCAAAATAATAAAACGAACCCGACTAACAATCGAACAAAGAAGGTGTGGTTCCCGCCAATTTTCATAGAAAATGTGAAGGCAACAGTGCTTAAAGGCATTAAGGATAGATACACCCCTACCGATGGTACTCGTTCAGAGTACATAACTACAAAGTTATCGAACTTCCGACTAAAAATCATAGTGGACAGGTTCGGGGCCCACGACTACATAATGAACCTGTTTAGAAACACTGAAGCAATGGGATACTCGTTCACCCCCAAAGAAAGGAAAACGTGTGTCGTAATACTAAGGTGTTAGTTCAGACTTTAGAGCTGAGGCGGTTCGAGAGGACATAGCCAGCCAAATTTCGACTTTAGGCCTCGAGTCTGCCAGCCCACTTATCACTACATAGTCGGGAGCAAATAAGATCGACCTAGACTTAGTTAGGCTAACAGTGGGGACGGGAACTGATAAGAACGGTCATTAAACTGCGCTACATTCTAAACAAACGAGCCGTATGGGAACGCCCCAAAAGGAGCGATCTAGTTCAATGCTATCGGTGTCAAAGATTCGGGCATATATCCATTAATTGTGGATTCAATATGCGATGTGTAGCATGTATACTTCAGAAAGTTGCCCCAGAAAAAATTTGGGCAACTCGGAAACCGCTCCATTATGCACTAAGTGTGAGACACATAGGCATCCAGTAAATTTTTCCGGCTGCCCGGAACGAGAAAGATTGTTGGGCAGAGCAATCGAAGCTAAAGCCAAACGGACGGCGTATCAGATCAAATACTCACCGCTCCCCAGCTATCAAAATAGTTCACCAATCCCTACAACCCTACACCACTTTGCTTCTCTTCCCAACCGTACGTTATATTCAGAAGTTTTAAGAAACGGTACTCCGCCCCACACTTTTATTTCACCGACTCTTAATCCCGTCGAGCGCCTGCAACAGATAACCGTAGAGTGGCTGAGAGTCTCTCCCAGTGAGCTCCTATCCAAAGTCAGGGCTTTCACCCATCCTTTGATGCCACTCCTGACCAAGGGAGGCTAATGGCTCTCTTCAATTTCTATTTTAATCTTTATGCCTGCAAATAGATTTACCATTCTTTCCCTAAATATCAACCCCCTAATTTCACATGATAAGAGGCTCTACATTGCTGATTTGGTCAAATCCTCCCAACCCAACATCCTCCTTCTTAACGAGACCGTTCTTAACTCTCCACATAAAGTCCGTGCGGAGAACTACCATGTGCTTCGTAATGCAAGTGGCAGAGGTACTGCGATACTGTTTCGGGATGACTTAGATATCCATCAAATCCCTTTTGAATAAAATAATTCTTCATGTACGCTAGCAACTCCCAACACTAAGCAACCCAATGGAAACGCAGCCGAAATTCTTTTTGGCTCCCTATACCTCCCGTGTAATCTAGTCCTCAGATCCCATTTATAATGTACTTAATCCTCGCAACAGCCCCATCCCACGATTCATTTATACTCGGAAGAGACCTTAATGCCAGACACGAATACAGGGGGGACTCAACAGGGAATACCAACGGGAACTAGCTATTCGAATGGCTCAAAGCGGACCCCCTCCCCTCAGCATCCATAGCAAATACTGGGGTCCCAAAATTTTCCAAAGGGAATTCAGTTTTAGATAACTCCATAAGATCCTGTGTCTTCAACGATCCCACAATTCCTTTTACTTGTTCCACATTTAGCTCGTTACCTGACCATCATGGCCTCCATCACAACACAACCCTTAGATCACACATACTAATCCTACTTGCCCACCTCACTATAGACCGTTTAATTCCATAGATTGGCCAAACTTCAGAAAAGACCTGAAAGACCTCCATCCGAGTCTCCCACCGGAAAATAGCATTGTCTTGAACGCAGAAATAGACTCTCATATATCGGCACTAACATCTGCCATTATAGAGTGCCTAGACCAACATGCCTCCTTTCAGAAACCATGCAGCCCGCTTTATGTCTAACTCGGGAGACTCTTCAATCAATAAAAACTTGGAAGGATGTGCTCCAAAGACTTAAGCGTATTTATCATCTAAGCTTTAACCGATTAAATGAGGAGTATTTTGAACTTAAAACGCAAATAACAAGCATTTCCCGTGAAATCTAAAAATGCATCAAATCCGAATTCAACAACTTCTATAAAAGCAGACTGATAGAACTGCGATCATCTTCAGATGTGTTTAAAACTATAGATCAACTCACAGGCCGTAAAAGTTTCGAATTCGATATTGAGAGAGACCCTATAAAGCGAGGGAATGAAGTCTTCACTGCAAAATCTGACAAGATCGTTGCAATACAACTTTGAATAAAAACGCTAAAGCAGAGGTTCTCCTAACGATGAAAGGATACGAGGGATTTTATTAAACTGTATTCTCCAGTTATAATCAAGCATTCTTTCTACAACATCCAGGTTTTTCACATCGAAAACTGAAGTAGAAGATATCCTAAATGCCTTAAATAGCAAGCTATTTCACGGCCTTGACAGAATCCCAAACAGAATACTCAAGAAGTGCAGGAAGGCCATCTTCTCCTTCTTGACGATACTATACAATAATTGTATTAATAACGGATATTTTCCAAAACCTTGGAAAGTCAGTAAACTAATCCCAATCCAAAACCAGGCTGCGAAGGTAACATTAACAATTTTCACCCAATTTCCCTCTTGCCTAACATGGGTAAGCCCCTTGAAAAAGTTATTCTGCAATACTTTAATAATTTTACTATTCCCCTGATCCCCAATATCAGTTTGATTTGAACGCGAACGATCTACGGAGGAAGCAATAATACTGTTGCACAAAAGTCACCCGCAATCTTCGAAGGAAAGAGTTCACAGTAGCCTGTGCTCAAGACCTGAAAAAAGCATTCGACTCAGTTTGGATCTACTCAAGTACAAGTTGAAAATGTCATCCTATTAGGGTCGAAATCTTCAGAGTCCTATATAGCTTCGTTTCGGATAGAACATCCTAAATTTAACTGGGGAATCTCATTTTAAATCCTATCCCTATCAACTCGGGAGTCCCCCAATGCTCTATCCTCGGTCTCGCCCTGTTCACTTTTTCCTTCACGATCTCCCACGCACGAACGGCTCGACTATCGAAATATCAATTTATGCAGATGATATCCTCCTCACTGTCACCCGTAGCCCCCAGCGATGGCCCAAATAAAGCTGCAGCGCTCTGTCCAAAAATCATTCAATATCTAAAGGATTGGGGGCTCGAAATAAATGCCAGCAAATCAGAGTTGATCTGCTTTAGAAATACCAGCGGGATAGGGCAACGCCTTGCTGTGTCTCAAAGTAGGAATGTGTAAGCACATATTGTTGGTGAAATCATTCCTCTCAACGAAAATATCTAAAAACTTGGAGTCCATTATAACAATCGATTAAGGCGAGTAGACACGCCAGGAAAACCCTCAATAAAGCGAAAGCAGCGTCCGCAATTATCTCGTCCTTCTTTTCCTCGAAATCAGTCTGCCCAAAAGTTAAGGTCTTAATGTAAGAGTACGAAACTCATATTAGGCCGATCATTACCTACGCGTTTCCAGTATGGCTAACAATCTCGCCTACTGCTGCCGAATAAATCCAAATATTCGAGAGGAAGATGCTTAGGAAATGCCTGTCTAAATACAGACGGGGTAATAAGAAGTACTACAGGAATTCCATCCTTTACAAAGATACGGAGATAGAACTGATTCTCCACTACATGTTTTTCTTTTTTTTTTTGTGGTAGGGAGGTGAATGCCCATTTATGCCCAGAGTGTGGGACCCCCATGCTCGCAAGAAGGCGACTGGACTACCCACTAAACACCTCC
Organism: Odontomyia ornata; assembly: GCA_963969285.1. Lineage (NCBI taxonomy): Eukaryota > Metazoa > Arthropoda > Insecta > Diptera > Stratiomyidae > Odontomyia > Odontomyia ornata. The sequence goes on from OZ017740.1 coordinate 137,288,004, forward strand.
CCTGTCAACCTGAGAACCCAGCCTGGAACCGTTTGACACATTACTTCGGGCCAGGTCTCGTTTTGTTTGTCAACCGATTCGAGCATCACCGCGACTATATTGTCCGGGGTGAGCTTTCCTATCTCCCTATTGAGAGTTCATCCCAGCCTGTCCCATTTTAAACACGCAAAAAATGTGTGGCAGGCATTGTCCTCCTCTCCTGGGCAAAACCGACAATCGGGGGACCGTGACTTACCAATCTTGGGCAGGTAAAACTGAAAACACCCATGCCCGCTCAAAAGCTGCGTCAGACAGAAGTCAGTCTCACCATGCCTTCTATTTAGCCACGGTCTCACATCCGGGATGAGGCGCGCAGTCCACCTTCCGTTCGTGTAATTCACCCAAGACTGCTGCCAATCGTTGAGCGAGCGCTGTCTCTCCTCGCGGACAACCGTCTACCTTGCATCCTCGTTTCGGCGCAGGTAAATAGCGCAGCGCTCTCTAGCAAGGAGCCCAACAGGTATCACGCTTGCAATAACTCTCACCGCCTAATCAGATAATGTCGGATACGAAGATGCAATCTTCAGGGCTCCTCTTCTCGTACCTGTGCCAAACGTTATCGGTATACTTCCTTACTGAGAGCGTCGGCCCATACTTCTGCTCCGTACAGCAGCACTCACCCTACAGTACTCACCAAGGGGCGTCTTCTTGACGGGCTGGGTCCCACTACGTTGGCCATAAGTTGACTCAGAGCCGATACTCCTGAAGCAGTCTTCTTAGCCGTTGCCCTGATTTGCTCAGAGAAACTCATCTTTGAGTCGATCAGTAGCCCCAGGTACTTCACCGCTGGCTTCAATTCGATTCGTAAGTCTCCAATACTGATCATCCTTACTCTAGGGACTCTTTTTTTTGTCAAGATGACCACTTCCAGTGCTATACTGAACCCGCGAGCAGTCGTTCAGTCCCTCACTCGGCGCATTAGCATACCTAGCAACATTCGCAAAGCCGACCAAGCGCGACTCATCTGGCATCTCAAGTGTCAGTAGCCTGTCGTAAGACAGGTTCCATAGGCCCGGACCAAGGATAGATCCCTGGGCAATACCCGATGTAATTTCCATCCTTCATTGGCCCTGTGTCGTGTCGTAGAACAGGCTTCGGTCCTTTAAGTAGTTTCTCAAAAGCCGCATTAGATATTCTGGAACTTGAAAAGGCTTTGCCAGCGTATCCAAAATATCCACCCATCTAGCGGAGTTGAAGGCGTTCCTGATGTCGAGTGTCACCAACTATATGACTATATGCCTCTGCCTTTTGGACCGCCCTCACCACCTCTGCAATCGCATCAATGGTAGAGCGTCCTGCTGTAAAGCCGTACTGCTGAGGAGATAGATCCCCAGCAGCACGAATCCCGTTAGTGAGTCTTCCCTTGATGAGTTTCTCTAGCACTTTCCCAGCCGTGTCTAGCATGCATAACGGGCGGTATGCAGATGGCGATTCGGGATTTCCCTTCCCCTTGCTGATCAGCACGAACCCGGCAAAACCTCGTCCTGTAGGCAAACGTTGAATGTGCTGAGCAGCAAGTCAGGACAATGGTGATAGACAAGCCACAAGACCTCAGCTAGAGCACCATCTGGACCTGGAGCCTTCCTCGTTTTGAATGAAAGGACTGCCTCTTCCAGTTCCGGCTGTGTGAAGAGTGGACACTCGACTGCTGTTTCACCATGGAAAGCGTCAACACGGACGGGATGGGCGGGAAAGAGTGCCCGCACTATCTCGTCCATCTTTTCCGCATCATGTATACAAGGGCGCCAACCTTCCGCATAACTAGCTTGGAGCCAAGGCTTGTTCTCATTGTCCACTAGATCTTGTCAGCAGCGAGCCTTGCTGTTGTTGATTAATTTGCGAACGCATTTCCTGGCCGACTTATATGCTGCTACCCGTTTGCTTGCCTCGCCACGGTTCCGTGCTGGTTAAGCCTGACGCTGAAGTTTGGGACACTCCCTTCGTTTTTCAGCGATTTCAATTGACAACCAGTACACTGGAGGTGCCGTGCCGGGGTTTTCGACGGGGCATAGAAGCTTTGCAAGCAGTCGTGATGATGCTCATTATTGAGTTCACCACGTCTTGAGCTGCCAGTTCTTCTCCCTGCAGCGGTGCATCCGCTGTGAGTACCTCGACGAAACTCTTGACGTCCATCCTTCCGATGTTCCAGCCAATGGTAGAAAGCCGAGAGCACGGGTTTCGGAAGACAACATCACTGATCTCAAGCAGAATGCACTGATGATCACTCGTTGAGTAGTCTTCTAACACTCTCCAATTGGGTAACTCCGTATTAAGGACTAAAAGGTGAATGTCACGTCCGGTATGGTTCCAGCCAATACGGCGGAAAGTCGGCGTATTTCCGGTGTTCAGTACGACGAGCGCGGTCCTGGCTGCCATTTCTAGGATTTGTTTTCCCGCGGATCTGTTTGAGGCATGCCCCATTCGATTGCGTTTGAGACAGCGCCCTCCCAAAGCATTAAGCTTGGCTTGGAAAGATGACATCGGTTTGTTCGGCATCAGGTACACACTAAAGAAGGTGGTCCCTGAGCACCTAAGCCACATTAAACCATCCCTAAGTCCACAGTTCTCCGCCTGAAAATCACTATTTCGAACCCAGATGGCGGCAGTACCAGTTTCATCAGGATACCATGATGCCGAATTTTTATCATGGTGTTGCTCACTCAGCAGCAAAAAGTCGGCTTTCATGTCCCTCGCAAACTGCTCAAGCAGATTTTGGGCGGTCTAACTGCGGTGTAGGTTTATCTGCAGGATGCGGGTCATCGAAGTTCTTATTTTGCCTTGACTAGGGCTTCCTGGAAAAACCGGCATTTTCCTGATCCCAAGACATGTCCAAAGTCATGTCTTTGATCAGCGTCCTTGCAAAGAATACAGTGTACCTCCTTCGAGCACTTCTTTCTTTTATGTCCCATTTCACCGCATTTGTAACATAGAGAACTCCTATCGGGTTCTTTGCATACTTGTGTGGTGTGACTATAGCCAAGGCATTTGAAACATTGAAGAGGCGTTGCTCTTCGCCGTATCCTACAGACAACCCACCCTATTCGTACTTTGCCCTTATTCAGAAATTGTTCGGCGTCCTTTTCGGTCAGGTCAATTATGGCGATGCGTTGTCCCTATGGTTTTGTAGTGTCAGCCTTGCCTAGATCTCGCCCACGCTAGGGAACTCCCTTTTGATGGCCTCTTCTACCTCGGCCAGATCCGTGACGCAGTCAATGTCTCTTATTTCGATCGTTGCCATCGGCTCAAGCGAGACTCTATAGCTTCGCATTTGCCAAGGACTTTCTTTACTGCGCCGCAGAATGCTTCCCTATTTTCGGCCTCTGCTCCGAATCCGACCAGTATGTGGCCCGCCCGCATTGGTCGTACTGCTTTAATGGCAGTGTTCGTGTCTTCGGGCCTTACGTTTCCCCTGATGTCCCGCAGCACCTCCACGTAGGATCGAGGGGTTTTACGGCCTACTGCCGGGGTCTACGTCGGGGCTTCTTTCTCTCCTGTTTTGCATCGGGTCTTTTTTCTTCTTGGGCGTCCGTGCGGACTTTACTTTCTGGAACTTTTCGAAGGAATTTCTCAGCGGCTTTTTTCGCTTCTTTTGAAAGCACTGTCTTGAACGCCTGATCTGGTGCTCCGCACCCACCAAGTGCCTCTTCCTTCCTTCTTTTATCCCAATCTCCTTCGATTGGGCTGGACGCCATTCTTTTATTAATTTTTAATTGTGGAGCTGTCTGCACGTGCCCTTTAGATTTCGCCCCCAGCGTTTCTTTAGCCGTTTGCTCTTCTTCGGCCTGTTGGTCCTCTTCGGCCTTTAACCAGCTCCTCTGATAATGCCCTATGCGGTCTAAGAACTCCTCTAGTTCAAGGAGCCCAATCTTAACTCCTTTGGTGATTTTTAGCGAGTCGCATGCAGATTGTATTCGTTTTAGAACAACTCCCGCTTTTCAGAATAACCCTTCTTCTTCATGTCGCTGCGCGGTGATTGTACTTTGCGACGATCGTCCTTGGGAGAGGTTTTCGGCTTCTGTTTCCGAATACAGTACTTCCGCCACCTTTTCGACGTTGGCGATGAAATCACACATCGCCGCTTTATTTGCGTGGTCACTCGTTTTTTTTTCCTGCCGTAATCTCCTCGTTGACTTTAGGATGGTTCTTTACTAATTGGGGATTTACTACCCTTGCTTCAATCGCTTCGGTAACGATCGCAACAGTGACTATCGAATTCTCGAATTTCTTTATATTTTCCTCCACCGCTCGAGCATCTAGCGCGTCCTGCAGAGTTTCCCGCTTTTCCTTCATAGGACGCTCTGGCGTTCGCATAATTTTTTTGCTGCACCCGAGCGCCGCAGGAATCTCAGTCTGGACCAGACTGTCTGTTAATCTCGTCCGTCTTCACTGTCATTGTATTATTCGTCGTTTTTGCCGTCGTTAGTACCGCTCCCGATGTACTGTCAACATCGTGACTGCAGCCGCTGGTTGCGTCGCCGTTATTGTTATTTTAGCATTCTTTGTTTTATCTTTTTTAACTGTTTTTGGTTGCACCAGTTTTATTGGGTCCCCCCTCGGAGTCGCTATCGCCGTTCGTGTGTGTAGTCGCCTTTTTGGTCCCATGGTTATCTTTACAGAGCAGGGAGGCCATGCGAGCGCTGGCACAAGCCCTTATGGGGACATGTGCTCAGAGCCAGACCAGCGCTAATCAGGAGTCCGTCTCAACCGAACCTGCACCACCAACCCAATGGTGCGAACTTCGAACGTACTCCAAGGCCTGCCAAGGTTTTACCGGGACGGAGACGGTATGATAGTTGAATTGGAGCCATTCACACACGAGTGTCACCTCGGCGCTACTGTGCAGAGCAACTAGGTCCAAACCATCATATCCGCCAGCCCAAAGCATCAATTCCAGTTCGTTGTCAAAAGCGTAGTCCGGATTCAGTCAGGGTCGTTACCTATCATCCCAGGAGGGAACCTCACGGCGCCCCCCATATCCACGGGTCCATCGGAGCGGCGCTCTCCAAAGAATGCTAGCCGCCAAGAGTGCTCATGTCGACCGGCATTCCCCCTGCGGAAATCTCCTCGGGTACGTGGGGGCGGAACTCCCCAAAGAATGTTAGCCTCCAAGAGTATTCCTGTCGACCTGCATCCCCGAGGGATGACGCGGTTTAGTCCGTTACTTTGTGTGTTGCTCGGTAAATGAAGAAGTTGTAGAGTAAAGTAGAGCAGATTGGAAGTATGAAACTGATACGTGTTTAAAAACTTGGACATCTTCAGTGGTTGAAATTAATGTAATTGAGCGGCAATTCTACTTGATCCACGACCGCTTTCTTCCAAATTTATTAGACTATTGTATGGCCGAGCTGTTGATCGTGACGGCACTAATCGTCGCCACCCTCAAGAGTGTACGTCTTGGGGTCGTAGAGAGATCGACTCGGGTGTCGAGTAAAACGATACGGAAATTACAGAGGGTTCTTTAAGTTAAGTGGCGTCAAGGTGATGCTGACTTAGGAAAACAACAGAAGGTGATGACGTATTTAGAGACATCGTTTGCATGTAGTTTTGTGCCAGAATCTCAAGAATTTTGAATCTCTGCCCGTGCATAAACGAGAATATATTATTTATACTAAATAAAATATCAGATGGAATATTATGTAAGTTGGTTGTATAGAATAATTTCTATTCGAAGTGCTGAAAATATATATTTAAATACACATTAAACGTTCAAATATTCTATAAAAGTTGAAACATTTAAGTGCCTTGAAACAAAGCACATGTAAAACACTACGGTGACTAAAGAAGCGACTAAGAAACGATACGTGCAAGGTGGGCGTTTATGAAGAAAGCATCATTGCATTTTGTAGCTTTCTAATTTTATTAACTCCAAATGACCTGCCAGAATAATCGATCTATAGAATCATAGTACCCGAATTGGCGCATGATTCAAATCTTGATCTCTTGCTGTAAAAACTTGTGTATAGGTGACAAGGCTAGTTAAATTATTCAAAATTTGAAATGCAAATTTTGTCCAAATTATTTGCATCACATTTATCCGACATATTTTATCATAAATAAATTTTTCATTGACTTCATAAATATCAATTAAATACATCTTTTTAAACGGTATATGTGAACCAGTCGTCGATTTTTTGCAATTACTTGCCAATTACTCAATAACTAATTTCATGCTTTAAAGACTTTCATAGTAGGTAGCATCGATAGAGAGCAATAACCAATTTATGGATGCAGTATAAACGCTTATCGGCGCGCATGCGAACCAGTACAAAGTGTAAAATTATGTAAATGTTGTGTGAATGTGCGAAATTTCTCCGAAACTACATAGTAGAAACGTGTGCACACCATGATCATTGAAATGAATTGAATAGTATGATATCGCTTGTGATTAATTTCTAAGATTCGCATTAAAATTTTCGTTTTTCCTACATGTTTTCTGATTTTTGTTTTGATAAAGATACCTAGAAAATTTAAGATAGGTTTTTTTTTGTGAATAGATTACACAATTTTGCTTGTCTAAGCTTCTGTGAATCAGCATAACGATGATTTATTATGCGAGTAAGCCCCAAGAATTCATTACATGGTAACTAGACTATTGTCGTAATCACATTATTATGAATAAAGATAAATGAATTTCGAGTTTTTATCTGATTTTCAAATTTTTCGGTTTTATATCAATCAATCAAGAGAAGGCATGATTTTTCAGGGTTTTTTGTTCTAACTTACAAATCCTTATTTAAATCGCTTTGATCTATTTGTCTGTCTGTCAAAGCACTTTTTCTCGAAAACTATTGCAGCTACAAGAAACGAACTTTGTAGGCATTTATAAAGTTATCAAAGCTTGGGTATAAAACGAAAATTTTCAAGGGCTCTTAAGGGGGTTTCTCCATATACATTTTTATTTATCTGGGGTGATTATAATAGGTATCAATTTTACAACTAAATTACTTGAATAGGTTAGTGCGGACGTATGCTAATGGACCCACATTTCATCCAAAGTCGAAAAACGTCGAAAAAAGCCTGCTAGGTTACGCTTAACCCTGCCGTTGAATCATCAACGCGCGCTGCTTTTAGTCGACGGTCAGCAAACGTTGCACTCATTCCGCCGATAGCTTTTTCATCTCCGAAATATCGTGCATAATGTATCCCACTCGTTCCTTTGAGATGCCCACGGCCTCAGCCAACTCGTGCGACTTCAGTTTACGATCACTCACAACGATTTGACACACTTGCTTTATGATTTCCCCACTATTAGCTCCTTTTAGCCTTCCAGAGCGAGGTGCGTCTTCAGTGCATGTACGACCCTGTTGTTCTTGAAGGAGTACATGTGGTATAACATTTTTGCAACCATTGCAAAGATTGTTCAAACGTTTTTCTAATAATAATCAATGTTCGATCAAGATATGATATTCCTGTTTTCCCATTTTTTTACGACGACGAAAGTAACGTCACTATAACCACTGTAGCATATAAATGAATGAACGGAATATCATGAAACTTCATACACAAACTAGTGACGGTTGTGCATTTTTCAGCATCGCCTATTATTGAAAAACATCGGGTAGTTGAACTACCGCATGTTGTTGGTGCAGTAATTTTAGAAAATTTTAATGGCTACAACTTTCTTAAATATGCTTCAATTTTCATGAAACTAACAGAATATTGGTAAGTACCTTGTATTGAATTACACTAATATCTAATTTTAGGGATACCTATGCGATTTTGTTGAGAAAAATGTGAAATTTACGAATCATGCTATTATTGTGTAAATTTAGACTTCTAAGGTATTTTTGTAGGTGTGCTCATAAAGACCAAAAGTGTCCAATCGCGAGGGGAAAACATACATTTTCGGTACATTTTTCTTTCCTCGAGTTGAATTTTTAATAAAGCTAGGGACCTGTTTTAAACATCCGCAACTGTGTACGTATTGCCTACTACGCGAATGAAACTTCCACGAAGCCAACTGGGTTGTGCCTTCAGGGCTATGCGTTAGTGAAACAAATGAATATGTACAACTAAAAAAAGGGGGAATAATAAATTAGAATTTAAGTAAGCGAAGTATTCAAGCCAACATCCACCCTGGGAGCTGTATGAGTTTCGTTACGGAAAACGTGGATGGTTTTCGAAGATTCCGTCCGTCCGATTCGAAATGGTGGAGCAATTATTAAGGCTTCTTTGAATGAAAATTCATCTACGCTTCTCAATATTATTAAGGAAAATATGAAGGGATACGAAATAATGGAAACTAAGTCTCGTCAACCAAGATTGGTTATAAATGGATTAGAGAAGCAATTCACAAACGAGGAGCTAAGAATTGAAATCCAAAGTCTCAACCCGAACATTTTAGATGAAGATAAAATGGAATTGGTTCACTCTAGAAGAATACGGAGCGTAAAATGGTTACATATTTTAGAGGTGAATGGAACAATGTTCAAGAAAATAGCGAATAGACATGTTAATATCGACTATGAATCATACTACATAAAGGAAGATTTTAACGTCACGAGGTGCTTCAAATGCCAAAAGTTCAATCACAAGACATCAAAATGTGAAGGGGAACTGAGGTGTGCAAAATGTGGATCACAGCATGATACAAGAGACTGTAAAAGCTCAGTTGAAAAATGTTGTAATTGTATGGAAAATGGTAAGAAAGTTGGCCATGCACACCGGGCAGATTTGACGGAATGCCCAGAATTAAAACGTAGGATTTTAATTGCTGAGAGAAGTATTAACTACGATGATTAATATGCCATTCAATAATACAAAGATATTTGAAGACACCCAAATTTCTATCCTCTATGCTAATATAAGAAGTTTAAGACAAAAACTTAACGAACTTCAAATTTCTGTAAAGCAACATTCGAATATAGATTTAATTATACTTAATGAAGTCTGGATATATTCCGAGGAAGTCGAGTACTACAACATTCAGGGATACGATTCTGTATTTTCCCGCAGGCCCGGAAAAGCTGGAGGAACAGCAATTTATATTAAAAAAACTCTTAATTTCGTAACGAGGCGAGTAATACCGGATAAATACAATATGATAGTCATCGAACTAGTATGACCTGGAATGAAAATAAAAATTGGCACATTTTACAACCCCACCCGACTTAACGCGTAAGACCTGTGCTTGACATTAGATGAACTATATTCTATGGAAAATAATTTGATCACAGTTGCCGATACGAATATAAATCTAATGGTTGAATCTAATGAGTCAAGGATGTACAACGACGTACTAGAAAGAATGGTGCCACTATTGTGAACCCACTTCAACCTACCCGACTAGCATCTAATACCTGCCTGGATCACATAGTCACAAATGATAATCAAATTGCTGGGAAAATTGCTTATACTCTAGAGGACTGGCCTGAACTTGATCATCGTGTTTTGAAAGTTGTTATTCAAGGCATTAAAATAAATAAAAAGCAAAAGCCTGCTTACAAAGTTTTCAAATACTTAAATAAGGACCTCTTTAGATCAAATTTTAAGGGTTTATTAATTAACCAAAAACCTTCAAACTTAGTGGAGCTCACAAACATCATAATGGAAGCTAAGGACACCTCGACTACGGAGAAAAAATAAGATGTCGTCAACATTCATGGATAACCAAAAAAGTTATTGCGGCAAGTAAGAACAAGCGGAAGGCTTATATTAACTACAAACGGAACATGAATGATCAATCGCTCAGGTTTATATACATACATCGAAGCCAATAAAATATCTAAACGTGTTGTGAAAGAAGCAAAACTTTTGTATTACTCCAAAAGACTAGATGCAGCGGCCGACAATGCGCATGAAATATGGGACATAATAAATTAAGTTAAAAGAAACTCACCGCGTAACTCTACGACCCAGGATTTCACCATAGAGAGCTCATCTTCAGCAAATGCATTTGAAGCTGCAAGTAACCTCAATATCTTTTTTTCAACTATAGGTGAAAAAATTGCCAATGGAATCAAGCCAGCGCCAACAAGCAATTTTACTTCTACAATTACGTCGCCCACATGCATCTAACTAACAAAGTTGAAATGATAAAAATTATTGATGAATTGAAGCAAAATACAGCACCAGGTATAGACAATATCACTATGGATGAAATAAAACTTATAAAGGAAGAGATAGCAGAATGTGTTGCAAATTGTCTAAACAAACATATTAGGAAGGGAACGTTTCCTTAGGAAGGAAAACTAGCAAAAATGGTCCCAATCTTCAAGGGAGGAGACCGTATGGATCCAAATAATTACCGCCCGATCGCGCTTTTAACAGGATTTAGTAAAATATTCGAAAAATTAATAAACATCCGTCTATCCTCATTCATTAAGGAAAATTCAATTTTAAATTTACAACAGTTTGGTTTCCAGAAAAATAAAGGAACTTTTGATGCTCTTTTCTCAGTCACGCGTTTCATAAATACAGGACTTGACAAGGGTGACTATGCTGCTGCCATTTTTGTTGATCTGAAAAAGGCGTTTGATACGGTGGATCATGAGCATTTACTTCGAAAACTCGAATTATATGGCATTCACGGGAAACCAAATCAACTTTTTAGGAATTACTTAAAAGGAAGATCGCAGAAAGCAGTAGTCAATAATGTATTGAGCGACTTGGCACCTATGAAGTCAGGCGTTCCCCAAGGCTCCATACTTGGCCCTACCTTATTCTTGTTATACACTAACAATTTAAATACATGTGGACTAAAGGGACACTATGCACTATATGCTGATGACACACTTCTACTTTACTCGGGATGCAAAAAAGATTACTTAGAGAATACCATTAATGAGGATCTAAGTACATATCATTCGTGGTTAAGTAATAATAAGCTAGCGCTAAATACTTAAAAGACCAAATACATTATTTTCAAACAGAAGAACAAGGAAGACATTAACATTGATATAAGAATTAATAGCGAAAAAACTGGAGAGAGTGGCGGAATTCAAATATATTGGACTCATCATCGACCAACGATTAACATGGCTGTCGCATATAAACAACTTAAGAAGACAATTAGCTCCTGTTATTGGATAACTGAGAAGGTATGAAGGATTTCCAAGCAATGTCAAGCAGATGGTGCTAAATGCATTCGTCCCGACGAAACTACATTACGGAGTAGTAATCTGGAGCCAGCCATCAAAGCAACACCTTAATATCATCTCCAGGTTGCTTACCAAGGCTTATAAAAATATGCTAAATCTACCAATACGTACACCAACCAGATTTGTGTACCAATCAGCGAAAGCATTAACACTTACTCAAATCGTTGAAGCAGAGTGAGCCAAGTTTATTTTTAAATGCTTGAATTCAAATTCGTCACATATTCAATTTATGAAAGTATCGCAGAAAAATCACTACAATTCTACGAACGCAAATCAATTCATAATACCTTTTGCTACGAATGATTCCTTGCGTATCCTTAACTGAATCTGGGAGATTGTTGTATAATCTCCCAGATTCAGTTAAGGATGCAAACTCACTTATAGTTTTTAAAAAAAGGCTTAAAGAATATTTATTTGACAACGAATGAATATCAGTGCAATAAATTTCTACATCGCATCTTAGGGCCATTTCTACCCCTCTCGTTGAGATTGTATAGCAGAAAGATATTATTATGGAGAATCTCAGTCCAATACAATTCAACATAGCATCTAAGGGCACTTAAAACCCTATCGTCGAGATGCTTGAAAAGACAGCAACTTTACAACTCAGAGTTTTTTTTCCCACGGCGTATTACAAAGTTTTTTTTATCTCTGAGAGCTGATCACGAAATGGACAAGATGGGGTTAATAGGATAAATTCACATAATTTGTGTGCCTCCTTATACCGATGGTCTAATCATTGTCTGGGTGGCACACCTGAAGAAACGACGAAATGTGAAGTGCAGGTCGCACGAGCGTTGTGCGACGAAGAAAGTGTGATGGAGAGAGTGGAAGGGAATGGAGGTATTTAAAAAAAAATAAATAAATAAATTTCCATGAAAAACAGACGGACAGATAGGTTGCAATTTCAATCGGGGTTTGTAAGTTTTGTAAGCTAACTCTTAAAATCAACTATTCATTGAAGAGTTATGTTTATGGTTTGCAGAATGGATGAGTACTAAATACTCGTAGGAGTCAAAAATGATTGCCGACTTCAAAATAAGCAAAACAGGGCTAAGTCAATTTCACGGTATAAAGGGTGACCAAAATAGTAGTTTCTTTTTAAATCATACGTTATTTTGGCATTGACAGCTGTTTCCCGCTCAAAATTATGTTAGTGAGTCGGTATTAACCTTCCGCAGAACGAAATGAATCGATTTACGCTTGAACTACGTTGGGAAATATTGAAATTGAACTGGCACATTTTCATCTCGGTGGCTATGTGAAGAAACAAAACTGCCGCATCTGAGGCTCGGAAAACCCACACGTGATTGTCGAGAAGCCAATGCATCCTCAGCGAGTGACAGTGTGTTGTGGGTTCTAAAGTGGTGGCATAGTTAGACCGTTTTTCTTTGAAAATGAGGCTCAAAAGCTGTTTCAGTCAACGGGGAGCGCTACAGAGGCATGATAACCGACTTTTTGAGGCGGGAGATTGAGGATTTGCACTTGACTGACCTTTGGCGCGCCATGCCATACAGCTCATCAAACAATCGATCTTCTACGCAAAAAAATTCGGAAATCGTCTAATCAGCCGTCTTGGCGATGTCAATTGGCCGCTCGAAGCTGCGATTCGTTGGACTTCTTTTTATGGGGCGCTGTGAAAGGTCGATGTTATGCGGAAAGTCCACAAACGATTCAAACACTGAAATTGAATATTCAACAAATCATTGCTCAGATAGGACCCAAAACCAGCAATAATGTCTTGGAAAATTGGGCGATCCCGCAGCCCCCACGCCCCCGGCCGCTGTGAGTCCCTTTTATCTTTTAGGACTGCCCGAGCATAATGTGCCACCTAGTTCCATTTGTCACCCGATCCCCGTTGGAGTTTTGATAAAATGCACCTTGACACCATGCATGCTGCAACAAGCAATAGTTGAATGAAAGTAGCTACATTTTCAAACTGGTTCAACTAGATACTTGTGCCTTATTGCAAACGGCAGTGCTGCTTATTTGAAATTTAGATTGGTCTAGCTGAATTTTTTATGATTAGCAATCACGGATTAAATTACCAACACCCATAAGTTGCTTATAAGTGAAGATTTAGCCTAGAGTAATATATTTCTAATATGCGGCAACCACAACTAATATTATTGTTCACTTCATTGAATGGGATGTTCTGCATTGGTATTAAGTGATACGAAAATCTGTATATTGCTTGCAGCAACTTGAAACGGTGAACCTTTTGCTGGAGCTTGAGGAGCAAGATAGGATCAGCCGGGCGTTTGCTTAGCGACGATATGAGGAGTTGACAAGCGCGTAGCTGAGCAAAAAAAAGTAAATCTAGTTCTATGAGGCGTGAGGCGTGTGCTCAGTATCGGGGTGCATCGGCAACGGCACTTGGCATGGAGTCTTGTCGGAAGGACAGTCTTGGCTGGAAGGGAGATGTAGGAAATTGGATTTGGATGGAACCGTGTGATGATATTGAATGGAGTCCAATTCGTTGCCTCCAATCATCGCCATTCTGCAACCTCGTCTGCCAATTAGAAATCCCGACCAGGAGTCTGCTGTCAGCATCGACTAAATCTTCCCATCGTTTCCTCGGTTTCCCTAACTGGACGTTTCCCTTGCGCTCTACCCACCAACGTTAGTCTGGCAAGTCTGTGCGTCTCCATTTTCTCTACATGTCCTAACATTTAAGTTTGCGTAGCTTTACATATGCGGATACAGGTGAGTCGTCACTATCATTATACGAGTAGATACATAACGAAGTCGACTCTGCCCCATGCTTTACCCTATATACCCTCCTGAGCACGTTCAGTTCATTCGTAACAGTCCAGATTTCACATCCATGCAGCAGCACTGATGGAGTAAATTAATGGTAACGCGCAAAAAAACGATATTTAAGAAAGAAAGAAAGATAAGATTAAAGACAAGTGTTAGGAGAAAAAGTATTCTAAGCGAAAGAGATTGAAGTAACTGGCCTCAAAAGTGTAGACATAGGCAAATCTAAAAATAATATACTGACAGATTTTCAATTAAACTGGAGGAGGTTAAAGCCATTCTGCTAAGTTCAAATATTGTGCATCAAAGAAATTTTGCCGTTTCTCTTTAAGGATTTTGTAAAATAATTATACAAAACCCAAATAAAATCGCGATCTGTCCGTGCGTCTATTCGTCCTTTCGTGCGGCACAGCAAATTTTCTTGCAAACCACTAGAAATATGAAATTTCGTGAGTAGGTCAAAAGTTGTACTTTTTTCCCCAGTTTCACAACAAAAAAATTTCATAAATTGTTTAAGCGGTCATCTCATAAGGGGGCGATATTTTCAAAAAAAAAATCACCAGTGATAGCCAATATGGGTATCGAATAAAAGGTATTGATGAGAACTTTCAAAACAGGTCTTCAATTGACAGTTTTTGCTTACAAGAGTGCAGCGAGAGAGGAATGTATGAAAAATGTGTGCCCCTTTGCCTTACGATGAGATACCTTTGCTTCAAAAAATCTGAAAAAATTACGAAAGTATGTGTTTATGAATACAAGGCCGAAAAATACCACGGGAGACAAAATGTGATCAAGATTGTTAATAATAGTACATATTATGAGTTTTAGGTTTTTGCCTACAAATTCAAAACGGAACCCTTAATTCGACCAAAAATCGTATTTCTAGGATACGTACGTCTTTTGGCGTACGTATCGGAAAAATTTCACAACAATCTAGCTATAATCAGCTGAGTCACAGCCGATTGAATATTTAAAAATTACAAAAAAACCACACGTAATGCGCAACCGATCCAAGCACTACAGATATGTAGGAATTTTGATGAAAATTCTAGAAATGGCTCGAAACACATAAATAATCTAGTTTGAGTTAATAATTTATTTACAAAACCCTTCTAGCAGGAACCCTCTCTTGCAACTTCGACTTGTTTTATGTTATTTAGATTATACTTATATGATGATTTGATTTCAGATCATTTAT
Source organism: Odontomyia ornata (assembly GCA_963969285.1). NCBI lineage: Eukaryota > Metazoa > Arthropoda > Insecta > Diptera > Stratiomyidae > Odontomyia > Odontomyia ornata. The sequence goes on from OZ017740.1 coordinate 137,303,100, forward strand.
TTATATGTGGAAAGTTGATTGACAGTATAGAATATTAAATTCTATTTGATAATTGACTGCACTACAGAGTTAAATTAAAATTTAAAGATGGAGGTTTGGCGACTGGCAAATATGAGCTGGGCTAGTTGGAAACAACAATCTAGGGTAATTAGAAACATGCGGCTAATGTCATGAAAATCTGTTTCCAATTGAATGTGCCTGCCACTCGTTGCCCCATCCATCAACCTTGTTACGAAATCACTGTTTCCAGTTACCTCCCAGTCTTTGGGGTTAATGAAAACAGGATAGGGTAAATGAGAACCGGCATTTTCTCACTTATAAAAAGATATACAGCCAAAACTAGTACGGGTATAATTTCGACTAAATGCACAAAGTTTTGTGGCGACGAACGTTTTAGGCGTTGTTGGAAGAACGACGCCAAGCATACACATCGGAACACATTGTCTTGCAGCCAGGCCGTTAACGTACAATGCGACGCTGCACACTTAGTCGATCATTAGTGCTTCAACGAGTAAGACAACGAGAAACGAATACGACAAACGCGAAGCGAATCTTTTGTTATTTTGTTAGCCCAGTCATATTAGGGCTTTCACCTCGGAATGAAAGATAATAAGCTGCAAATTGGTATGAACCTTTGTTTTGTCATTCTAAATGTTGTCTCAAAAGTCACAATCGTTATCGTGTTCGCGTCTCAAGATATTCAAGGTCAAAGGTCACAAAAATCGGTTTTTCGCGAATATCTGGCTTCCTATCGGTTAAATGAGATTTGCATTTATTATAAAAGTTGTAGGCTATAAAATTCCCTACAACTTTTGTTTAAACTTTTTTTTCATACGACCAACCGTTTTGAAGGTAGAGCGCGAAGAGTGCACATCGTACAGTCATATACGGCCTAATGCAAGGTCAAGCGTGAGTTATGGTTATCAGTACGTTATAAAGTCAATTATTTACTTGGAAATTATAATTATTAAACAATGCCTATTATTTATGTACTAACTATTAATTATTTATATTTAATTAAAGTAAGTAACTTGATTATTTATATATAATTATTCATATTTAACTATTTAAGAATATCGGGATCATATGTATTTTCTTCATCGGGATTACTTGGATACAGTGAAGCGTTGAGGCAAGCTTGTCCGTTGCACTGGCCGCAAGCTAAAGAACATTGTAGCCCTGATTTTCTGCATCCACAGCGGGAACCACAACCATTTTTGCAATTGCAAAATATTACGTCAACACTTGTTCGGCTGGTGCTGGAGGTAATAACGTTCGTATGGGCTCCAGGATTTCATTTTCAAGCATCCAGCCCCATTCTTTAGGTTCTAAGTCCTTCCCTAACCACGTTTGAATCTGGTAGTAGACACGTTTTATGTGTTGATGAGCTGCTACACTTGTTGGTGGAAGTGTTGACGTAATATTTTGCAATTGCAAAAATGGTTGTGGTTCCCGCTGTGGATGCAGAAAATCAGGGCTACAATGTTCTTTAGCTTGCGGCCAGTGCAACGGACAAGCTTGCCTCAACGCTTCACTGTATCCAAGTAATCCCGATGAAGAAAATACATATGATCCCGATATTCTTAAATAGTTAAATATGAATAATTATATATAAATAATCAAGTTACTTACTTTAATTAAATATAAATAATTAATAGTTAGTACATAAATAATAGGCATTGTTTAATAATTATAATTTCCAAGTAAATAATTGACTTTATAACGTACTGATAACCATAACTCACGCTTGACCTTGCATTAGGCCGTATATGACTGTACGATGTGCACTCTTCGCGCTCTACCTTCAAAACGGTTGGTCGTATGAAAAAAAAGTTTAAACAAAAGTTGTAGGGAATTTTATAGCCTACAACTTTTATAATAAATGCAAATCTCATTTAACCGATAGGAAGCCAGATATTCGCGAAAAACCGATTTTTGTGACCTTTGACCTTGAATATCTTGAGACGCGAACACGATAACGATTGTGACTTTTGAGACAACATTTAGAATGACAAAACAAAGGTTCATACCAATTTGCAGCTTATTATCTTTCATTCCGAGGTGAAAGCCCTAATATGACTGGGCTATGTATAGTTAATAGGAAATAAACGATAGCAAACTCTAATCGAATCGTACTTGCATTATTTCCTAAATTAGTCACCCGACGATGCCGGACACATTACTCAACATAAATGGAAGTGAAGAGCAAACCCCTAGCACGTCCATGGCAGTGGAAAATGACGCGCAAGTTAGTGCAGTTACATTCAAATTGCCACCCTTTTGGTATAGCAAACCAGACCTTAGGTTCGCGTGCATCGAAGCCCAATTTCGCCTACACAAAGTAAATATCAACGCGGCCCGGTTCGACAGGGTAATTGCGGAATTGGAAGTGCAGATATAACTGCAGGTCGCCGATATTATTGAATCGCCGTCTGAATCCGCCAAATATGACGCGATAAAGAAAGGGCTTTTGGCTACGTTCGAAGTTTCGGACGAGGAAATAACGCTCCAGGTGTTGTTTGACATGGAGATGGAAGACCTCCGACCAGTTCCTGCGCCGATTACAGTGCGCGCAGGCAAGTCTATTCCAGACCAATTGTTGAAAACGCTAAGGCTACAACGACTGCCACTCAATGTGTGATGCATTCTGGCGGCTAATGATAGCGATAATTTAGAAGAACTTGGCAGCAGCTGCGGATCTAGTAACTAGCGTCGCCGCCTCAGATGTAGCATGCATTCAAAATAGTGCAACGTCACACTTAACGCCAGAGTATGAGCAATTAGCGAATAATATTGCGGAGATAGGGGCAGAGCTTAGCCGAATTCAAGCGCCTTCAGGACAAAGCGTCGCTTCTATGTGTAGTTCGTGCCACTCATCATACCGGCCGGCTAGTCCGTCCAAGGTGAGTCAAATTGTTTCTAACACCAGCGATACGGTGCCAAAGCAATGCGTTGCAGAACGCTATGTGTATTCCTTAAGCGGCAGGCGGGAAGCGAATCGAGCCACTAGCTCAACAAGCGACAGCTAGTGGCACATCCAAAAGTCTCCACGAAATTTTTGACAGTAAAACAAAGCTGAGATTCCTCGTCGATACAGGAGCAGACATATCTGTCGTTCCAGTATCTCGGAAACACCCCGCTCATTCATCGTCAGCCTTCAAGTTATTTGCAGCGAACGGAACCACCATCGACACATACGGTGACCGAGCTCTAACCCTCTCCTTGGGTCTACCGCGAGTTTTTCAGTGGCGATTTACCGTGGCCAAAGTATCACGACCTATTCTAGGCGCAGATTTTATTCGGAATTTCGGGCTGGTGGTAGATCTCAAAAATGGCTAATTATCAGATCCTAGTAAGAACTCCTCTGCTAAAGAAAAAGTCAAGGAATACAGCCAAAAACAGATTTCTACCGTGGATGCAACTTTAACGTATGTCTCACTCCCCAGAGAGTTTTCGGTATTCACTAACCCTACAGTAGCTGCACATGCTCTGACTTATGACACGAAGCATTATATTACAAAGACAGGCCCCCCAGTGGCAGCCCAGCCTCGGCGATTAAATCAGGAAAAGCTACAAGTGGAACGGCAAGAGTTTCAATTCCTGCTTGACAATGGATTTTGTCGACCTTTCAAAAGTCCCTGGGCAAGCTCTTTGCACCTCGTTCCGAAGAAAAATGATGGCTGGTGCCCATGCGGGGACTACCGCTACCTGAACGCCGTGACCTTGCCAGACAAGTACCCGATGCAACACATTGAGGACATCTCACTGAATTCCGATAGCTGAAGAGGATATTTCAAAAACTGCAATTACTACGCCATTCGGCCTTTATGAATTCACAATAATGACATTTGGTCTTCGAAACGCTGCACTGACGTTCCAGCGATTCATGGACGAGGTGCTTCGTGGACTAGATTTTTGCGTGTGCTATGTTGATGATTTATTAATTGCCTCAAAAACGAAGGAAGAACATGTGCAGCACCTACGATTTGTATTTCAGCGTCTATCGAAATACGGAATTGTTATCAATTTAGCCAAATGTGAGCTGGGAGTCAGCCGGTTAGAGTATTTGGGGCACGTTATCGACGAAAAAGGTATAATTCTCCTAAAGTCACGTGTGGACGCCATTCGAAATTTTAAAAAACTAACTACGGTTAAGGAACTTAGGCGGTTTTTAGGAACAATAAATTTCTACAGGCGGTTTGTTCGCAATGCTGCGTATTACAGGCTCCGCTCAACGACTTGTGTGCTGGACGTAAAAAGAATGACAAAGCCGTCATAGAATGGACCCCAGAAACTAGTGATGGATTTATAAACTGCAAAAACAGTCTGGCTAATGCTGTTCTATTAAGTAGTCTGTGTGGTCTAGTGGTTAAAGCATAAGACGCATAAGCCGAAGGTCCCAGGTTCAAATCTCGTTGGGAGCAGCGTGATTTAGTTCAGGGGATTTTTCGGACAGACTATGAGTGTTCGCTCAGTGGTGATATGTACTGATTTAATCAGATCATATTATAGCGGAGCAGGCACACGGGACCATGGTACTGACCAAACCAAATTCCCAACAAAAAAAAATCAATACGGTCATGAAAATGAGATACTCTAACTATCTTTAAGCGAAGGCCCGAGAGGGGCTGTAGTGTTACAAAGAAGAAGAAGAATGCTGTTCTATTAGTCTACTTTCGAGCCAATGAACCTCTCAGACCCACAACCGATGCATCTGACGTTGCAGCAGGCGCCATTTTACAGCAGAAGCAGAATAATAATTGGCTACCATTGGCGTTTTTCTAGAAGTTGTCCGCTCCCGAAAGTAAATATAGTGTATATGACCGCGAACTTCTAGCTGTATATTCTAGCGCTAGACATTTTCAGCACTATTTAGAAGGATCTAGTTTCTACATCCTCACGGATCACAAACCGCTAACGTATGCGTTCGTTCGGTCTGCAAGCAAAGCGTCGCCGGCCAGATCAGATGTCTCGATTACAACTCGCAGTTTTCAACCGATATCCGCTTTATCGCGGGCGCAAGTAATGACGTCGCCGATGCGCTCTCGCGGCTGGAAGAGATTATGATGCCCACAGTAATCGAGGAATCTGAACGGATGAAGAGCAAGAACGAGATGTCGAGCTGCAAGGACTACTTCGTTCTAAGTAATGGAATAGTATTCGACAAGTCACTGCAACGATTAAAGCCCTTCGTTCCGCTGACGTTACGAAGGAAAGTATTATATTTGACATGTTTCATCAGCTAGCGCATCCCAGTGCACGTGCCACAGGCAAGGCTGTAGCTCAGAGATACGTGTGGACGAATATGACGAACAACGTCCGCGTTTGGGCTCGTTCATGTATTTCATACCAGCGCTCCAAAGTTGCTCGCCATCAAAAGAACCCAGTACAGCCTTTTCCGATGCCCGATGCTCGCTTTCTCCATATCCACGTCGATATCGTGAGGCCGCTTGTTCCGTCGCAGGGTTATAAATATTGCTTGACAGTCATCAACCGATTCTCTAGGCGGCCAGAGGCATTTCCCATTACGGATCAGAGCGCAGTTACCGTCACAAAAACATTGTTTAGCAATTGGGTTGCTCGTTTCGGCACGCCTCAAACAATGACTACCGATCAAGCTACTCAGTTTGAATCGGCACTGTTCAAAGCCCTGGCTGCGTTTATCAGAAGTACGAAAAACAGGACATCACCATATCACCCGGTGTCTAATGTCACTCTAACTATTCTTCCTGGCCCGATATCCTTCCCACCGTGTTACTGGGACTGCGCACCAGCTTTAAGGAGAGTTAGAGGCCTCGTGTGCCTCGCCTCGCTATACGGAACTACACTGTCAATTCCGGGAGAATTCGTCAGCCCTAGCAGTTCATCCGTCAGTCAGCATGATTTTCTTGTTCACCTGTGGGATGTCATGTCATCAATCAGTCCCGTGCACACACATCGTCATGGCGAAAGACCAGTTTTCATCAAAGAAAAGCTGAGTACATGCACAAATGTTTTTATGCGCGTCGATGCCGTTCGCAAGCCACTTTCGCCGCCATATACGGGACCACATCTCATAGTGCATCGCCTGTCGAACGTCGTTTACATGATCAAAGTAAACGGCCGACAAGTCAACGTGTCGACGGAGCGCCTCAAACCCGCGTTCATTGAAGCTTCAGCAGACGAATATCCTCGCGATCATACATCGGTGCCGATAAGCGTAAATTCAACACGCTATACGTCAGTAGCTACGCAGCCAGCCCTAAGCCAGGCGACAACCAACCCGGTTATTCCTGCTCGTAAACACTTGCAACCGACCACGCAGCAATCGCCTCGTGTGTATATAAAGCATCACCCAACACCAAGCAATACGCCGGCCCGCAGGAACAAGAACGTACCCACCAAGCAAAAAGCACGTATGTTCGAGGCACCATATAGATCATGACATTTTTACTACCTCACCAATGTCACTCGGGAGGGAGTAGCGTAGCGACGAACGTTTTAGGCGTTGTTGGAAGAACGACGCCAACCACACACATCGAAACACATTGTATGGCAACCAGGCCGTCAACGTACAATGCGGCGCAGCACACTTAGTCGATCATTAGTGCTTCAACGCGTAAGACAATGAGAAACGAATACGACAAACGCGAAGGGAATTTTTTGTTACTCTTGTATAGTTAATAGGAAATAAACGATAGGTAACCCTAATCTAATCGTACTTGTATTATTGCCTAAAGTTTCATCTTTCAAATCAGCCAACGGGCAGGGAAAAATATAAAAGCAAAACAATTGAGTTTTGTTTCCATTTACCTCGCCTGACCCTACGTCAATCATCCCATCACTTTGGTGCTGTTGAGCGGAAATTTCCTTCACGAAATGACACCGATCAAGTAATCTTTGGTAAATTTTAAATGAATATAGTGAACGTAATGTTATACGTTTAAATATAATTTATAGAAATATTTTTATAAGCTGTGTAATTTAATAATTAATAAAGATTTTATGTACGGACGTGAACATTATTCTTTTAAAGGCATATCAAAAATAAACTTTCTTTTTAGATACCCAGTATTTCATATTTTGAATACAAAGCCCTTCTGACGGGAACATATTTTTGTCTACTCAACTTGTTTCTAAACTGAACTACTAGTAAATCCTGAAATAGTATATGTACTCATTCAAACTTGAATTATATCAGTAGAAAGTTATGGCAATTCGATATTAAAATATCAAAATTGTTCGTGACTCCTTAATCAAGCAAACAAAAGCCTATTCTTCATTCACTAAATATGCATTTGAAAATCATAAGATCCGTCTTTTCTTATTGAATAATTACAACCGCCATCACCTATCGCGACCTATGGCTTGGTATGACATATCACATTACTACCAGTATTCACCAAATCAAGATTCATTCATGCACTGAAAAGTAGCTGCGTGAAAAGATGCATCTAATCTACAATTTTCTTATCAAACTTTCATTCGCATTGAATCAGCAATCAAAGGAAATTACCGGTAGCAAGCAGAAGCAAAAAGATGCAAATCGCAATGAATTTATCTTGCTTACAAGATGTACTTGCATCGAGTATAGTTGAACAAAAGCTCAGATCCTCAGAGCACTGAATATTGCACAAGATGGAAGAATTTCGTAGGAGTGGTTCCATTTGTTGTTTTGTATCCTTAAGGCATCTAAGGTAGACTGGATGGTGTCATTTTGTTTTAGTGTTAAATCGGCAAATCTGGTGCAGTTACCTTTCCCTATTATGGAATTCGCGTAGGATGTTCTGATTTACCCACTAACTTGTTAATAAGAGTATGTTCAGATGTTTGGCTGGCTAGGTGGCTAGATGCTAAACTAGAAGGACCTGATTTACCCTAGCCGGCAAAGCATCGAGAACATGCCGGTTGTAACATAGATGTAAGCAAGATTTCTTCGAGGAGTTAGCTTTTAATTTTTTCTATACCAACCATTTGTTGGGTTAGCAAATCCTTAAACCTGTTGGTAGACCTCGACAAAGTTGTTTAGACTGAAATAACTACCATTCGACAATAAATGAATTACAGCGTATGTGAAAGAGAATGTATAATTGTGACTCATTTAGATGAGAGTATCTAGACATACAGATACCAGTGTGTACTTCATGTGAACTTTGCGATGAATGCAAGAAAATAAGGAGTTAGTTTCTATAAGTGCAAGCTAATGGCGATCGCTTAGACTTCTTTGATAAATGATACATCTCTTTGAAAGTTGATGCTGCATGAACAGTTCATCCATACCAGAGCGGATGCATATCTTCCGTACACATCATGGAAATAGTAAAATGAAAGTTCGGACAAATGGCTTTTAATTGTTTGCTAATATGAGAGATTTGTTAAGTTAATGAAGCCTATTCATATTAACGGGACTTACGCGACTTAGTTGGGTCACTAGAAATCGATGTTTTCTGTGTTATCTATTTTGGGAAAATTCCTCACTTGATGAACTAGGAGTTCCTGTTTATCTGTTTTGAATTGTCCCTTTTATTGCCTAGAACACCAGTTATTTATCTTTCGTACTATTTACCTGTTAATGCTTACGATAATTCATGTAAAATTTTTCAAAATTTTTTAACTGTGTTCTAATGCATTGGTTTAGGTTCAAAATGCCTTTGAAGCAATCTTGCTGTTGTTATTGACACAGCAAAGGCGAAAGCTTAACATAATCTTTCTGACAGGTGAAGAAACCTCTAGAGGTGCACTGAGCTGTGCTACTGATTTTTTTAGAAAAGGAAAGGTTTTGATAAGAAATTGTAGAATTTGAGATTAAAACGTCAGTTTGAGCATAGAAGGGACCAGGGGTAAACTGAACGTGTGGTAAATTTGTGCCACGTACCCCAACTTGATTATACACCTTTCAACCGAAAAGCTTAAAAATTCCAAGCAAGTTTCCATGAGTTCACTGCGAGAAAAAAACTATAGGTAAATGTTTATAATTAGAAATCTCAACTTTATACATAATTATAGGCTGACTAAATGCGCAAGAAAATTGTGTAAATTATACGAAGGGAAATAAGATCATAAGTGTTACGTATGATCACCGTAGCGCATCTCGAAAATTTGATTACAAATATCTTCATATAAACCTATAAAATGAAATAAGTAGTAATGATCATAGAATTTATGTAAATTATACTAAGAAAGTAAGGCTATCAGCTCGACGCACAGCATCTGCGATAACAATGGAACATTCCGAGAAAAGGGTCTCATGGCTCAATTATAGTGCTTTGCAATCGACAATATGCGGCATCAATTGTAGCCCAAGTCAGTGAATATCATAGGCATAAATTAATAAATATTTGGATGAGTTCTGTTAGAAATGAAAATACCTCACAAATTTAAAATGATTTCTCGACTATTAGTTTTATATGTCAGTAAATGACATATAAAACTAGTAGTCGAGAAATCATTTTGAATTTGATTTAGCTATCGATTTTATAAAAATAATCATTATGTCTGCTTTCCTTGCATAAAAGCTGTGAATTTAGTATTGTCATTAAAAATAATTCCTAGAGGTAAGTTTATGCTTCTATTTTGCTCTTTCTTAATCGCATTTCGAAAAACCCATGGCCTGAGCAAACATCTATAACTTTATTGCTTGGGGTTTCCAATCTTCGCGCGTCCAGATATTACGGCGCACTGACAAATGTTAGAAAACCCTTGAACATGAGGCGAGCACATGTACGACACTCTGGGTTTAAAAAAAAAGTCGGGAACATTAATAAATAAATCGAAATAGTTAATATTATTTAAAAAAAATCAATTTTATTTACTTTTCTCCATTCTAACTTTGAAACGATTCATTTTCGAGTAAAGTTACGGGAAAATAAAAGTTGCATTATTAAATTTTTGTTCGCGAGGTATATGTTCTAACCAACTCACTGATGCCTTTGACATAAATATCGGACTAAAGCAGGGAGATGGACTGGCCACATTGCTATTCAATTTGGGTCTGCAGCACGTCATACGGAAGCAACCTGTTGATACACGAGGTACATTACTATACAAGTCGAGCCAAGTAGTAGCCTGTACGTACGACATAAACATTTTGTCACGGTCATTAACTACTGCCAAAGAACTCTTCCTGAAACTCGTCAGCGAAGCAAAACTAGTCCCGCTACAAATCGAAAATGTGAAAGAATTTGTGTATTTAGGCGCCAAAATAACGAGAACCAGTAATGAAAGAGACGAAATACGGCGAAGAATACAGCTCGCAAATAAAATATTTTATTCAGTTTTGACGATCTTGAAGACCAGCTGCATACACGGGAAAACAAAGCTCCAAGTATACAAATCTGTGATAAGATCTGTATTATGCTATGGGTATAAAACATGGACCCTAACCCAAGCATCCGCAAATATATTGAACGCCTTTGAGCGACGGGTCCTGAGGCGAATAATCGGAGCGACGCTTGACGGTGACCAATGGCGAATTCGATACAACCATAAGCTGTATGAAATTTTTGACGACCCTGATGTCTCAACGACTGTCAGACTGCGGAAGCTGCAATAGGCTGGAGACATGAATCGTATGGACGAACAAAGGATACCCAAGAAGGTATTCGTTGGGAGAACTGAAGGTCGGAGGCCAGTGGGGAAACCGAGGAAATGCTGGCCTGACTCGGTCGACGAAGACAGTTCATCGCTGCTCGGATTTCGAAATTGGAGGACGTTGTCAATGGACCGAGACAGTTGGAGGCGCTATTTGCAGGAAGCGAAGGCCCGAGAGGGGCTGTAGAGCTAAGAAGAAGAAGAAGAATTAAATTTGTGAATGTGTAATAAACATAAGCAGTCGAGCAGCCTCGTGGTGATCAGGAGTGGCTGCTCCTGAAGAGGTAAGGTGGTCACTCCGTCGAAATTGCTTAGTTTGTTGTCTTACTAGATTAAAGTTAACGACATCCGTCAAGTTTCCATCCTTTAGGCAGAGATGAGTGGTTCACTTCGGCCACTTTAACATCTTTATGTTTGACATTCCCCTTGTAATGCAACGACCTGCTTCGGAGAAAGTAACGGTCGCTTTTTGTACAATGTTTGCGTTTGTCTTAAGCCTCCGAGTCCGCTAAATTTAACGAGCCAAAAAAAATGTTGAATTACTGTAGAGTAGCTTAATTGACACATAATAGAACATTTCTAAAGATAATAAAAATTGATTGGTACATCACGTAGAGTAGAGTACGCGCGATAAATATTTTGCAATGTAGCTTCGTGACTCGACATGAACCTGCCTCATATAATCCCGCAAATGCTAGTCGACTAGCATGCGTACACGGTTGTTAAGCGGAGCTAGTTAGCTGTGCTCGGTGTTGTTTATAGCTCGCGGACTCTTATACCAGACACCCGTGTCCTAAACGGATTTCCCGAAAAAAATTGTTTACCCTTGCCGCAAAATAGCAATAAATATTCAAAATAAGGGGAAAAAAGCTTTGTTAAATTTAATTTTTTAACACTTAGAATGCACTAAGGACCCGTCATAATCCGCCAAAAAAATCTTTATAATATAATATTTTTCATATTATTGAATTCAAAATTATTATTTATTTAATGTAGAAATTATTTTCAAATTTTATTTTATTTATTTTGTCAGCGTGCTTTCTTGCGCTGTGGACTTTAACGGTCTTCTGTTTTTTCAAGATCTTCATCTTCAAGTTAGAGATTACTATCCAAATTGTCATTGCTTGGTTCTCAATCTATATTATTGAAATTAATATCATCATTAATTTCTTCTTCGAGAATCATAATATTGTTACTGTGCGAGTTTTTGCAAGTTTTCTTTGTTTATTTTAGAGCACATACTTTTCAGCGTCTTGTAGAGTACTTTCCAAGCATTTTTTTTGGATATTGATTCAAATTAATAGTTAACGAACTATTCAATTTATTAGTAAAAAAATGTTTGTAATTTTAGAAAATTTCTGATCCCGCCCTAATTATTCGATTTCAATTTTATAAAGTGCGTTCAATAGGCAAAGTGCTCTTTTATATGTAAAATATATCTAAATTTTTATATACTTTATTTTTTGACTTCCAAAAATTCAAAAATTTTGAATTTTTTTTGGATAAATTTAGATTGCAATATTAAGATGCGAAATCTACCGAATCGATTTTGATGAAAATTTGTGTGCTTCTTTATTATATTCTAAAGATTTTTTTATGCGAATTATAGCGGGTTCCAAATGCGTTCTAACTGTTAAAAAAAATTAAATTAAACAAGGCTTTTCCCTTTTTTTTGAATATTTATGGCTATTTTGTGGCAAGGGTAAACCATTCTAAAGTTTTGAAACATTCACATCTTATACAATTTTTTTTGAGAGAGAGGATAAGTCAATTATTGTTACACAAGTTCCACAAATTTTCCAGCAAAAATCAGTGTGTCCACTTTCAACAGCAAAATGTCGTCTAATATTGAATTTGGGAAAATGCCTCCACGATAAATTTTATAGTCCTTTTTTTTAAATTTGACAATTACAGATACATTTGAGTGGGTAGTACGAGTATTGTAATAATTTAAGCAATATTTTTTACATTCCCAAAAGCGCCTTAAAACTTGAATGTCATTTACTCGATTTCGTTGTGAAATTCCACAAAGTTTTTCCTTTTTGTACAGTAGTGAAAAATTGTTTTCGGTAATAGTATAATTTGACAATTCAACGTTATGATAAAATCATAAGATCATATACTTATCTTAAATATAAGCATTAACCTTAAATCCTTGTACTCTGAAAATTTCATTCAAATTGCATCATAAGCATGAAAGATCTGCCATTGGAATAATATGGAATCACAAAAAAAAACAATTTGATGGTTAGTGAAAATTTCAATAATAGTGTTTATTTTAAACATGTTGAATTAGGGCTTTCAGCATGATTATGTAGGTAGGAGCACTTTTTTTTCTACCTAATTTGTGATATTCTTTAGCCAATCTAACGATGAATAAGCCGAGTAGAAATTAGTTTAAGCATGCCCAAACGGGCATCAGGGCGAGGAAATAGTGGTGCTTGCGCATGCCTAAGTTAGGTATGCCCAATGCGGGCTTAATTAGGCATGTCTAAACTTGTTCTGTTTAGGATTTGTTTAGAAAAACCCTAGTGCCCTAGTGCCGAACATTCTTATATGGAAAACTGATGGGCCGTTTCGTATTAGGGCCTAACGGGGTTAACAGGTAACAGGGTGAACAGAAAAATTTTTCTTGTGAAAAATGGAAACAACATATGTACTAAAATTTCTTGTTGTGAACTTACCATTTTACGAGTATTCGTAAAAAAACTACAGTTCTGCGATAGTTTTACAATCGTTTTGCCATAGTTTTGCGATAGGTTTGCGATATTTTTCGATAGCTTTGCGATAGTATTACGATAGTTTTACAATAGTACTACAATAGAATCGGTGAGTGGAAAAACAGTATAACTCCAAAATTAACAGTTTTTAACTGAGTTAGTTAAAATTATTTTGAAAGGTAGATCTTTCAGATGAATTAATCAAAATTCTAAATAACACCCTGTGTACGCCTTTTCTAGGTACCCTGTTTTTACATATTTATCATTCAGATCGTTTTCTAAGTCACAAAAAAGCACCGATGTTTAATTTCAAATGATTATAAAATATAACATAATGTCCAGTTTTCAGATAACAGTGCAACCACTGAAAATAAAGAAAATACACGAAGGCGTAAAAGGCCTCCTGAAACTTGGATGAAAACTGCTAGAAAGCTAGCTCATCTGCATGGAGGAAAATATGTCATCGATAAGGAAAAACTGGTAGACGAAAAAAGGACTGGTCCAGATTGCACGTAAGATAATTTTTTGTAGTATAAAATAAAAGACAACTGTAAAAAGCTTTTGTACAGTTGCAAGAAGAAGTGCATGTCTAATATGCGGCAAGCTGATAAGGAATCAATCTATTTTGGTCAATTTTTATGAACGGAATTCTAAAGACGAACAAGATATATAACATATTTGCTTGGTCTAACGGAGTGCAAGGAAATAGCCAGAAATCGTCCAAAAGGAGCAATTAAAGAAAATAATAGGACAACGACATTTTCCTATTTTATACGAAATGGATTAAGGGAGCTTACTGTTTGTAAAACTACATTTTTGAGTTTGCATTCAATAAGTAATTCGGGTCTTCAGCGACTGAATCAACTTTTGATTTCTGAAAAGGCGACAAGAGATTTGTATGGTAAGCATAACAATAGGTGATGTAATCACCAAAATAAAACATCACATCGAGTCGTTTCCCGCAAAGATATCTCATTCTAGTTCTAAAGAAATGCACAACCTTGATGCATCTCTAAAAGTTAAGATCACGCATGACCTCTTCATGAAAAATATACTCCAGAAAGAGTAAACTACAAATTCTATTTAAACGTATTTAAAGAATACTTTGCTTTGAGATTTAGCAGACCCCAAGTTAATGTTTGTGGTGGATGTGAGCAACTGACAACAAAGCGTAAAGATGATGCTGTCAGTTGTGATGCGAAGAAAGTTGCTGCGGCGGAGCTCATGATACACAAAAAAAGAGCCAGTAAATTGAAGAAAATTAGTCGTATGCCAGGAACAAAATGATATTGGCGCTATGGTTTTTGACTACATCCAAAATATGCCTCTTCCGGTGATACCTGTCCAGGAAATGTTCTGTTACCGACAGTTATGGCTTTATGGATTTGAGATTCACAACCTGAAGAATGATACTGGTCACTTTTTCACATATCATGAAGACCAAGGTTTGAAAGGACCAAATGAAGTGTGTAGCTTTATTTATGATTACATTAAAAATATGCCACCGCAGGTACAAGAACTTCACATTTTTTCAGACAGTTGCCCGTGACAAAATCGTAACCATACAGTTATAAGATTTCTTTTTCGAAAAATCATTCGATATTTTCCTGCTCGTGGACACTCCTTCTAACCATGCGATAGAGCCTTCGGAAATGTCAAGAGAGTCATAAGAAGGCATGATCGAATTTATTTACCTGAGGACTATGAGCACATGATTGTAAGTTGAATCCATTTAAAGTCAATAATCAAGTATACATACATAACGGACTTCAAAAGCTGGTGGCCGAAGTATAAGAAAAGTTGCAGAACCTTCTCAATTTCAACCTATAGTCAGTTTATATATGACTGTTCTACACGAGGTTGCATTTCAGTTAGCCATTATATTGGGGGGCTTGATATAACCAACTTCAAACTTCCTTTTTCAATCAATGAGAAAAAGATCAATGTTATAAAAAAAGTTATAAAGTTCATGAGCGGCGAAATTTTAGAATTTTATTTTCATATTACTTCCTGGGAGACCAGCGATGAAAACCTGCAGGATTCATTATAGTTCTATTACATAATAATATATTTTGTTAGAACTCATCAATAAAACCATTCTTTAAAAATTTCAATGTACTTTTATTAAATTTCATACCATTTTTTAACGGTTTTCAAACATTGAGTGGAAAAACAGTTTAACTCCATGTTATTTATGGGTGAACAGCTCCTTCTTGTACTCTTATTGAAACTTTTCTACACATTTGACTATTGTGAAATGTATACTTTTTACGCTAAACATATTTTTGAGTTTTTCTCAAAACAATAATTTTCGAGTTGTATCGTCTTTCCACACACCGATTAAATTTTCGATAGTTTTACAAAAATTTACGATACAATATGATATAATGGATTTTTTTCTACCAAAGAACGAGTCGTTTATAATATCGCAAAAATTAATCGGTGATGTAACCCAAAAACAAATCTTAACGAAAAATTATTTTAGTCCGCTTAGAGATTTTCAACGCTCCTAAATAATGGTCATTCTCGATTTGTCAACGAAAGATACGGTTTGTTGGGCCACAATTTTCTTCACTTTGCAAAAAGTTACAATTTAGGCAGTGATGGAACTCAATTAAACAGTTTTTAATTTAGGCAGTGATGGGGCTTGCCTAAACAGCTCCTAGTTTAGGCATTGATGGACATGTCTAAATTCCTAAATAGAAAAATTTTTGTTGTGTAAAATCGAAACAAAACATAGTAACTCGAATAAGTTAGAATTATAATGTACTGTACAATAGAAGGCGAGAATGCGTAGCTTTAAATATTTTCATGTTCGAGTGTAATGAAGAGTTTCACACTATTCCTAGGTTAGGCATACCCAATGTGGGCCCTAATATGGCGTTATGCTATGCAAGCATAATGCAGGCCTAATGGCGAACAATGATGCATGCCTAAGTTAGGCACTGCCTAATGGGGCACTAATGCGGCAGGCCTAACTTAAAAAAATTAAATCAAAGTATTTTACTGATATAATTTGGACCAGAGCCATGTTGTTGAATGTATATATATATATCAATTTGTCCAAAATGTTGATTATTGTGGAAGATATAAAAAGTGGTACGTTTTTTGCAAAGTAAAGAAAAATTGTAAGTATTATCAGCAATGTGATAGGTTTTTTTTTTGATTTTTTGAAGAAAACTTTTTATGTTTAGAAGCTGTTTGGGCAACCCCAACAGTGCCTAAATCGGAAACAGTTTAGCCAAGCCCTACCACTGCCTAAATAAGGAACTGTTTATCAAAACTCATTACTACCTAAATTAGGAACTTGGGCACGATTTGATTTGTTTTATACAGCAGCGTACTTCGTGTATTAATTGGTAGTTTTCGTATCACGTATTCTAGAGCTAGGTTAAACAGTAGTGGGGCCAGCCCATCTCCCCGTTTCAGTTCAACCCTCATATCACAGCCATTAGCTGGTTGTTTACTATGACTTGAAACGTTGTCGATATCATAGTCATTTTAGTCAGGTGGACGAGTTTTACTAGAATGTCAAAATGAAATATAATTTTGCACTGTTGCAGCCAAGGTTGCTTAGCTGCGAACAAATTGTCCATAGTTGATCTGTCAGCCCCGAAACCTCGTTGACACTTGCCAATGATGTTTTTAGTATAAACACTACCTTGCGTTCGAGTATATAAATGAAAATCTTACACGTTGTACAGAGTAGTGACATGCTTCTATAACTCTCACACTTCAATTCTTCTCTTTTTTTGCGGAAAGTTCCTGCAGCATTTGCTCTTGATCCCAGATGTGCTGAATCACTCTAGACATCGAAATTTGAGCTACCTAGCTTAATAAGTTCTGCTGGTATCTCATCAAAGCCTAGCGCTTTATTTTTTTCTGACTCTTTTTGGCTCAGTTAACTTTTTGCATAGTAGGAGAGAAGCAGTGAAGACTCATAGGATGCGATGACTGGTTGATGTTATTGAGGCGTTCGCAGGATTAAGGAATCCTTTAAAGTGTGTAGCCTATCTTTCTTTAATTCTGGTGTAGTCGAAGATGATATTGCTATTTTTGTGTTTACATAGCGTAGATCTCCTTGCCTTAAGCGTTTTGTTACTCTATAAGCTTGTCTGTAATTATTCCTCGCAAAGTTTTCATCAATTTAGTATCGAAGTAAGCTAAGTAAGTAGCTTTTATACGCCTGCTTTTTCTTGTCAGGCACATCTTGGCATTCGTTATCAAGCCATTTGTTACGCTTGTGTCAGACTATAAATCCAACTGTTTGTTCTATCATGACTTTAATAGACTTCGCGTCAATCGAGCGTTGGTCGCAGATAATTCTAGACATACAATTTAGGATGGGGACCAGATTGGATTCAAGAGTCTTACCGCACTCCTTAAAAATTGACGCCGTTTGGAGCCTTTCAATGTCAAACTATTGTAGAGGGCTGATCTTCACATTAGATGCCTCTAAAAACACCATGAGAACGTAGATTTGACTAAATTGTGATCAGAGTCACAGTTCGCTCTTCGAAAAGTTCAAGCGTCCAGTATTAAGAGGCCCATCATTGTTCGATAAGCACGTAGTCGATTTGGTTAAATGTAACCAAATCAATTGTAAATTCAAAATAATATTAATCATTTAAATTTACAATTGAAATCTGGACACGGTAACCCCCTTTACAACGGAGCTTATCCACGAATTGCACTTTCGCAATGCAATGGAAAGTGGATGGAAGACTCATCAAATGATTGGGAGGAGCCCCGCAAGGCGACGACCAGCAACAGGAGGAGTGGCAGTCCAGCAACCGAGCGGTGTAGTTGCGCTGATCGAGGCGGCAGTGAGAACTTAAAAGAAGAGCCGCATAAAAAGGAAATTCTGTTTGAAATAGGTTTTCGTCTCGAAGCGGAGTGTGTAATCAAAATCAAACACAATTGATGTATCATCAATAGCGGATTGTATGATCTTTCAACGTCATCACTTGTGGCAAAGGATATCAAAGTATTGTTACTTGACATCCTCATAAAGACATTCTGCTTTTTTCTGCCACTGTTCCTGGTGCAATTGTCAGCTGGGTTGGTTGACTTGAACAGCCTTGAAACGGACAATATTCTTTCTAGGATGTGCTATTTGTGGGAGTTAATCGCAAAGCATACATTCGCATATATGTTGAAGTTACGATAAATATACCAGCATCGCTCACAACATTAGCAATAACACAAGGTAAAGATTCCCTAATTATCATACAGCCGGAGCATACAACCACATCTGATTTTGATAGCGCTATAGGCGGTGGAGTATCGGTTTATACGCGATCATCGCGTGCATCACAATCCGATATAGACTTTTCTGAAAGTTACTTGTAGTAGTTGTTGAATCAGTTGACCAAACTTTAATAGAGTTCGTGTTTTCTAATGAATTTGATTTCCTTTGATTATTTGAAAGTGAACCATCATCGACGCTAAGTGTCCAGCATTCATAATTTAAAAACACATTCGTAATATCTTCAAATTAACAGAAACCGAATTTTCACTATTAAAATTAGAATTCTAATGCTGTAATAATTATTCTATGGAAGCAAAAAAATTAGGCAGCTTTTTCGCATGAGTTTGACGGTGTTTCAGTTAATCACATGTTGTTGCTTTAATTAGTTTTGCATGCATTCAAGAATTATTTTTTTCTTCTTCTTCACCTTCTACTTATTTTATTTAAACTTCATACTCTTTTTAAAATCGATCGAACAAGATTCAATTTAAGTTTTCATTAAAAATCCTTCGCCAAATAGACTGCATATTAACAAGATAGAGGACCAAATACATTGAAAATTAAAATATATATCTGCAATGCACGATCAAACGAACATGAGAATTGTCGTATAGGATTAATCTGTTTAGATAGGAAAAATTCAATGAGTTGCTGGTTATATGCATATTTTAAATTATTTAAACTCAATTTAGAATAATTCCAACTGCCAGCACACTAGGCACAATCTTTTTTTCCGTATACGTCAAATTTTTATATTTCATACTAATACGAACCTAAGAATTAATAAAACATAAAATATCAATTTACGGAAATTACTCAACATTTTTCATTTGAGCTCGTTTTATTTTTAAAAAAGACAATCAAAATTTACAAAAACACGCACTCTACCACGACATTGACAAGGATCCAAAAGAATGAAATTGAGTAATCTGTAATTTCTGCATATCTGTAGTTTAACGTAGAAAATACCTTAAGCGAAAACAAAAAAAACCAGTTGGGTATACAGACCTACGCTCATGCCAGAAGGGTTTTGTACTCAACTTACAAAATGCAGTCACCAGCAACGAATAAAACTAAGAAACTTATCAAAGAAGTTTGCTAGTTTAAAAGAAAATCCATTGTTTCTCCATTTTCAACTAACAAAAATCACTCAAATTATGAAATTCGAAAAGCATTTATGTCATCGATCTTATCTGAAAATTATAAGAAGATCAAATCAAAACTGCAGTGTCTGGGTCGATGGAAAGTCCATAGAATACCAAAATAGTGTGTTATTGTTGTTGTGATTGGGGAAATTTCATATGGATATAACTTCCGTGAATATGATACGAATTTCATCAAACTTACAGAGTATTAGGATCTTGTGTAAGGCTACTTAAATATCGGGTTTTGTTGGCTTTAAAGGTTTCCATATGAATTTATTGGAGAAAATGCGAAATTCGAAAATCATACTATTATTAACAAAGTTGAACGAATTTTGACTTCTGATGTATTTGTTATTGTTACACTTATAAGTATCTCCCTTGATAACTTTTTCAGATTTTTTACATCACAGTGTCCAATCGCGAGGGGGAAAACAAATTTTTCGTGTATTCCCAAACTCCTCCACCCCCTGTGCCCCGCTGAAGCAAAAACTGTCAGTTTAAGAACTGTTCTGAAAAGCTCTCATAAAGAACTTTCATTTCATACTCATATCGGTTACCTTTAATGAATTTTTTTCTTCTCTGGCCACTCCCCTGTACTGTAATCATTGATTCATGGCCTATTTTTTTCGAACCCTAGAATGGTTACAAAGCCCTTTTGTTAGGAGCTATCTCCTGCCTTCTCGACTTGTTTCACCTATGAGTATTAATTGTAGGCACTTATCTTCAGTTATTCATTAAATTGCATCAAGCGTTAAAAGCATGAACCTGAAACGTTGAAGTTGGGGAAAAATAACTCAAAATTATTCAATCTTCGCATTTAAAACAGCCACTATTTTGTTTTACGATTACTGATACCACTAGCTGAACCAATCCACAAAGATATTCATGGTACCTATTATTCCTGAAACTTTCATGCAAATCCTAGCAAACCTATAGTGTCTGAGTCGGTAAGAAGCGCATATTGTCCCATAGCCATATGTTTCGATAGTAATACAGTGCATATTGTTCCATAGTAATACAGCAAAAATTCAAACCGCTATAATTTCGCTAAATACCATTCGATCTTTGTGAAACTTTCAGGGCAGGTCAATTTTATAAATAGTCATCTGTGTACTGAAGTTTTTTGAGTTTAAGGGTACCATTAAGATTTTATTCAAGAAAACGTAAATTCGATAAATCATACTATTACTAACAAAGTTGAGTGAATATCGACTTCTCATGTATTTTTTGTTGTTGTACTCGTAAAGGCCTTTATTCTTGTTTTGTAGTGAATAACAGAGTTTCAATACGTCCGTGAAGGACTGCAGCGATGTTCTGCTGCCTCGGCAGTTTGTGCTGTGTGCCTGTGGCAGCGCTGGCTTTTAGAGCCATAGCTCCTCGGTTATTACAGTTTTTTCAGATTTTTCGAATGAAAGGTGTCCAATCGCGGGGGGAGTACGCGAAAAATTCATACATTTGCCCGTCCCTGCACCCCACAGTACTGATAAGGCAATTTTAAGACTTGTTTTGAAAAGATATCATTACGGCCTTTCCAATGACACCCTACTCCACTACCAATGGTGAAAACGTTTTTTAAAGGTCACCTCCCTATATGGGGAGACCCCCTTAAACCCCTTTGAAAAATTTTTCCACCCTGAAACTTTCAAGAAATCACCACTTCTGACCTTTTCACAAAGTTTCATGTCTGTAGCTTCTATAGTTTCGGAGAAAAGCTGCTGTGACATACAGACGGACGGACGGACACACATCGTGATTGCAATAGGGTTTTGTATTTTAATATAAAAACCTAAAAACTGAAAGTCAAAGAACTGCGAATGCTCTTATGTTTCATTTCTTATGCCTACATTGGGTGCAGATATTAGAATCCTTTTATCAAGATGTTAATAATTATTGTAAATCCTAGAATAAAGTCATTGGTACCTGCAAGTAAAATGATTATTTCTCGAATAATTTTAAACGCGTTCTGTGTAGAAATGAAAGAGGTTGCTTACAAGTCGAAATATCTGCACTCATCCCTAAATATTATAACTAGTTCAGTAAATAAAAAGCTGTTATAAATGTTTTGCCATATGAAAGATGTTGTTAGTTATATAAATTAGTCGATGTCATCAACGTTTTCATTTACATGAATCTATACAAGAAATATAAAAAAAAAAACAAACATAAACGGAATCTTTTCGATATAGTTCATAGAATAAAATAAATATTAAAGTTGATATAGGTACGTTAATTAAATAAAATAAATAAAGATTTTGTTCTAAAAAAATTGAATCATTACAAATAAAATGAAAACAATGAATTATTAAATGTATACCTTAACAGGCCTCTCCACTGAAATGAGCTAGCCATCGGGCGCTCTCTTCCTTCTTTCGTGTTATAGGGGCTCTTGCCTGGGTAGAGTGGCCTTCCGCTCACGTGCCCTTTTATGGTATAGTGTTATGCGATTCCATCGCATAATACTTTAACATATATCGGCCGCATTTATATTCCCCATTTGATGGGAAATTTCATGCAAATTATGTTTGTATGAGTTTTCACTCAACTGAGAGATATATGGTCACATCTACATTTCGATCTTGATCCGGTTAGGAGGGTGCGAGAGGGAACCGCTTCCACCTGGACGCCCCACTCTTATTAGTGGGCCATAATTATCGTCGGTAACAACGAAGTCTCTCAAGTCCGTCCGTTTTTTTCTCGGCCCAATTTGTTCTTTGAACACGCAATTTCAACCCGGTTACCTCGGCCTCGACACCAGTCGATCGGAATTCGACATTTTTTTTAGTTCGTGAACGCGAAATTTTTTATGTAGTGGATCCATGTGCTGGGGAAAAGAACCCGCCCCACGAAACCGCAACGCTAGCCTGCCAGCGCATTCATGCGTCCTCAGACATGGCCAAATCTCGGCGGATACTGCCATCCTCTTTCGCCGAAGCAGCAGACCATCGCTGCAGTCCTTCACATCATATCTAACCTACTTTCACTACAATGCGCTTGTGTAGGGAATATGTGGAGCTTATGATTATTTTCCTAATACATGCGAAATTTATCAGACCATTTAATCCTGTGGTCGATTTTATAGTATACGAATCGACCCAAGTAAATAGGAATTTCATTTGGGACATAATTTGAGACCAGTGCTAAGAGTTCTTAATTTCTGAAGCTATTTGCCGATTTAACTACAAAACATTCTTACTTCTTCTAGGATAGACAGTAGGAGTGCATTTTGCTAGAAAAGAATTAAGAAAAAATCAAATTTGTGTAAAGCTCCTTCAATATCGATATAACGTTGAAAGAAAAATCAGTTGAAAAAACAATCCTCATTTTTTACAATCAAGTAATTTGCACTTTCAAAGACATTTTAAATAGGTATGATAGTTTGATCACCAGATTCACAGATAACATGAGCAAAGGGGGGAATGATGAAGATCTGGATTAAGATATGATGAGAAGCTGTATTTAAAATGATAAGTCATTGAGCAATTTTTGAAAAATTAAATGCAAGATCTTATTATTCTAAATATATTCGGTAGGCCACGTTTCTAAGAAACGAGTAATATCGCCTTAGCTTATTAGCCTTCCTCGTAATCTTCAGGCATTTTGTTAGTATAAATTTAGAGTATTTTCTTCTTCTTCGTAGCACTACAACCCATCTTGGGCCTTTGCTTCCTGCATATAGCACCTCCAACAGTCTCGGTCCATTGACCGCGTCCTCCAATTTCGAAATCCGAGCATTATAAATGGAAGAACAACGGGTACCCAAAAAGGTATTCTTTGGGAGAACTGAAGGCCGGAGACCAGTGGGGAAACCGAGGAAACGCTGGTCTGACTCGGTCGACGAAGATTTCAAAATTGTAGAACACGGTCAATGGACCGAGACAGTTGGAGGCGCTTGTTGCAGGAAGCGAAGGCCCGAGAGGAGTTGTAGTGCTACGAAGAAGAAGATGACAGTAATGCACGTCGATTCAGATCTCCTAATCGGTTACTCTCAACAATTGTGATACGGAATATTGAATAAGGATTATTATTACTATCCGTGTTTAGGAAAAAGGGTGGGTCCATGATTTTCAGAGCTTAAATAGATGAATTTTTAAATGAGGAAAATAATCATTCGCAGAATATTTTGAATCAATATCTTTACCCACATATTTCCTAAATAGACAATATCGATTGGGGTCAGAAAACTTTTTTATAGAAATAAAATCAGTCTCTAAAAAGCGTGAAATTAAAAACTTTTAGATAAATAAAAAAAGCTGAACCGATTCCATGAAATTTATTTCATAATTTTTAGGTCATTTTGAAGTCTGTTTTTTTTCCAAAAGTTTGTCAGGGTTTTTTTTTAAGGAAGTACCATTTGAACGATTTTTGTTCGTTGTGAAAAGTGATACTTTAGGATACACTTCTCAGTCTACAAATAATTTTTAATTCGATGTAGTTTTTAGCTATTTTCTATAAACTTGCGATAAAATTTGTTAGGATTCATTAACAAGTTTCGGGAATGTACAATCAGTAACAACCATTTTAGAACACAACTTTTATGAAGGATTATTTAAAAAATAATTATTCTTGTTTAAGATGTATTAAATGTGTCAAATTGCAATTTTTGATATGTTTATATTTACTATAAAATTTAAAATAATTAAGATATTTCAGTATTTTAGTTATCATAAATTTCTGTATCAAAAGATTCTCAAGAATTGATTGAAGAAAATCAATGCTCAAGACAAATTTTAAATGCATTTTAATTGATTACAGCTTGTTCACTAAAATAATGCCAGGTCAAACATATCTAATATTTTCTCAGTATGGTGCCAGGCAATCTACCAACGAAGCCATTCCACGAAACCGCAAAACTTGCACTTTCATTCTGAGATGGGTGAAATGTAATTTTGATAAGAAAAGTTATAAATGAATTTTGCAATGGCTATGATGTTGCATAAAAGAAGCGAATGGTCAGGTTATTAGTTTGTACTTTGAAAAGTTTACCGTACAACTTCGGCAATCATAAGTAATTGTCGTTATAAAATCTTTCGAATCAAATTATGACGCAACGAACAGCAAAAGAGGAGACGAAAAATGATGTTTAGATACTTATTAGCAATATTTACCGCAAGGCTACAGAACTTAGCGAATATTTAATATAATTTTCGCAGTGTTCTCAAAAAATGGTCGCAATGACGATGTTGCTGACCTAAATATGATTAAATATGACTCTAAAGTAGATCTATTTTTTTCTATTGCATCTCCGGTTTTTTCAAAAGAAACACTGTTGTTGCATTTAGTTTTCTTTTTTTCAGGAATGATTCATTCAGGAAGCAGTATTTAGAAACTTATAAAAAAGGTTGTCCCTGAATATCGTGATAGTAAAACTACGTTTTTAATATACCATTCGAAAAAAATTCAAACTTCAGTACATATATTCCGTTCATCTCAGCATCAAATTTGGCCTTAAATTGATAATAAAAATGCCCCCTATTTAAATTTAAATACTCCACCAAATCAACTCTTAGAACTTGTTACCAAAAGCAAAATTAAATCCGGAAGTTAGCACACAGCACTTGCCCAAACAAAAAATTCGACCACTAATTTTCGGCGTATTTGCTAAAAACTTGAGAGATCCGTGATGATAATTTCGACATCCGACCATTTACATCACACATGCAGAGATAGATTTATTGGGCGTCATCGACACTTGATTTAAGCTGCATATGCTCATAATCTTTAGTTTAATTCAACATTGATTGCACAACTCACAATAACAACTTTTTCTTCAATCAAAAACAACAAAGATTCTATTGGCGCTTAGAACACGGAAGCTGGTGGCGTAAGAAACTTTTTCTCGTAACTCTAAGGCAGAATGGGATACACTACGCTACCGTTTGTATGCTCTGTGCAAACCGACACTTGTTATCGCACTATCTTAGCATTTAACAGCGACAGAAAACGCGAACGACGACAGCACTATCAGATGTGACCTTAGCGATAGATAATTCGCAGATTTCGACAAGAGATCTATCTGAAAGAAATTAATAGATATTCTTGAGAGATGGTATTGACGAACTGTAAGCTTCGATTCAGCTTAAAGTTGAAAGAATAGAAAGAAAATGTGACCGCGCCACGAACAAAATCTATCTCCTAGCGAACTGACTGACTATCTTTTCTATCTTTCTATCTGTTGCTGATGTGCTTTCGGTTGTTTAGAACATGTTACCGCAATCGGACGCGACTTGTACTCAGAAAATGCTTCAAGTGAATTGGCGTTGAACGTAAGGCGCTTCCAACTTTACGCGACAGCCCCCCTTCCAAAAGCGATTAATGTGTGTTGGCGGGCAGCTCTTGGATAGTGAGAGGGTTTTCAATGCATTTTCTGCACTTCGCCAACGGATGCATGATGCATGTACACACTGCATACTTGCATACGTATTTTGCACTACATTAAATAGTTTTAGACAACACAACAAGAGTCTGTTCATTTAAGATACTTGTATCTACGCGGCGCGACTTGTGACTTTTTGAGATTTATTTATTCAACAAAGATTCCATTCAGCTCTTTTTGGGTGAGCGCAATAGTTCGCTTGCTGTATAATGGAACGGATGCAACCTGTTAATGTTATTTGTGATTTTTGGAGGTGTATGAAAGGAAAAGTTGCGGAATCTTCTACAATTTAAATCCTTGAAAACCAGAAAATTTTTTATATAATTGAAATCAGATTCGGTTCGTTTAGGTAGGCAGCAAGTTGCCATCCTGGCAAAGACGAGTGACTCCAGAATAAAGACCATCAGTGTCAGGGAAGTGCTGATTGTGTGAAAACCTGCAGTGAAGTACCTGGTCCTGGTAATAGACTTGAAGCTGAGTTTTTTCCAGAAAGCTGGACAATGGCTAATACGGTAGCAGCGGGCGTATCGGCTCTCTGTCGACTTATGGTCAAGAAACGGGGACCCAACATATCAAAAGTCGATGAGTGCTGTGCAGTCTATGCTACTGATCTGACTTATGGAGCGATTCTTTCAGTAAGCAGCTGTACTAAAAATGATTAACGTTGGTGCAAAAACGAGGATCGCAGCAAATTACATCTGCAGACCGAACTGTCTATGAGTTGGCGGTAATGGTTATCGAAAAATCGATCTGTGTAGAATCGAACGCGATGAAGAAGCCTATTGATTGTGAAGGAACACACTCCTCACTCAGCGATTTGCAACAAACCTGGGTGAACCGAACGAAAGGGAGATGGAGTGCACGACTCATTAGCGATATTGGACCGTGGCTCAACCGAAGGCATGATGAAGCTGACTTCTCACCCAGCTCATGAGCAAGTTTAAGATTTGCCTGTATAAGATTGTTTTGGTCAGAGTCTCCTGACTACATATTTTTTGTCGATTAAAAGGATGGCGCTTGCCGTACTTTTCTGTGTGCGAGAAATGGGGCAGATATTGCAGTGACTTTCTTAAGGCAAGAGGGGAGCCGTCCTCCCTTTGAAAAGTGTAGTAAGAGATATACTTAGATCGGTTGACAAACGGCACATTAAGCTCGAGCAGTCCTCACCGTGAAAAGGGGCATATTTTAACAGCTGGAGGCGGTGAGGATGTACGGATATTGTTGCGGCCACGGTTCTTTGAATATAAGGATTTCAGGAATCCTTACACTAAATTTTAATGCTAGAGTCAGCGGGCCTATTTATGATTAACCCAAATATTGCTGCCGTTCATAAACTTTTATGCTTACAGATTGCCGCCAAAGTCATAAGAATCATGCGCAAAATTACTTTATATCAACATTAATTTTTTCTATTGTTACAATGACCCTATTCACCATTTATTTTTATTGTATATTACATAAAATACTAGCCTCAGAGTGATCATTATAGAGATGGTGTTATTGCTTTTCTCCTTACATTACATTTTTATTGATGTAAACACAATGAATGATCTGGTTGATTGTGGGCGTGGTAAATGCATTCTTTATCTATGACTATAAATGTTGCTTTTGTCTATAAGATATTTAAAGTAATGGATGTGGAGAATGCGTCGCCTTAGTCATTGACCTGATTGTTAAATCTGTGAACCTGCAACCGTTAAGAACTTTCGCACAGGAAACTGGTTATGGTGGGATGTTATGGACAGTCAATGGTTGACGGTGGAGTGACACGATGATTATGAACTTTGGAGTTCGGCAACCAAGGGAGTGGAGCTGTGTGCGACGGTATAAAAGGTCGGGTCAACAAGGCAGGCTATGGGTAACCGTGGAGGAAAAGTTAAGTCATGACCACAGAGAGTCGATTTTTGTAATAAAAAATAGTTGGTTACTTATGTATGTCAGCACTGGAGAAACTGGACAACTGGCAACAACGGATGCGATGCCAGTCGTGAAATGCAGTCAGTCGAGCACGCCAGCGAAGCCGAGTAGACGTGTGTTGCTTACGGAGAGAAATTTAGTTAATTAAAAAGCTAAATTGGTTGAACTCGATTGGTTTTATTCATTACCCATTCTGACATGTATATGGGTTTTTTATTTATTTATTTTTAATTTTTTGTAGCAGTCAGCTACAGTATTCCAAGACTCACACAAACATTTCTCACATATATGCAAGCATCTATACTACATTCACGCAAACGCTCATTGTCTAAAGTTGTATTGCATTTGGTGGTTAGTCGTACACACACCATCAATCAAGCAACACGTGTAACTCCCAACTCCCAAATATTTAATTCTTATTCTTGAATAAATGTATAGTTAGTTAAGTCAGGAAACGCGTTGTCATTTACTGACCAACTCAATCCCTACAACTGGTGACCCCGTCAAAAATGATTACGAATAATAATTTCCATAATCTTTCGTAATCCAACGCATCTTGTCGTAACAACGCTGAACACAGTGCAAAACACTCGTCAGCAGCGCAATAGTGCATTCATTTCGTCTATAAAACAGGGTCACACAAATTATATGCGATTAGCAATTGAAATAATAAGACAATCGGCTTAATCCGATCACAGTGTATTTACGTGCAGTAAACAACCGGCGCATTGCTGGGTACCTATAGACGTTGTACAGCGCTGGTGTATGCGTAAGAATTACATCAGTGTACCTGTGAATTGTGTCTAGTGAATTACTATCATCATGTGTAACGACAGCAGAGATTCATCGTCTACCGAGGCCGATGCGGGGAGCAACAAATCAGCGATAAGACCATCGTCCTTCTCACTCGAACCACCCGTCGCTTTGGTTCACACAGCTTGAAAAACATCACATTACAACATTAACACGATTCAGGTACGCTGCTGCCTATCTTGATACGCGTGCTGCTATCTAAGAGCCAATCATCAACAGTCCGCCTTTCACAAATCCATACCAAACACTTCGCGACACTCTCATTGAATGTTTATCGCAATCACGCGAAGCAAAGCTAAAACAATTGCTCGAGAAAGAAGAGCTAGGCGACATGAAACCGTCACAATTCCCACGCTATCTTCGCACACTCGACAACAGCGTGCCTGAAAATATTCTTCGGGCAACTTGGCTGTCACGTCTACCTGCAGCAACACAAGCAATCCTCGCGCATCGCAAAACTGATCCTCTCGAGGTAATAGCAACAATCGCCGACAGCATCTATGAAGTGATGCCCCAACTTCAGCTGGCCGCAATCGGCAAACAACCGTCGATGCAAAAACAAATTGACGAACTAAGAAATCAAATGATCGAGCTCATAAATATCGTCTGACAGCAATGATCACGCTCATCGTCACGTGATCGATCAAGATCACCATCGCGTGATAGACCATCGGGAACTGACGTTGATCCCAATTACTGTTGATACCACCAAGTGTTCCAGAATCGTGCGAAGAAGTGCAAACAACCCTGTGCATATAAGGGAAACGACAATCAGAGTCATTAACGGCGGTAAATAATCCTGCATCCACGTCAAACCTTCTCTTTGTCACTGATCGAGTGACAAATGTCCGATATTTAGTGGACAGTGGTTCAGACCTCTGTGTATAACCACGTCCTTTGCTCCAGGGTCGCAGAGATACGCTTGATTACACACTATACGCTGCAAATGGCTCGCAAATCAACACTTACGGTTGCATCAACATCGTACTCAATGTTGGTTTTCGTCGAGATCTCTCGTGGCGATTCGTTATCCTTGACGGGTCAAAACCAATCATTGGCACTGATTATCTCAGTTTTTACGGCCTTCTCGTCGACCTCAAAAACGCCAAACTCATCGTCTCAACCACTGGCTTGAAAACTCAGGGCAAGGTATCTCGCTCCAGCAACGTATCATCCATTAAATCAACACAAAATCAATGTCCTTATTCACTGATCATAAAACAATTCTCAGGCATAACACGACCCGATCGCATCTGCAGAGTAGCTAAACATTCAACCGAACATCGCATGGAAACAACGCCAGGTCAACTTATTGCCAGCAGAGCACGTCGTCTTGCTCCCGATAAACTGAAAATTGCCAAAGACGAATTCGAGAAAATGACGAAGCATGGACTTGCACGACCGTCAAAAAGTCCATGGTTTTCACCTCTCCATCTGTTCCCGAAGAAATCTGGTGACTGGCGACCTTGTGGATATTATCGTCAACTGAACGATCGCACGCTGCCTGACAGATACCCTATACGTCTGTTAGAGGACTGTACGGCTAATCTTCACGGCACAAAAATTTACTCAACAATCGAACTCGTCCGTGCCCTCAACCAAATCCCTGTTGCTTCAGAGGATCTTTGCAAAACCAACATCATCACACCATTCGGTCTCTACGAATTCCTATTCATGACGTTTGGGATTCGTAATGCATCTCAAACTTTTCAACGTTTCATCGACAAAGTCACGCAAGGACTTGACTTTGTATTTCCATACGTCAACGATGTTCTCGTCGCTTCACCTACCGGGAAAGAGCATCATGAACATCTTCAACAACTCTTTCTTCTTTTTCTTTGTAGCCCTACTGCCCCTTTCAGGCCTTCGCTTAGAGATAGTTAGAGTGTCTCATTGTCATGATCGAATGTATCCGCACTCCACAAGGTGATATGATCATTATCACGCTTTGGCCGTGTGTCCGTCCACCCAGCTTCGATACGTTCTGATTTTAAACCAGCACGTATCATAACTGAACAGGCTTATAGTTCGTCCGAAGAACCACTCGAACTAAATCTCGTTGACGCCAACGAGACTTAAACCAGAGACCTTCGGCTTACGGGCTTAGCGCTCCAACCACTAAGCCACGCGGACTACTTTAACAACTCTTTATTCGCCTGGAAAAAGACGGCATCGTCATCAACAGCGCTAAATGTAATTTTGGCCTGCCAGAGGTGAATTTCCTCGGCTACCGAGTATCTTCAGCAGGCATCATACCGCTTCCAGAGCAAGTGGCAGCAATAGCTGAATTTCCCAAGCCATCAACAATCAAACACTTACGTAAATTTCTTGGCATGTTTAACTTTTACCGTAAACATTTTAAAAAACGCTGCTAAATTTTAGGCTACACTCAACGACTGTCTCCAAGGATCGGAAGTTAAAAGCTCTAGTCCAATGCCTGAATGCGATACTGCCTTCGAAAGTTGCAGAAAACAGTTCGAGTTCATCCAAACACTAAAGCACCTGGGGCCATCTTCACCGATGCTTCAGACTTTGCAATCGGCGCCGTCGTCCAACAGCGAGTCAACGACACGTGGCAACCGCTCGCATTTTTCAGCCAAAAGCTCTCACCGTCGCTAATTAAACACACAGTACGTACGATCGTGAACTTCACGCAATTTATATGCCCGTCTCACGCTTCAAACACATCTTCGAGGGCAGACAAATCACAATTTACACCAATTATCGACCGCTCCTCCACGTCTTCAAGCAAAATCCTGATAAAGCAATGCCTTGGCAATTCCGCCGGCTTGATTTTATCAGCCAATTTACAACTGACATTCAACACGTCTCTGGCAATGATAATGTCGTCCCCAACGTGCTATCGAGAATCGAAACAATCTCTGCAGCAATCAAAATCATCGATCTCGCTCGCGCACAAGCCAACGACGAAGAATTTTGCACGTATCTTCAGACAATGACTCACTTCATCTTCGACCGATCAACGTTCCTAACATCGATCTACCAGTCTACTGCGATACAACAATCAACACAGCACGTCCATTCGTCCCAACGCAACTACGAAAACGTGCCTTCGATACTCTTCACAGTATAAGTCACCCCGGCCAAAAAGCAACAGTCAAATTGGTATCACAGAGATTCTTTGACCAAGCATCAAACGAGATTGCAGAGCATGGGCTCAAGCCGGCATCAAATGCCAACGTAGCAAAATTACTCGACATGTTGCAGCGCCAATACAGCACATCGGATCATTTACATCATCAAGAGGCTACAGGCACTGTCTGACAATAATAGACAGATTTACACGGTTCCCTGAAGCCTTTCCACTCGACGACATCTCCGCAGATTGCGTAGCCAGAACACTTTTTGCCAAAGAAGGACGGAAGTTACGTCGGGTGTTGCCCAGGGATCTATCCTTGGTCCAGACCTGTGGAACGTGTCTTACGACGGGCTACTGATACTGGAGATCCCAGGTGAGTCGCGCATGATCGGCTATGCGGATGATGTTTAGTAGCAGAGCTGCAGATGTATTTACAGTTATTAGCATTTCTCGGCATTTAATGTCCCATTATTGGGGAACCAGTAAACCCAATGTGCGATGCCGAGAGCATTTACTACCATTTAATTGGGGGATTTGGGATGAGGAATCATGGAAGCTATGGGTTGGGGAAACAAGGGGTTCCCTCCTCTTTTCTCAAACGGGCTTGGGACCGTCTATGGGTTTATTGAACTTAAGGAAACCGAATTGGCATCCTTAAGTTCAATGAAATCTTACATCTATGTTAATGATTGTTAATTTGTTGCATCCTGTAAGTTTTATTAAAATCCAACCATATACTGCGAATTAATATATTACAACAACAACAATGGTTGATTTTCCTACCATATTCACTTTCGCTCAAACCAGACGCTACATTTTTTATCGGTTTTTTTTGAAAAAATCATGAAAGATGAACATTTTAAGTATCTTTGAGATTCTATTCACTAAATGATATATAAATTTTGCTGTAACAAATTGACGCCCACTTTACGGAGGATACGCGAGCTCGTATTGGCAGACCGCCGATTGAAGGTGTGCGAGATAGCTTAGACAGTAGACATCTTAAAACACTACGTGGGTCATATCTGCATGAAATTTTGGGCATGAAAAAGCTGTCGCGCGATGGGTGCCCCATTTGCTCACTCCGGATAACAAGCGCAACCGTGAGACCACTTCAAAGCAGTGCTTGACGCTTTTTAAGCGCAATTTGAAGGAGCTTCTGCGCCGTTTCGCGACCGTCTACGAAACATGGCTCCACTGGTACACACGAGACACCTAGGAGCAGTCGAAACAGTGGACATCACCCGGTGAACGTGCTCCGAAGAAGCTGAAGACTGACCTATCGGCCGGAGAGGTGATGACTACCGTTTTTTGGGAAGAAGAGCAAACGGTCACAAGGCTCTACTATGCCGAATTATTGGGCCGAATTTCAGAAAAAGGCCCTATTTGGCGAAGAAAAAGGTGCTCTCTCCGCCGTCAGCACGGCCAAATTGGTCGAATTGGGCTACAAACTGCGAACGCATTCACCGTATTCTCCAGATTTGGCCCCTTCCGACTTCTTTTTATTCCAAACTTGAAAAAGTCACTCATCGCGCAGAAATTTGAGTCCAATGAGAAGATCTTCGCCGCCACGGCGGCAGACCTCGAGAAAACGTATTTTTCAGACGGGTTAAAAAAGTTGGAGCATCGCTGGATCAAGTGTATCGAGCTAAGAGGAGATTATGTTGAGAAATAACTCGCCACTTGTCCAAAATTTTCGTTTTTCTTTTGTAGGCTAAGTACTTATCGGACCGCCTTCGTATTTCGAATGATATTCAGGTAAATTGAAAAAACAGTTATTAATAAAATTATTGATTACATACATTCAACGTTTTGTTAGAATAAGGTTGACTACAATATTATGAAATTTAGGATACGAAAAGGATCATTTTCTATCCTCTGAAGAAATACTGAAAACATATTTTTTTTCAAACGATTAATGATAATACTAATTCATACAATGTATTATTTTCGAATTAAACCTGAGTCAAGATTGACTCAAGTGTAATAAAAAATGAAATGTTAATTGCAACAACTAAACAAAAATTCTTCGCTTTCGTCTTTACAATTCTATTATCTATTACTTTGTCTCCTTTATGCAATAAATCAAACAATAAAACACCAACTGTTATCACTTTGTCTACAATAGCCTAGAAATTCTTTCGAAAAAATTAAAACCTCGCCCTAAATTAATGTTAACATGTGCAACAAAATTCTCTGGTGCAATTATGAACAATGCAAAAATTTTCAACGCAAATACTATAATAAAAGACTAGAAAATTAAATCGAACAATGAACTTTTTCCGCATATAGTGAATTTCGCAAAAATGAGTGGATGCATGGATTTGCGAACAACGTGAAATGTTGCATACGTCTAGACACATGAAAATTGCATGTCATTTTGCATGTTCATATGCTTATTTAGCCGACAATACTTTAATATCGCTTTATTTTGGGGTACACGTGTCTATTTAATATTCAGTTGTTAAGCCCCAAATTTTCCATAAAAGGCTAAGAAATAGTCACACACAAGTGGAGAACAAAATTATTAATTAGAAATATTGATTAATTTGGTGACATACTCGTATAGTAGATAGAAATGGGCAATCTAATAAAAAAACAAAAACGGAATACAAATTAAAGCATGTCCTAAAAGCTCTGCAAGGTCAAATGCGATTTCAAGGTGCCTGTTGAAAGGGAAAATCGAATAAAAAATTTATATTACAATTCATGTATGGTATATTACGAATAGCTATAATAATAACAAAAAAAATTTGGTAGGATTACGATTTCCTAATAGATTTTGTAAAAATGTGACTTTTTGAACCCATGAATGATGAAAAATTGGGAGAACACTAATAACGTCCGTTCGGGATAAAAAAAATAATAGGCATAAGTGCAGGAGTAATGCGAGCTCTGGTGCTGAATAGCGGGGAGCGATTCGAAATATTTTAATTGTCATAATCACGCATGCAATATGCATTTACAGTTGCGCTCAAAATAATAGGAGTAACCTCAATAGTAACATGAAAAATGATATTTCTTAACAGTTATCAAAGTAAATGTCATAGTTTTTGACAACACGATTTTAATACTATTAAAAATATTTTCAAATACTCAGACTTTCGATACAAATACGAAAAAAATGTATAAAAACTTTAAGCAAAATAACATAAAAATTAGCTGTTCAAAATAATAGGAGTACATCCTCAAGAAACTGTTTACATTATGTCAAAGAAATTTTACTTTTTTTTTGTATTTGGTGAAATGGCTAATATTCTTATCACTGCAGCACATCTACGGGATGACAAATCGGTTTTATCCTGGCACTGCTTCAGTGGTACTCCCTGCCATGCTATTTGGGCTGTGCCCCACAAATCCTTAATATTGGATGGTTTAACATTTTAAACACGTATTTTAATATTTGTCTATACATTTTCAATGGAGCAACTGAGCTGACCAGGCCATAAGCCTAACTCCATTCCCGGCAGACCATTTCTTTTGCAGACCTTCTCGCGTGTTTATGGTCATTTTCTTTTTGAAATATCTATTTTAATGGCATATTCCACTCAGCATATTGAAACATCACATTTTAAAGCATTTCCACATTCATTCTGTGGTTCATTATTTCCATTATCATGTGGATTAACCTAGCCCCACTATACGAAAAACTGCCCCAAATTATTACTTTCGCACCACTGTGCTAGACAAGTCTTGGAGGTGTACTTTGGATTATATTCTGTATTTAGCGCACGGAGGACAATTGCCTTGATCTGGCTCCACCAAATAGTACTATTTTACTTTCGTCTGACTGTAATATATTGCGCCAGTTCTCCACAGGCTAGTTCACGTGTCTTTTGGCGAATTTTAGACGCGCCTCTTATGTTTCTTTGTTAGCTGTGGCACTTTGCGTGGACTTTGCGGATATAGTTTCTTTTCTAACAGACATCTGCAAATTGTGACATCTCATCTTTCATTTATTTTGTGCATTTTGGTACACTTTATTTTCACCTACCCATACTGAAGTGAATTTGTAATTGCTTATTTTATACGCAAAGTCTTAAAATGGCATCTTGTTCTGCTTCACAGTGTGTTGAAACAATCGATAAAACTCCTCTTATTGTATGTTCGGGCTTCTGCGCGTGTTCCTTTCATGCTAAGTGTGCACAGCTTTTAGATCATATTGCTGATGCTATTGTTAGTTGTGGTTCGGGAGTTTTCTGGCTTTGTGTCAGATGCCGTGGACTTCCCCTTTCAACTTATGTCAACAAATTGAAGAGGACAAATGAGATTATTAGCACGCTGAATGAAGACTTCCTTTGCATGCAGAAAAAGTTCAAAGATGCAAAAAAAGACATTGCCAAGTTATTGCAGTCGTTGAATGTCTCCGAAGATTTATCGAACCTGATAGAGCGAGTGCCGTGTGTGCCGTCAGTTATCACTAGGAGTAAGAAAAATTCTAGAGTATTGCAAAATCCACCTCCTTCGGCTGCTACAGTTAACACTCCTGTAGATAATCAAGAGCAGAGTGAATTTTAGTTGATGCTGTAATTGCTTCTCCTTCGCCTTCCGTTAATGATCATCGTGGACTGCAAAGTACGAGCATTTCATCAGACCCGAACTTGGTTGTTAGTCCCATTGCTTACGGTTCCGGAGTTGCTGGCTCATTGGTCGCAGATGGTTCTACCAATGGAAACCTTTTATTAAATCCTGCATCAGGTACTGCCTCATCTTCCAATCTGTCATCGCCTGTGATTACGCAACTAAAAGGTATAAATTCATGTGATGCTCCATCAAATATCTTTCCAGGTACTAGTAAGGAGTCTGATGGTCAGCGCTCTAGGCTTGTGACTGCATCGAATTATAAACCCAAAGAAAAGGGGCGTTTGGTCGTAATATCACCGCCTCTCAGTGTATTTATTTCTCGCTTGGATTATGACACTACTCCCGATGATATTGCTGATTATATCGAATCGAAGCTGGGGTCACCTTCATGTATCATCAGCTGCAAGAAGCTAACCAAGGAGAAATAACCTAACAAACTCCTTGTTTTTTCTTAAGCTTATTGTGCCTGCGTCCATGAGTCAACTAAAGAGCCCGGAGTTTTGGCCTCCTGGATTGCTTGTTAAACCATTTGTTGCCAGAGATCGTCGTAATTTTTTAGAGCTGGAGCGCCCAGAGAAGCGTCTTCCCCGTTGATAAATGTGAACAGTCATTTCTCAATTTATTATCAAAATGTAAGAGGGTTGGGAACCAAGCTAAAAGATCTTTCTGCTTCAATAATTACCGCTAATGATGATGTTTTTTGCCTAACGGAAACATGGTTGAATGAATCTGTTTCTAATCTTCATATCTCCCCAATTCATAACATTTATAGACAAGATCGTTGTTCGCTTTCTAGTTGCAAATCAGTTGGTGGTGGAGTTCTTATTGGTGTACAGAAATCATTTTTCAGTGTACCTAGTTATGACTTTCTTCCATCTGTTCCTGTAGAATGTGTCATTGCTAGACTTCGTATAACGCATAACTCATTTCTGCTTATTGCATCTATTTATATACCGTGTCAATCTTCACTTGCTCTCTTTGAAACTTTTCTTGATGAGCTGTCTGTTTTTATGCTATCAAAATACCCTTCAGATTTACTTCTGCTTTGCGGTGATTTTAATGCTCCTCAGATTGACTGGGATCATCTTAACTATGCACAAATCATTAGTTCCAATCGTCTTTCATTTATTTTTTCCTCCTTTATGTCCCATTGTTCCCTTTCCCAACTAAATCAAATTTTGAATAGTAACAACCGCATTCTCGACTTTACGAATAGTGCTGCATCCATTTCACTGTCATTTCCATCCGTGAACGTCTATGTGACTGCTGACAGTCATCATCCACCACTGCGCATGGAGTTCTGCTCCCCTTTGTTAAAACGTAGGCATGATGTGCTCCCTTGTAAATATAACTTTCGCAAGGCTAATTATGCTGCCATTGCTGAGGGTCTGTCTTCTATTGACTGGTGTTCATTTTTCCTTAATTTGGACGTTAACTCTGCTCTTGATGAATTCTACTCTTATTTGAATTGTCTTATCGCCAGAAATACTCCAGTCTACTGTCGATCAGAGTCTTCGCAACCACCTTGGTTCACTTGTAGAGTTCTTGCTGCGTTGAAATCTAAAGATAGAGCCCATCGATTTTTTGAATTGACTGGCTCTAAAGAAGCATATGCAGAATTTTCAAGACTCCGAGCTTTGGCTAAACTTGAGATTCAGACTGCGATGAAAAACTAATACTTTTCCATTGAGAAATCATTAAAAGCTAACATGCCTAAGCCTTTTTGGTCTTACATTCGCTCTTTGAGGACATCGTCCACTGTACCTGATGTGATGCATTATGAAGGTTCTAGCGCTGATACACCAGTTGATATCGTAGGGCTTTTTGCTCAATATTTCGCGTCTATCTACAACGCCAATGTATCAAATTCGTTCCAGTCTGATTTTTCATATCCACAGTGCATGTCTTCCTTTTCCATTTGTCCTAGTGATGTTGAGTTTATGATCTCTAATTTAGATGCAAGCTTGGGGCCGGGTCCTGATGGGGTTTCTAGCTTTTTTGTTAAATCACTAGCTCCTG
Source organism: Odontomyia ornata (assembly GCA_963969285.1). Taxonomy (NCBI): domain Eukaryota; kingdom Metazoa; phylum Arthropoda; class Insecta; order Diptera; family Stratiomyidae; genus Odontomyia; species Odontomyia ornata. The sequence goes on from OZ017740.1 coordinate 137,341,591, forward strand.
CCATTTCCCTTCCTCTTGCTATTCTCTTCAATATAAGCTTAGAAGAGGCCTCATTTCCATTTGCATGGAAGTCTGCGTTTATTACACCGATACTGAAAGATGGTGATGCATCATCTGTGAAAAACTATCGCCCTATTTCCATTATTTCGTGCTTCCCCAAAATCTTTGAAAAAATCATGTATGTTAGACTCCTTAATTGTTTTTTACCGTTTTGTTCTCAATCGCAGCACGGATTTCTTCCTCAGCGTTCGACGACTAGTAACTTGTTGGAACTCTGTAACTTTATCGCCAAATCATTTGATGCTCGCTCGCAAGTTGATGTTATATACACCGACTTTAGTAAGGCATTTGATATGGTCCCGCATGATATTCTCTGTAATAAGCTGAAATGTTATGGTTTCCCTTATCCCATTGTATCCTGGATTTTCTCTTTTCTATCAAGTCGGTCTTGCTCTGTATCCCTCCGTAATGTGGTGTCATCACCATTTTATCCAACGTCAGGTGTACCTCAAGGCTCCATTTTAGGTCCTCTTCTATTTATCATATTTATTAATGATCTTCCGCATTGATTTGAGTCTAACTCACTTCTTTATGCGGATGACTTAAAATTTTATAGGTGTATTAATACACAATCAGATTGTGGATCTTTGCAAGATGACCTCGTTGTCTTAAGGAACTGGTGTGAGTCAAATAAACTACCCTTAAATGTTTCTAAGTGTAAAGCTATGAGTTATTCTCTCAAGCCTCATTTCCTTTCCTTTACGCATATTATAAATAATCATCCTCTGCTATTGGTGTCTGAAATGAAAGATCTGGGAGTCGTTTTTGATTCCAAACTCAAGTTTGATGAACATGTATCGCAGGTCACTTTCTAAAGCGGCTAGGTAGTCTGGATTCATTCTCCGTCATATTAATATTTTTAGCGAAATATCTTCTGCCCTGCTATTATATACTTCTCTGGTCAGGAGTATTCTGGAATACTCTGTTCAGATTTGGTCTCCGCACCATGCTTACTTAGTTGCAGATCTTGAAAGTATTCAACGAAAATTCACAAGGTCCTTGCTTTACAAATTCAATCTGCCTTACAGAGTTTATAATGAACGTCTTGTCCTATTAAAACTTCCTTCCCTTAAAGCTCGACGTACGTTTTTAGATGAGTGATTGTTATTTAAACTTCACCACCGTCTGATTTATTCTCCACTGGCAAATGATATACGATGGAGGGAATCTGATAGACTAAATCGTCTTCCTTCTCGACTTTGTATACCTTTACTATACTATAATTCAACTATGTTGCGTCTGCTCCGGGTACACAATGAACTTAGGCTTGGTTCTTTTCCTTCTAGCTTTCTTATTTTTAAGAACTCACTTAAATCTTTGCCTTTGGATTTTCTTAATTATTTTTTTTGCTACTGTTTAATTTGTTTTAGAATTGTATTCGCATTAGTCTCTTTTGGTTGCTAATTAATGTATTCCTATGTTTTTAATATTTTATTTTTTGTACCAACTCTGTAATTGGGATTACTCCTGTTGATCTTGGCCTAAATAAATAAATAAATAAATAAATAAATCTCTCGCACCAAGCCCTAATTCCTCCCTTTCTCTATAAGACGCTTTAAGGTAATACAATATTTGCTGCGTTGTATTATTCGCGGATCGTCCTGTTTGATCCGATTTTTAGTTGGCCACGCATTTCTGGTTTGTCTTGGTCATGTAAAGCATTCCCTATCATTTGAACGCATCAAGCAACAATTTCTTTGATTTTTTCAAACGTTTTGCCCTTTGTGCGAAGATTTTTAATGATTCTTCTCTTCTTTGCTGAATTGGTTTCACCCTTACTGTTCTCAACAAAAAAATGAGCTCAAATCCTTTCGAAAGACATAAATTTTTGTATAATTACTTTTTAGTTAAATTTTGGTACATTTTGCCTCCCCCTGGTCCCCCTGATGGAGAAAATAACTTTTTTAGTTCAGATTCCAAAAAACTCTAAGCAATACCTTTCATTTGATACCCTACTCGACCACCTTTAGTTAAAAAGGGCCACTTCGTTATAAGAGGGGACCGCCATTTAAAAAATTTGAAATGTTTGGGTAAGACCTAAACTTTGGAAAGACTACCACTTCTGACCTTTTCACGAAATTTAAGCTTTCTAGAGTCTATAGTTTCTGAGGAAACTTGCTGTTGCGCACGGACAGACGGACGGACAGACAGGTCGCGAAACTATTGTCTTTGTAAAAAAAATTTTATCAATGACCTTAAAATTTTGATTCAAAATATTTTGCAACAGCAATCCTATTAGTGTTTGAACACAGCTGAAGATCCTAAATATTCTGCTAAAATTTAACGTGGTTCCGTTTACGCTTAAATTTGCGCAATGTCTGATATACGAGTAAGAGAGAAATATATTAATGCAACATAAAATTTTGTATTCAATTATTTTGTTTATTTGATATCTACATGCCAATTCTCTTTTTTCTCGAAAAACCGTCAGGCCTTGCGTTTTTAAGTGAGCAGACGTACTTCGACTCCTTTGAGTCATTGTCAGTTGCTGTAAACTAGGAGGAGTGGTTGAAAAAGGATGTCGAAAAAAGATGCATGATTTATCTGCCTGACAGGATGATGCAAACGGTTCTTCGCGTTTTCAACGGATTCCTGGATTTTAAATTTTAATTCAATTGGAACTCTGTGGGATATGTAGCTGGAATTATTGGGCGCGCAGTTTTTAAATGGTCTGCTAAAGTAACATCTCCAGACTCTTCTCCGAAATGCAAAATGTTGTTTCCTCTTAATGGTAGATCATGTGTAGCACAAAAAAAGATAGACGCAAGAATAGGTTTCAGTTTATTTCTGTTTGATTGAATCTGGTGAGCTAACCCTTGATTGACAAGAACATCGACACTTTTCTTTTGAAAGTCCATAACTGACAAGAAATTACTAGACTTCTCCACAGCCTCTCGATTCAATTGGGAAAGAGCATGAGATTTTAAATTTTTTATAGTTATTAAATGTGTAAATGATGAATCCACTTTGATAGCTTCTGTGGCTAACACGATGCTTAAATAAAACCAATAACCAAGGGTATATATTAAACCGTTCTCTAAGAAACGAACGCTTTCCTTCTATAACGTCATTTTCAAAGTGTTAGCTTAAATGAGGCTTCCATGGTTTTGTAAACTGGCCTTCAAGTAGATTGTTTTCTACCATCTACTTCCACACAAACCACATCGCCAAGACCTTATACAAGAAGTTATATTAACGATTCATTTGATATTGGTAACTGCCTTGATAACACCCTGACGAATAATGATGTAATTCATACAATGTTTACAAAACCATGGAAGCCTGATTTAAGCTACAACTTTGAAAATGACGTAATAGAAGGATATACCCTAGTTAGCTTCCTACCAAACTGGAAAAGGTGTTCTTTGCAAATCATGTGTTTTATTTAAGCTCCGTGTAGCCACGGAAGCTATCAAAGTGGGTTCATCATTCACACATTTAATAACTATAAAAAACTTCATGAATATGCAAAATCTCATCCTCTTTCCCAATGGAATCGAGAGGCTGTGGAGAGGTCTAGTAATTTCTTGTCAGTCATGGACATTGAAAAGAAAGCGACTAGACTACCCACTAAACACCTCCCCTGTCAACTCGAGAACCCAGCCTGGGACCGTTTGACACATTACTTCGGGCCAGTTTTCGTTTTGTTACGCCGTGAGGCGGCTTCAAGCTGGGGGATCCTTCTTCTAGCAGGAGGAGAGAGGAGAAGACGAAGTGCTAGACAAGCGATCCCCAGCCCCAACGCCCCCGGCTGCGATGAGTCCTTTTTATCTTTTAGGACTGCCCGAGCATAATGTGCCACCTGGTTCCATTTGTCAATCGATTCGAGCATCATTGCAACTATATTATCCGGGGTGAGCTTTCTCGCTTCCCTGTAGAGGTGCCTTCGCAACCTGTCCCATTTTATGCATGCAAAAAATGTGTGGCAGGCATTGTCTTCCTCTCCTGGGCAATACCGGCAAGCGGGGGACCGCGACTTACCAATCTTGGGCAGGTAAGACTGAAAACACCCATGCCCGCTCAAAAGCTGGGTCAGATAAAAGTCAGTCTCACCATGCCTTCGATTTGGCCACGGTCTCACATCCGGGATGAGACGCGCAGTCCACCTTCTTTTCGTGGAGTTCACCCAAGACTGCTGCCAATCGTCGATTGTCTCTCCTCGCGGACAACCATCTCCCTGGCATCCTCGTTTCGGCGCAGGAAAATAGCGCGGCGCTCTCTAGCAAGGAGGGCGACAGATATCACGCCCACAATAACTTTCACCACCGAATCAGAGACTGTCGGATATGAAGATGCAATTCTCAGTGCTCCTCTTCTCTGTACCTGTGCCAAACCTTACTGAGAGCGTCGCCCCATACCTCTGCTCCGTACAGTAGGTCTGACTCTACAGCACTCATCAAGAGGCGTCTTCTTGATGGGCTGGGTCCCCCTACGTTGGCCATGTCGACTCAGAGCCGATACTCCCGAAGCAGCTTTCTCAGCCGTTGCCCTAATTTGCTCAGAGAAACTCATCTTCGAGTCGATCAGCAGCCCCAAGTACGTCACCGATGGCTTTGATTTGATTCGTAAGTCTCCAATACTGATCATCCTTACTCTAGGGATTCTTTTTAGGGTTTTGTACTAAAATACAAAACCCTATTGCAATCACGACCTGTGTCCGTCTGTCCGTCCGTCCGTCCGTCCGTCTGTACATCACAGCACTTTTTCTCCGAAACTATAGAGGCTACAGCCATGAAACTTTGTGGAAAGGTCAGAAGTGGTGACCTCTTGAAAGTTCAAGGGTGGAAAAATTTTTCAAAGGGGTTTAAGGGGGGTCTCCCCGTATAGGGAGGTGACCCCTCAAAAAAAAAAATGTTCACCATTGGTAGTCGAATAGGGTGTCATTGGAAAGGTCTCAATGAGATCTTTTCAAAACAAGTCTAAAAATTGCCTTCTGAGTACCGAAGGGGGCAGGGGAAGGGGAAATGTACGAACTTTTCGCGTACCCCCCACCCTCGCGATTGGAAACCTTCCATCCGAAAAATCTGAAAAAAATCACGAATGTAGGCCTTCATGAGCACAACAACAACAAATACATGAGAAGTCAAAATTCACTCAACTTTGTTAGTAATAGTATGATTTATCGATTTTATATTTTCTTGAATAAAATCCAAACGGTACCCTTAAATTCAATAAAATTTTGCAAACAGATGACTTTTTATAAGATTGATCTTTTCTGTAAGTTTCATAAAGATCGAATAGTATTTAATAAAGTTATAGCGATATGAATTTTCCTGTATTACTATGGAACAATATGCCCTATATTACTATGGAAACATATGGCTATGGAGCCATATGCGCTTTTTACCGACTTAGACACTACAGCTTTGCTAGGATTTGCATGGAAATTTCAGGAATGATAGGTATCATGAAAATGAGTACATACAATTGAAACAAGTCGAAGAGGCAGGAGATAGCTCCTAGCAAAAGGGCTTTGTAACCATTCTAGGATTCGAAAAAATAGGCCATGAATCGATGATTACAGTACAAAGGAGTGGGCCCTGAAAAAAATTTCATGAAAGGTAGCCGATATGAATATCAACTGAAAGTTCTCTATGAGAGCTTTTCAAAACAGTTCTTAAACTGACAGTTTTGTGGGGGCACAGGGGGGGGGGGGGGGAAATACATGAAAATAGTGTGTTTCTAAAAAATCTGGAAAAATTATCAAGGGAGATATCTATGGGTATAAGTAAAACAAATACCTCAGAAGTCACAATTCTTTCAACTTTGTTAATAATAGTATGATCCTCGAATTTCACATTTTCTCCAATAAAATCGTCTTTGACATGTTTCTTTATTTTATTCGTTGCTGGTTACTGCATTTTGTAAGTTGAGTACAAAACCCTTCTGACATGAGCATAGGTCTGTCTACCCAACTTGTTTTTTTTGTCAAGATGATCATTTCGGCCTGCAGTGCTAAATTGAACCTTCAAGCAGTCACCCAGTCTCTCACTCGGCACATTAGCATACCTACCCTATGTTGCGCTTGTTCAACGCCGCGTCTAGTGACGAGAGCCGCAACATCATCCGCATAGCCGCTCAAACGCGACTCATCTAACATCTCCAGTCACAGTAGCCTGTCGTAAGACACATTCCATAGGTCCGGACCAAGAATGGATCCCTGGGCAACCCCGATTAATTTCCATCCTGCGTTGGCCCTGCGTCGTCGTAGAGCAGGCTTCGGTTCTACAGGTGGTCCCCCAAAAGCCGCATTTGATATTCTGGAACTTGAAAACCCATCTAGCGGAGTGGCAGGCGTTCCTGACGTGGAGTGTCACCAACAGGACGATCCGTTGCTCTGCAATCGCATCAATTGTGAAGCGTCCTGCTCTTAAGCAGTACTGCCGAAGAGATAGGTCCCCAGCAGCACGAATCGCGTCAGTGAGTCTTCCCTTGATGAGTTTCTCTAGCACTTTCCCAGCAGTGTCTAGCATGCATAACGGGCGGTAATCCAGGATTTCCCTTCCCCTTGCCGATCAGCATGAGCCTCGACACCTTCCATCGTACCGGGAAAACCTGGAGCCTTCCTCGCTTTCAGTGATAGCGTTGCCTCTTCCAGTTCTAGCTGTGTGAAGAAGGGGCATTCAACTGCTTTTTCACCATGGACAGCGTCAACACGGACAGGATGGGCGAGGAAAAGTGCCCACACTATCTGGTCCATCTTTTCCGCATCATGTATGCAAGGCTTCCGTAGGGCACCAAGCTTCCAAATAACTAGCCTGTTGCCAAGGCCCCACGGATCCTTGTTCACATTGCCCACTAGATCTTGCCACTAGCGAGCCTTGCTGTTGTTGACCAGTTTGCGAAGGCATTTGCTGGCCGACTTATGTGCTGCCACCCGCTTGCATTCCTCGTTACGGTTCCGTGCCCGTTGAGCCTCACGCCGAAGCTTGTGACACTCCCTTCGTTTTTCAGCGATTTCAGCTGACGACCAGTTCACTGGGGGCTTGTCGTGCCGGGATTTCCGACAAAGCATAGAAGCTATCGTAATGATGCTCATAGTAGAGTTCAACATGTCTTGAGCTGCCAGTTCTTCCGTCCCCTGCGAATCTCCCTGGTCTGGGGCACCTGCTGTGAGAACCTCGACGTCCGTCCTTCTGATGTTCCATCCAATTGTAGAAAGCCGAGAGCATGGGCGTCGGGAGACAACATCACGGATCTCAAGCAGAATACACTGATGATCACAGGCTAAGTAGTCCTCTAATACGCTCCAATTGTGTATTATTCATACTAAGCACTCCGAGGCAAATGTCGCGTCGGTATGGTTCCCTCACAGCCAATACGGCGGAAAGTCGACGTATTTCCGGTGTTTAGTATAACGAGCGCCGTCCTGCCCGCCGTTTCCAGGATTTGTTTTCCACGCGGATCTGTTTGAGGCATGCCCCATTCGATTGCAGTCTCCCCAACTATCACGTTCCCCTCCAAAGCATTAAGCTTGGCTTGGAAAGATGATATTGATTCGTTTGGCGTTAGTAACACACTAAAGCAGGTGGTCCCTGAGCACCGAACCCACACGAAACAAACCCCCCGTCCACAGCTCGCGCCTGGAAATCACTATTTCGAACCCAGATGGCGGCAGTACCACTTTCATTAGGATACCATGATGCTGAACTTTTATCATGGAGTTGCTCACTCAGCAGCATAAAATCGGCTTTCATGTCCCTCGCAAACTGCTCAAGCAGATTTTGGGCGGTTGAACTGCGGTGTCAGTTTAGTTGCAGGATGCGGGTCATCGAAGTACTGATTTTGCCTTGGCTAGGGCTTCCTAGAAACATTTTCCAGGAAGCAAAGAATACAGTGTGCCACCTTCGTGCACTCTTTTCTTTTATGTCCCATTTTACCGCATTTGTAACATACGGAGCTCCCCTTGGGTCCTTTGCATACTTGTGCGGTGTGACCATGGCTAAAGCATTTGAAAGATTGAAGAGGCGCTGCTCTTCACCGTATCCTACAGAAAACCCACCCTAGTCTTACTTTGCCCTTATTCAGAAATTGTTCGGCATCTTTTTCGGTCAAGTCAATTAAGGCCATGCGTTGTCCCCTATGGTTTTCTTGTGTCAGCCTCGCTTTGATCCTTCTCACGCTAGGGAACTGTATTATTTTTGCTTTCCTTTTTTGAGTTTGGTGTCAGATATCTTAACATGACTGACAAATGTATCAAGCAAGATTTCCTTGGTTTTACATATTTACAGGGTGGTTTGGGTGGTAAAAGTGTGGCAAATGCAATCAACTCTACCTTATCATCATGGAGCTCAAACTTAAATAAAGCTGTAGGACAGGTCTATGATGAATGTACAAGTAGTACAATGGCTGGACATATTACTGGTGTATATAAATGAATCAATGAGCAATTTCCTGTAGTTCTATATTTCTATTGTTCTAGCCATAAGCTCAATTTAGTCGTCAATGATTTGAATAAGCTACCACAAGTTAGAAATACTGTGGAAACAATGAAGGAAGTAAGAACGTTTTTCCGTGAGAATGGACAAAGGAGAGCGATTGTTGGTACACTTCAGAAACTATGTGAGACAAGATGGACTGCAAAATACAAGGCGATTAGGAACTTCAATGAACAGTTTGTTGATGTATCCCAAACACTTGAATCGTTACCCATTGAAGGTAAGTAGAAAGCATTTCAGCTCCACTGTGCCGTTGCAACATCAACATTATGCAAATAATAGCTGTGTACTCAATTAAACTTGAAATTTCATTCAAATTCTTCAAAGTCAAAGTGTTGATTTATTGAAATTTTCAACACACGTTCAAATAAGTTGACATATTTAAAACTGACAGAATAAATAAGACCTCGGAAGCTGCAATAGACTGGCAATGTGAATCGTATAGACGTACATCAGTTACCCAAAAAAGTATTCGTTGGAAGAACTGAAGGGCGGAGACCAGTGGTGAAACCAAGGCAACGCTGGTTGACTCGGTCGACGAAGACAGTTCATCGCTGCTCGGATTTCGAAATTGAAGGGCGCGGTCAATGGAGCGAGACAATAGGAGGCGCTTGTTAGACAAAGCGAAGGCCCTAGAGGGGCTTTAGTGCTACGAAGAAGAATTCAAATTTTCAGTGTCTCATCTTCATCAGCTACGAATTCTCCTTTTACGGTTAACTTGTTTAGTGAGGATAATGATTTTCTTTTCACGCAAAGTAGTTACTAAGCCAGCCAATTAAATTCTTTAAAATTGTTAACGCTCCTCAGTAATGAAGATATCGAATATCATATTTCGAAGGCTGTCCTTAAAAGCGAATAAGAAGTGTTCAAAAAATGTTGCCCAACTATTCCATGTATCGCAGGCCATGTTGGATGTCGCGACTTCAGGAAACGAACGGTTCAAGCGATACTAAGCTGGGAAGGGGATCATTATATTCTTTACACTCTGCGAAAGAGAAAAGGAGCAGGTGGCATTAGATCTTAATTTCACAGAAGGGGAATCGTCCGGGCATGTAAAAGTTTTTCTGAAAAGTAAAAAAATGCATAGTAGAGCCCGATTCTTTAATTGCACTTGATCGCGATCTACTCAAATGTGTTGTAAAACCTACAACGACGTGTTGGAGTGAGCGTTTTGCTGATCGGTCTCCAGTAAATCCAAATTGTGTCAAATTCCTGAATTCACATAAGCAATATTTGGTTGCTTTCTATCAGACGTCTGTTGCCTTTTATTTACAATTTACTGAAACTTAATGCGAGACTTCATCCTTTTGAAGTGCTCTTGTACTTAATTAAATTTGCCGCTGACAGGACTACCGATTTTTTCTAACACCTTAAAAAGACTATAAATTGTTTGGCTAAAAAAAACAAAATCCCTTCAACGATAACCATTTACATTTTCTTAGGAAAATTATGGTCGCTTTAATTCACGCATATTTTTCGCTGTTAATGATTAGTTTACTCATTTGATTTTATTTTTAACCACAAATTCAAAGGAGACATTTTGAACACATTTTATTACTGCGTACTGTTCATGACCCCAAAGCATTAGCTTCAAGAAAAACTCACCTAGAGGGAGGGCACGTACGTTAAAAATTTTTCCATTTAAGTCTGCCTACTTGCAAATATTAATGATATCTTTTAATCAATTATCTTTTTTGTTTAATGCCCGCAGGCCAATTTTCTTTTACCTCCAATAGCCGTCGGGCCTTGCTCATATCTTTTGATTAGATTTCAAAACTTTTTTTCTTCTATGGGCTTTATTGCATTGAATTGATACAAAATTTTCAAATTCGATTAATTTTATGATTATCAGTCACGCAATTCTAATATTTTCTTTTGTAATATCTGTATTATCTTCATCTACGGAAGTAAGAAACGTTAAAAATGTTGTCCGTTGTTCTTGTTTACTCAGTTAAAGGATAAATTTTGAAAAGAAAAAGTATTCCCGATATTTTCCCCGTAAATGTTTTTCTTATTAATCATGAATTATGCAATCTAAGTTGACATATTGTATTGTAAATAAATCATTAATTCATCGGATCTTCCTATAGAAAGTATTGATCTAAATGAACTGCTAGTTTAAAAAATTGAAAACGATACCGATTCTTTCAACCTTACGCAATGAAATCCTTAAGCTTTTTTTCCACCTTTGGGCACCACTGTCATCTGTCAAATAGCATGGCCAGAGTTCAGTATGGGACCGCTGTCATTTCTCAAATGACGCAGCGTCGATACCCCTTTTTAGGGTTTTATAAAATAATTTTACAAAACCCTACTAGTTTCGCGACCAGTCTGTCTGTCTGTCCGTCCGTCCGTCCGTCCGTCCGTCCGTGTGTCACAGCAGTTTTTCTCGGAAACTACTTAAGCTTGAAACATCACATTTTGTGTGTAGGTGTAAAGTGGTGATCTCTTCAAAGTTCAATTACAAAAAAATTTTATAAGGTATTTAAGGGGGGTCTCCCCATATAGGAGAGTGACCCCCCGAAAAAAAAAATTTCATTCAAGGTAGCCGATATGGATATCAAATGAAAGGTCTTGATAAGAACTTTTCAAAACAGGTCTTAGTTTGGCAAAATTTGCTTTGAGGAGCGCACAGGGAGGGGAAATACACGAAAAATTTGTGTACCCCCCCCCCCCCCTCGCGATTGGACACCTGTGATCCGAAAAATCTGAAAAAAAATCAGGAATGTAGGCCTTGGTGAGTACAACAACAACAAATACGTTAGAGGTCGCAATTCACTCAACTTTGTCAGTAATAGTATGATTTATCGATTTTATGTTTTCTTGAATGTAATCTTAACGGTACCCTTAAATTCAATGAAATTCAGTACGTACGGTTATTTATAAGATTGATCTATCCTGAAAGTTTCATAAAGATTGAATCATATTTAGCGAAGTTATAGCGGTTTGAATTTTCCTGTATTACTATGGAGCAATATGCGCTGCATTTATTACTATAGCAACATATGGCTATGGAACAACATGCGCTTTTTATCGACTCAGACACTACAGTTTTGCTAGGATTTGCATGAAAATTTCAGGAATGATAGGTGTCATATATATCTTTGAGAATCAGTTCAGCTAGTGGTATCAGTAATCGTAAAACAAAATAGTGGCTGTTTTAAATGCGATGATTGAATAATTTTGAGTTATTTTTTCCCAACTTCAACGTTGAAGGTGCATGCTTTGAACACTTGATTCAATTTAATGAATGACTGAAGATGAGTACCTACAATTAATGCTCATAAGTGAAACAAGTCAGTGAGGTGGGAGAGAGCTCCTAGCAAAAGGGTTTTGTAACCATTCTAGGATTCAAAAAAATTGGCCATTAATCGATGATAACAGTACTGGAGAGTGGCCCCTAAAAAAAAATAATTCATCAAACGTAGCCGATATGAGTATGAAATAAAAGTTTTCATGGGAGCTTTTCAAAACAGTTGTTAAACTGTCAGTTTTTGCTTCAGTGGGGGCACAGGGGGGAAATACATGAAAAATGTGTTTCCTCCGTCGCGGATGGACATCTGAAATAATTATCAAGGGAGATATTTATGAGTATAACAATTCTAAAAACCTCAATAGTCGAAATTCGTTCAACTTTGTTAATAATAGTATGATCCTCGTATTTCATATTCTCTCCAATAAAATCGTCTTTGACATGTTTCTTGATTTGATTCGATCTGGTGATTGCATTTTGTAAATTGAATACAAAACCCTTCTGACATGAGCGTAGGTCTGTTTACCCAACTTGTTTAACGTGACAGAGCGACTCGCTTGGTGTATTGATAAGACAAAAACTTCGTTAGAGAGGGAGAGAATTGCAGAACAACGGGATGAAATCTGAATTAAAAAAAAAATGACTCATGGCGAGGTGGCGATGCTTCGAAGGTTGCTTACAACAAGCGTTTGAGCCAATATACTTGCTCAGCACTGCTGAGCAAGTATATTGGCTCAAACTGCTGAGTCAGCAGTGTCGTTGAATATTTAGTGAATTACAGTTCACGAGCGCACGGTTTTAAAATGGCTCTAAAAGATTATGTATTAGAGGCACTTTTGAACGAAAGTGATGATGATTTCAGGCAGTAATAATGATTTCGATTTTGGCAAAAACTACTTTTGGCAGGTGGTAGTGGCTGTAATCAACAGACCAACCCTTTAGACCACCGAAATATACCAGGCAAACAAGAGGGATTCTTTTCTTTCCTACTTCGACTTTCGTCGAAACCTGGTGACAATTGGTTGCCAGCATCGTAACCAGCAACAGAGAAAAACATGGCGTTAACCTTATAAAATCATCCATTGGCTGGACAACTTTTTCCACTGCCCAGGAAAATTGCCACAGGGCAAAAACCGTGGTTCCGTTTTATGCAGCGATCGCACGCGCAGAAATTGAAATTCTACGAGCTAATGAGAGAAGACCGGCAATGCACTTCGATTGTTTTAAAAACTATCACCACCAGGAAAAAAAATATTTAAAGTTTGGTTTAATGCTACTAAATTACTCATTTTCCTCAATAAATCTTTTGAATTTTTCTCGCTCCTTGATTGACTAATTTTAAGAATAAAACTCAAAAACGTATGAATAAGTGCCTTTGCTGGTCCATTCTTTCTTTTTTTTTGCTTTAGCACTACAACCCCTTTCGGGACTTCGCTTAGAAATAATTAGAGTATCTCATTATCTTAATCGAATGTTTCGGTACGCGAGAAGGTGATATGGTCAGTACCACGCTTTGGACGTATGTTCGTCCACCCAGCTGCGATACGTTCTGATTTTAAACCAATACATATTATAATTGAGCGAGCTTATAGTCCATCTGAAGAATCACTTGAAACCAATCTCGTTCTCACCAACGAGATTCGAACCAGGGCGGCTTGCGCAGCGAGTACTCAAACTACTGTACTACACGGACTATTCAGTACATTTTTACAACTAGCTATAAAGAAAAGAGTTTGTATCTGATGCTCTGACTTTTATTTTAAATCCCAAATCTCTGTCAAAAAAGTACCAAAATGAACCATTAGTAGTTAACAGATAAAGGACTTTTAAATTTTTAACTCATTTTAACACAAACTAAAAGTTATTTTGAAAAATTTATGTATAATAAACTGAATAAAAGTAAATCACAATGTACCGAAGATATTCGTAAATAAAATCAGCACTCGATTGATAAAATCTGTTGAGGGCAGCATTTCTTAGAGCGAAAAGTGTTTTGATCGTTTACAATAATTGCATAGTGACGCTTACACCGTTGGTTCGGTGGGAAAACTGAGGTTCGAAGCAATGCGGTCCCCAAAGGGTTAAGGACAGAAAATTTTTTAGTACATTTCACGTATAAGCATGCTAAAATTCTACTTCCGAGCTACAGTGAATGATTCGATGGTAAGTCGTCAAACCGAACACATCGCAAGCGAAAGCACTAAGGTGTCAACAATCAAAGTAAAAAAGAAAATAAAATACAAGTATATCGAAACAAAGGAAATTAAGCCCGGAAAACAGGCAACAGCAGAGGTAGAAAGCGAGTCCCCAGCAATTCAAAGATAGTCGGAGGCGGACAATGACGAGAAGGCACTTCCATTAAGAACGAAAGCGGCCAAGAAAGAAATACTACCGTGAGCAACAATGGAAGTAGAGCAAGCGGCAACAAACGACTCAAACAGGGTAATTATCGACCTGATCAACACGAAATCGGAAGGATTTACAACGGTTCAAGGTAAATTGGCAATTAAAAGAAAGTTACCCATTCTTATTCAAGCACCGAGCCCCCATAATCCAAACCCATACGCGCCTCTTTCGGGAGAAGAAAACATAGCCCCCAAGTAAAACACGTGTGCCCCCGAAAAGAAAAAATCATGGTGTCTCCCTATATTCGTGGAAGAAATCACAGCAATGACAGCTTAAAAAAATCATGGACAAGAGCCCCACAACGAAGTATAGAATTACTCGCCTGAGCGCGAGCAAATTAAAAATTACAGTTGACGAGATTACCATCCATGATGAATTACGGGATTTGATCCATAGATCTAAAGCGGAAGGTCACTCCTTCACACCAACGGATCGCAAAAAATATACAGTCATACTCAGAGGTGTAAACTGGGAATTCGGAGCCACACAGGTTAGACAAGACATCGAAATACAATGTCCGGACATCAAAATCGACAATGTCCATCGTTAACCACCGGATGGTCTAAAGCGAACGGCGAGACCTTAGACTTATAGAAAATAATAATTAACCAAAAAGAAGACCAAGACCGCTTCCTTAAGCTCCATTTCATCCTTCATCAGAAAGCGACATGGGAAAAGCCCAGAAGGAGTGACCTACTCCAGTGCTATAGATGTCAGTGCTTCGGCCATGTCTCGGCCAATTGTGCCTTCCGGGCAAGATTTTTAGCTTCTGGAGAGGACCACAACCCCCAAGAATGCCCAAGAAAGGACATTGACAAAACAAGTAACCCACCTTTCTGTGTCCTCTGCAAAGAGAAAGGTCACCCATCAAACTTTTCCGGATGCCCGGAAAGGAGAAGATTGGTAGACAAGATAGCGTTTTTAAAAAATAAAAGAACAACCCCCATTTCAACCCCATCTTTCGACTATATCCAAACCCTGATAGCAACAGCTACATCAGCACAATCAGTACCTCTATAGTCGGAAGCCACGAGTGGAAGAAATTCAACTATGCCCGAAACGGAGTACCACAAGAGAACCCCCTTCAAAGACTCCACTACGAAACAGTCCAAGTATTAGGAGTGTCACCAGGGGAACTCCTAAAAAAGGCTGCCCAATTCTGGGCGAAATACGATGGCACGCCAACACAAGGCAAGCTAGTTTTGCTCATTGAGCTATATCTTAACCTGTATGGAGGTAAATAATCTGGTTACTATCTGTCTCAACATAAATTCTCTAGTTTTCCATGACAAAAGAATATTCGTGTCTAACCTTACAAAATCCATTCAACCAGACAGTTTTCCTTAACGAAACAGTTTTAAAACTGACACACAAGGTCCGAATAGAAAACTACCAAGTACTTAGAAACGACGTAGGCAGAGGGACCGCTATTCTATATCGAGACCACCTATCAGTCGACCAAATAAATTTGAACCATCCTGACATTTCCTGCACACTAGCGACGTTAAACATGCGAAGACACAATGGTAGTCATTGGAAAATACTAATTAGATCTATTTACATCCCAGGAAATCTTGGACCTTTAGTAGAACAGACCCTTAATAGAATACTAACAATAGCTGCTAATCATGACTCTATCCTCCTTGGCGGAGACCTCAACGCGAGACATGAGCATTGAGGTGATTCTACACGGAATCCAAACGGCCAAAGAATATATCAATGGTTCCTGTCGAGCGCATTTCTAACATGCGCCATCATCAACGCAGGTGTCCACTCATACCCAAGAAGTAGCTTCTTCTTAGCTAACTTTCTAGTGTCACAGGATCTGCTAACTGGTAACACAACTCCCTACCAATGTGCAACCATATCATCGATATCCGATCACTATTGTTTGAAACTAACCCTTCACCTAAATAACCCAACCATTATTGAAGAAAACCCGAAAATTTTTCGCTCCTACGCCTCTGTTGATTGGGCAGAGTTTAGAAAAGACCTCGAAGACCATTTACCCCTGAAGCTTTAGGGCATTTTCAATAAAGCTAATTTCGGAGTTTCAGTTCGGATTCCAACCCAAAAAATCTACAGAACATGCCATTATGCTTGTGCACGACACCGTCGTAAAAAACTTGTGCAAAAACAGTGCACAGTAGCATGCGCGCTAGATTTACAAAAAGTGTTTTACTCCGTTTGGGCTGATGGGCTAAAATTCAAACTCATGCATTCCAACTGTCCCCTGGCCCTCACGTGTATCCTTGACAGCTTCCTACAAAATAGATATTTAACAACTGAAGTAATCTCACCGAACTTCAAGACCTATACCTATTCTGTCTGGAGTCCCACAAGGATCCATATTCGGACCAAACCTTTTCAACTTCTTCCTACACGACATCGCACATACCGCCGCTACAAACAAAATTCAAAACATCTCCAGTAACCCGAACATGATCATGTACGCGGATGATATTCTAATTCTAGCCGTCACACTCTTCCCATTTCTGCCATGGAAATGGTGCAAAGAGAAGTCGACATTATAGCACGTTACTTAAAGGATTGGGGAAATAATATGCTTCCGTAACGCGAGTGGTAAAGGGCACAAATTATCTGTTCAGCTAAGCAAACTGATAAGGGTAGTTATCGACGGGGACACGGTGAACCCGAAAGATAACATAAGGTATTTGGGAGTGAACCTCAACAACAGGTTCAAAATGAACCCACATACAAGAAAAGCAATAAACAAAATTTCACCCCTCCTATGCTCCAAATCTTTCTTCCCAAATGTTCAACTCCTCATGTATAAAACCCCAATTCGCCCCATCATCACATACTCCTTCCCAGCCTGGCTGACAATTTTACCAACAGTAGCTGAACAATTGCAAATATTTGAGAGGAGGATACTCCGAAAATGTTCTTTACCAAGAAACTAAAGTTCTTTACCAAGAAACTAAAGTGACCCCCATCCTGCAATACATGCTTGCAACAAGCAAAAAGCGAATAGCTAAATGGCAGATACATGAATCAAATCTAATACGAGACCTCTTCGATAGTACCCCCACCTCTGAAAACCCATATTACTTTTCTCCCATAAGAATTCTCCAAGACTTCCAGATTAACACCGAACCCCAACCAAACCCCCTAAAACCCATTTTCTATTATACTCGTATATCGTCTCCCAATACATACAGGGGCTAAAGCAACTTGAATTCCCATCGGGAAAAAATAAAAATGAAATAAACAATAATTAAGAAACCGACTAAATAAATAAAAAATAACTTCCGTATATCCTGAAGATCAGGTCGGTAGGAACTGTGCCTCTTCTGAAACGCAATTTTGGATGTAACGCTTGAAGAGAACACACAACCAACCAAAACTACAAAGAAGAGTTACAATGTAATTAGGCTAAGAATAGAATAAGTTCGGGTAGTTTAGGTTTTAATCTGTAAATAAGCAACTAAAAGACAATAACCGTACGAGCAAACGGAATAGAAAAATTAACATTAGCATTTCAAAAACTGTAAAGTATAGACTCAGGTCGTATAAAGAAGCTAAGGACATTTGACAAAAGTGTCACTGTCAAATGAATCGTAACATTAAAAGTAGGTTAAGTAACATATGTCCAGAGAAAAGTCTCAATAAAGTACTACTAGCTACAGTGAATTGAATGTTACTGTTCATACCCCAGAGTCTACTTATGGATTAAAATTCTGTTCCGAACAATCTCAGTTCAATATGTATGTTGGTTATCATATGCACACTTAAAAATTGAAGTCAATACATGTATTGATCAGTTATGTCCATAAATCGGCGCGAAAGTTGAACGTTTTTCCGTTTTAACTGTAATTGCTCTTTACCATTATCCGATTTTCATGTCTTCCAAATCGGACTTATAGGAACCAAACCAAGTAGCTTTTCGAAAATAGGACTCGTCTGCATATCGTTCATAAAAAACAATTACGTTCGAAACTGATAACTTACTCTATATGGAAGTCGGATAAAAAATAGATATTTTCACTTACAAACTCCTGGGCCATGAAGAAGGCTTTTCTTGGAACTTACCTAGAAATAGAAGAAAAATGAATATCAGATAAGGAAATATTTTCAATAAATACTAAAGGATATTTGGTGAGGAAAATTATTTGAATAATTAAATGATGTTTGTTTCGGTAAGTGTTGTTCAACATGCATCCAGTTTCAAAGAGTTAAAAATATGTTTTCCTGCTTTTGATGGATTTTTATTGAAATACAAAGATCTTTTGAAATCATAACCTGCGTCGCTCCGTCTTTTCGTCTCCACTCCATGCATGAAGGTCAACTTTGAATAACAAAGTTATGTTCAACGTTAGTCAGATATAGTTCAATGTAATATATTTTGGTACTGCGTGGTGTAGAGGTTAGTTTGCTTATCTCCTAACCCGAAGGATTTGTTTTGAGTGATTTTTCGGGCGGACTATTAGATCGTTGAGTTATAATATGTACTGGTTTGAAATCAAAATGTATAGCAGCTGGGAGGACGGACACACGACCAAAGGGTGGTACTGACCATATCAATTTTTGAAGTGCCAATATATACGATCAACATAATGGGATACTCTAACTATCTCTAGGTGAAGGCCCGAAAGGGGCTGTAGTCTAAAACATGGAAGATTTCAATCCGATAGTTTTACATTTACTTTGGTTAATACTTATTATCTATCTACCTGCGTCAAAACGAAGGCATGAGGTAGAAAGTTGCCTAAGAAGAGTAACAATGCTCACTAAACTATTGGCAGCAGTTCATGGTGAGTTGCGCGAGGGGAGATGGACTACGCACCTTAATCTGAAACCATGGCTTAATCAAAGGAATGATGAGACTGATTTCTACCCGAGCCAGCTTTTGAATCGGCAAGGCCGTTTTCGTCTTACCTGCACAAGACTGGGAAGTCACGGTCTCCTGACTGCATGGTTTGCGCAAAAGAAGAAGACGATGCCTGCAACATTTTTCTATGTACAAGAGATGGAGACCTTTATACAGACAGAGGAGGGCTTTTTTCGGATAGTCCAATTAAAGGTCGCTTAGATCGACTGATAAATAGAACCACCTTGTGGTACATTACATTTGGGCAGTCAACACTAAAAAAGGGCTTACTTGAGTATCCAGAGGCAACAGGGGTAAGGGATCAATTTTCTACTAATCAATTCTCTCCCTCCCTTGTTGCTCGAAAAGGAATGCCTCCAATTTGATGGAGGCTCACGGCGTATCAGAATGAGGTTTAGTGAGTAATTTGTCAAACGATGTCAGGCAAGGTTCTCAGGTTGATAGGATAGGTGTTGCATGGCTATTCCAGAAGCATTGTGCGGCTGGGAGTCTCACACTCGTGCATAAATAGTCTTCAACTCACTACGACAAAACAATTTCCATTTTCCAGCATTGATAACCAGTTGGATGTTTGCGGGTGACTCCCGCGAATTCCTCTATGGAGCACTGCATAATTAATAGGTGCAGCACATATGAAAATGTTTTCAAATTTTCTATATTTATTCGAAGAATTTAAAATTATTTTTAGTTTCAAGAGTTGCAACAACGTATGTGCAACCACCATCTAACATGTTTTATTTTTTAATAATTTTTCAAAAGTTCATTGCAACTCACAAGTACAAGTAATTCAAATTTTCAAAGCACTTAAGTGTATTCTCAACAATATTTCTTTTCTAGTTTGATCAGAATCTTATCAGTCATTAATATCATAAATTTTCACTTTCGTAAACATAAATTCAGTTTCCCTAACTTTAAAGTTCATTACCAAACCATATTTAGAGCCCAATTTTTTTTAACTCATGGAGTTTTACCTACACTGAAAACCAAAATCTCGCCAATTCTACCTGCAGCAAACATATACGAGATATAATTAATTTTGTTCTATATATTAAACGAAAATATAATTCACAGGCATTATATATAAAACATACATGCGGAATTTTCGGCCCTCCATCGGAAGAACTCCCTAGCCGGCTAGCCGGCGGGTGGGTGGAAAATAAAATGTCATTCCGTGAATCAAAAACCGACTGAGTCGAAGTGCTTAAATCGCTTCACTCAGTACTCTCTTGTCATTAAACCAGAAAATCAGCCTCGGACTGGATCAGATAAACGGCAACGACACTCGCATCGAAAATCGGACTACTCTTTCGGAGCATGGAAAGTACAATTTTTATATATGTCAGGTGCACTGCAACCGCTACTGAATGAGATGAAAAACTATAAGGTCAAAATACTGGCAGTAAAAGAAACTACTCTGCTTGGGAACGATGTCAATGACATGCAAATACATACTATCTTCACAAGCGGCAAGTCGTCAGACATTCATGAATATGGAGTGGAATTTATCGTGGGCAATAAGTTCAAAAAAATTGTCAACGCAGTTCATGACGGGATCTGTGATATGTGAATCAAGACGTGATTCTACAATATTTTGCAGGTCAACTGGTATGCTCTCACTGCAAATAACGAAGAAGCAGCCAAGGATAATTTTTATAGCATCTTAGAACATACCACAGAATGACTGCCCTCATCCGACATCAACATTGTTCAAGGGGACTTTAATTTCCAAATCGTACGGGAGTTAGTTCACAGGGGAACAACAGACGGGTACAGCCTACACGCAGAGACCAACCCAAACGGGCAGCGCCTAATAGACTTCGTATCAGGCAGAAACCTCATCATAAGATCCACCTGCTTCCCATACCGTGACAACCACAAAAGAACGGCGACATCCCCAATGGCTACACGCATAACCAAATAGACAAATAGAAAAACGAGCTGCCATCAACATTTTTGCCCCACGCTCATTCCATAGCGCACACTGCGAATCGGACCATTACTTATTCAAAGTTAAAGTCCGGTATTGCATCTTCAAATATCAAAAGCAATTAAAGCTGCTAATAACGAAATGCAATCTTCATACGTTAAATGATAACGGTGAAGTCCACATATACGAGTACATACGTCGTCGTTAGAAGACACACTGAAAACGGTCTGCCGGCGGGAGAAAATATCAACGATATCCAAACGATGTGGAAAATGGTCCAAGATAAGATCACAAATACAGCAGAAAAAGTCTTAGAACACCGACCAAAAAATGATCGGAATGACTGGCTCGACGAAGAATGTCAAGATGCGGTTAACCAGAGACATCGGGCACACAGTATAGCCAACTCGGGTGAAGAAGGAGCAATACACCAACCTCCGTCAACAAGCAAAAAAACTGTGTAGATAGAAGGAACGACGTGCCATCAACTGGAATATAGGACATCTTACGCTAAATGAAGCCGGATCAGCATAAGCCTCAGTTAAATAGCTTCGAGGGGATACACACCACGCACAAGCCTCTACAAAGACGCACAAAGTGCAATATTAGACAGACCTATCGATATTGAAAACAGCTGGAGGCAATATTTCCAAATACTTCTCACAGCACCCACAACATCTACCGAAACGGTCAGCATTCCAGGGGCCGAAAAAGATATCGCTACCAACAACAGAAGAGGTACAGGCAGCCACTTTTGGAATTGATGGAATACCGACAGAAATGCTCCAAGCCAGAGGAACACAACTACCTAACCTCCTTTATCGGGTAATATGTAGGATATGGACAAGGGAACAGTTACCAGATGACTGATGGAAAAGCATTGTATGTCCTTTATATAAAAAGGGAGACAGACTACGCTATGAAAATTACAGAAGGATTGTTCTGTTGAGACCATCATGTAAAATGCTGCCTGAAGTCATTGAACGAAGACTGAAGCCCTATTATGAAAATATCATTAGAGAGTACCAAAGTGATTTTCGAAGTGGAAGGTCTACGACTAATCAGATATTTTCAGTAAAGCTAGTGCTCGAAGAGTGCTGGGAATATTATCGATGTACACCATCTCTTGGTAGACTTCAAGCATGCATACGACGTTATTGACAGAAATATCCTGCACAAAACAATGTTTGCCTTGGCATCCAAACTAAACTCGTTTGCATGACCAAGGTTACAATGCTAAACATAGAATCTCAGGTCAAAGTTAACGGAAATTTAACTGAAAGCTTTCCAACGAACTTGACCTAAAACAGGGAGATGGACTTGCCCCAATGTTGTTCAATATTGCTCTGGAACATGTGGTCAGGAAAACGCCATGCCAGCAGACACTACCTGCGCGCTACTCTACAAGTCCACGCAATTAGTAGCATACGAGTATGCCGACAACGTTAACATTATGTCCAGATCAATTCTAAATGCGAAGGAACCATTCATACGCTTGGAGTCAGAAGCGGAAAAAGTCAGCCTACTGGTCATTGATACTTAAACTAAATGCATGACCCAAACAAGGAAGGACATGCTTGTACAAGAAAACCTTGCCTTAGGAGACTACAATCTGGAAAGTTTGGATAGCTTCCCATACTTAAGGAGTCCATTTTGATAGAAAGGGTCAGAAAATAACAAAACCAGGAAAGGATAAACGCAGCAAACAAAGCCCACTTTTCAGTACTTCCTATGCTAAAATTTAGGGATATTCGCAAAGGAAAATAAGATTTGCATATACAAGTCACATATAAGACATATGCTGCTGTATAGATGTGAAGCCTGCACTCTTACAAATTTTGCCGAAAAGACCCTGGACATATTCGAACGCAAAGTGCCCAGGGCGATTTATGGCCCAGTAAAGCATGGGACAGAGTAGAAACTTCGTTACAACGATGAGTTGTTTGATCTTTATCACGACACACCTGTATCCGCAAGCGAAACACTACGCAAACTACAATGGGCAGGGTATAGAAGAGAATGGAAGAGCACAGGTTCCCTAGCCGAACGTTGAAGGGTAGAGGGCAAGGGAAACGTATCGTATTAATCGAGCGGTCCGCCTAGGCAAACTGCTCGAGGGACCACCACGAAAAGGAGCACAAGGCTTCGAAATATCCAGACTGTTTGGTGCAATTTCAGTCCATTTGGTATTGTCTGATAAAGTATTAAATCCGCAAACAATGCCATCACCCAAAAATTAAATGTTTACTAATTTCAATGCAGCATCGACCATGCATCAACAAGCATTTTCAAATAATATGAATAGCTTCAATAATTCGAATAACCAATCATTTAATGCTTTCAATAATACAGGTATATAGCGCATTAATTGGTGTTCTCTTAAAACACTAATGTTGGCATTAGCAATCAAACATCAGAAATGGGATAAAGACAAAAAATGCCATCACATTCATTCAAAACAGCCCCCCCGTCACTAAATTATAGCCAAAATACTCCTTCAGAAACATTGAAACAGTATGCGAGCGAGCCCCCCATTTACCATATGCCTACAACATCCGCTATTGGCGCTTACTCGTCATCTGAAGCTAATTTACCTAAGTTTTTGCATTACACTGCATAAATATTAGTGCCCATAGTAAATATCCGATGGGTAGTTCAAACTTCCTAAGTAACAATTATATTCATAAAATCTTAAAATACTCGTATTCGCTGCATTTAAAAACATTTATAAATACGTCATTAATTGAAAAACTACATGATGATAACATTCCAGTGGCTGATGATGATCCGCAAGTCATAATAAACGATGAATCATAAAATATTCCCATCAGGGAAAGAAAAAATTCCAATGAGAATCGAGGTAATCTGTTCCGGCAAAGAACGGCAAGGGGATTCTGGTTGACGATGAGTTGCTTGGCAGTCGATGGACCGTGGAGTTGCTGCGAGGTCGGGAAAAGTGAAATTCTCTTTCAATCACCGTCCCAAGATCGAAAATCTTTCAGTGAACCAAAGTGTGAGCGCAATCCGAAATCTCTAAATAGCCGACCCTGAACGTGATATCCGGTGTGAGTTGGCTAAGGAGTTGCATAACCCAACGGTATCCAAAAGCGCCTGTGACTTAGCGTTTTCCAGATGATTTCTATCGGAACATCTACGACCGAAAGGAAGAGTAAATGGTGAGACTAAATGTGTTGAAAGCGGAGCAAATGCTGACCCCTTTAAATGGTTACTTTTTGCAAACTAACAATAATTGACTTAATTGCGGACTTAGGACTGGAAAGGGAGTTAAACGGACAAGTGCGGCGAGGGAGGTGAAAAGAAACGAGTTAATCCGAGTTCCATTGCGAATTCAATCAAAAGTGCACTTGGTACAGACGAGTGGAATGCAATAGAACTTGCAAGTGCAGCAAAGTGCGCTAATTTTGTGCGGCATAATTGGGATTTAGAAGGCTTTGGACGTTGTATCATTGCATCGATGACAACGCTATGCGAAAGAGAGAATTTTCAGACAGATCTTCATGAGAAACGCAAATTACAAAATCATTAACAACGCTCGGTAGCAGCATTTTTCGGTGCTGTACACTTCAGCGTGCTTGATAGTGTTTGAAATTCAATTCTGGTTGATTAAATTCTAACAAGAAAAACCTATATTAACATTGGCTCTGGTCTGTCTGAGGAGGGAAGCATGAATGCATGGGTGTCGTGTCTTCAATGTCAACAAGAATGAAAATGGTTGATTCGTTTTGTGGTGATGAGCTCGGATGCGAATATAATTATTTTCTAGTTAGCTTCGACGGCAATTATATTCAAGTCAGGAATTCTTAGATTCTATGCAACACGTGGTGGCTTACAGTTTTAATACGCTCTTGTACATGCAAATTGCATAAATAGGAAAATTAAAAATAATTCTCTCACCTCTAATCATGGTGGTCGCCATCACCGGTGTGTATCTAAAAAGAGTGATGGCCTGAGGAGAATTAGTACACACGTCGAAACAACCTTCTAACATTTTTCTTCTCGAATAATTTTTGAAAAAAATTATTTAAAAAGGCAACACAATTGTGTAGCTATACTCAAAAGAATTTTCATAAGTGGTTTCAAGCTATCGGAGCTATCCGAAAAACGAGAACGATACCTGCGCGATGTAATGAAAGCTTACTATAGACCAAACATTTATCGTATAGGTTTACATTTAGTTGATGTAAAAAGGAAGCGAAATGATCAATTTTACCGTTTAGCAAAGATATGTATTACAATTCCGTTTTTCTATATATTTATCGGATATTTTTCTTTCAGTGTAGTCACAGACATAGTCTACCTACAAAAGAGAAAGCGTTCCACTTTGAGATTTCTTGAGTGAAATGAGTAGATAAATTTCCGTACATGACTGCAGCGATGGTCTGCTATCTCGGCAAAAGAGGACGGTAAGGTCCGCCGAGATTGGCCTTGTCTAGGAACACGCTGACAGGCTAGTGTTACGGTGTCGTGGGGCGGGTTCTTTCCCCCTAGCACAAGGACCTACTACAAAAAAATTTCGCATTCACGAATTAAACATGGAAAAATGCCGATCGATTGGTGTCGAGGCCGAGATAGCCTTAAGGGTTGCAATGCTTGTTCGAAGAACAAATTGGGCCGGGCAAAAATGGATGGACTGACGGAGACTTCGTCGCTACCGACGATATTTATGGCCCACAAATAAAAGTGGGGCATCCAGATGGAAGCGGTGCCCCCTCGCATCCTCCCAACCGGATCAAGATCCAAATGTGAGCGTGGCCATATTTTTCATTTAAGTGAAAAACTCATACAAACATAATTTGAATGAATTTTTCCTTTAAATGAAAAATATAAATTTGGCAAATTTATGTCATAGTATTATGTGAAGGAATCACAAAGCACTATGCCATGAATAGGCACGCTAGCGGAAGGCCACCTTACCCAGCAAATGCCCCTGTTAAGCAACAGAAAGAAAGAGCGCGCCCGATGGCTAGCCCATATTAGAGGAGGAGCCTGCCATCGAAGCAGGTCCTATACCCGGTCAGGTAGTTCGAAATGGAGAGACCGTAGGTATATGTTTTAATAATCCATTATTGTTTTTTTTTGTTTATACCGATGTTAAACAATCATACATGATTTTTTTCTGTATGACAATCAGCACAGCAATTTATAATTCTATACTGAAAGTTATTTAACGATCGGAAAAGGAAAATCGATATAATAACAAAGATTCAAAAAAATAGAAAATGACCCATTATATAAATAAATATGAACATATATAAAAATCCAAAAGAAAATAAACCGGTACTCACAATCATCCTCCCCAGGCGCCCGCTGGTGATGTTGTGATGCAATTAATAAAAAGAGTGAGAAAGATTCCAGATCACAAGTTGCACTGTATCTATATAAATTAAATTCTTTAATCAAGTATAATGTTGAGAAAAGCTGCTTTGGGTCAATTACGTTAACACGTGCTTCATTTACAGCTACTTTTCGAATCAAACATATCAGACCCATAAACCACCTTCCATTTCCTTTTCGTCACTCATCTCTTGCGGACAACAACGTATGTAACTTTCATTAAAAAATAAACAGCATTCAATTGATTCAGATATTCTATCAACTTCTCTCCGTAAATAATTATGCAAAATATCCATTAAACAGAATTCTCCTTGCTCGAATAAATTTCATGCTAAATTCTTTCATCGGCACTGTCACATGACACCATTCAGGGCATTTTCAAACTCTTTTCGAAAGTTCGATGATTTTTGCCTTGATTTTGTCAATATAATAATGTTTCAGATAAACAAAACCCCACAACAAATTAAAACAAGTTAAAATGAGCATCGAAAACAGTATCGAGAATGTTAGCGAATTTGTGTATTTAGGCGCCAAAATAATGCCAGACGGGCAATGAAAGAGACGAAATACGCCGAAGAATACAGCTCGCAAATAAAATATTCTATTCAGTATTGACGATCTTGAAGACCAGCTGCATACACAGGAAAATAAAGCTCCAAGTATACAAATCTGTGATAAGACCTGTGTTATGCTATGGGTGTGAAACATGGACCCTAACCCAAGCATCCGCAAATATATTGAACGCCTTTGATCGACGGGTCCTGAGGCGAATAATCGAAGCGAAGCTAGATGAGGACCAATGGAGAATTCGATACAACCATGAGCTGTATGAAATTTTTGACGAACCGGAAGTCTCAACGATTGTAAGACTGCGGAAGCTGCAATGGACTGGACACATGAATCGTATGGACCAACAACGGATACCCAAGAACTTATTCGTTGGGAGAACTGAAGGCCGGAGGCCAGTGGGGAAACCGAGGAAACGCTGGTCTGACTCGGTCGACGAAGACAGTTCATCGCTGCTCGGATTTCAGAATTGGAAGACGCGGTCAACGGATCGAGACGTTTGGAGGCGCTGTTTGCAGGAAGCGAAGGCCCGAAAGGGGCTGTAGTGCTTAGAAGAAGAAAATGAGCATCGTTTACGTTTTTAGACATTGCATGAATTAAAAGAAGACCGGAATAAGGATAAATCATTAAATAGTGCATAATCTCGCTTTGAAAGTTAGCGATACTTGAAAAATATTTCATATGACATTATTGTTTAGTTCACAATTCGATTTTCCACGGAAAAAATTGATAAAACAATATATATAGCTTCTAAACACTCGTCTTAAAACATTCACATAAGCAGAAAACAGCATCTAGATTGTAGTGTCTATGCCCACCAACAATCAACGGAAATGTTACAATCATGTCACATAACAGTTTCTTTTTGCTATTTCCCTTTCTTTTGCACATCAAATTTTCGAAGCACTTTTCCGTATTCTCTTTACCGCCGTATAAATTGTCGTTAAGTTGCATCCTACGATGTTCGTATTCACTGCACTTTTTTGCGCGGCTTTGCCAACAAATTTTATTTTCCTTTCCTCGTTGGAAACAATTTTCGATGTGAGAACTTCACCATCACTGTCGGGCACGACACTCAACCGTCACCATATTTTCAACCAATTTCACGTTGCCGAATGCACGCCAGAGCCACACACTCAAGGGGGATACGTTGCAGACCACTTTCCACACTCCCTTTTCGATCTCTTTCCCCGGGATTTTCCAACTATTTCCCGAATAAATCACAAAAATATGACAATGAATGAGAAACTCACGCGCGCTTCCTCCTCTTTTTTCTCGCAGCGTCCGCGCTGGCTGGCAATCTCAACCTGACTTCCCTAGATCTGACCAGCTCTCTTCTTTCCTTTTCTCGTGTAGCCACGGTAAATCAAATCAGCTGAGTTCAATTGCGTTCGGTAGTGCAATATAGCGTTGGGATGCCCTGAATCAATGTTCCCATGTCCGAAATTTTAACTTGATTATTTAAGGTTTTCAAAAAAAATTAACTGATGTAAAGAAAAATGAAAAAGATTTTAAATAGTAATAAAAGTTAAATTTCATGAAGAATATAATCAAAGGGAAACGTTTGAATTTAATACAAAGACAAATGATATAAAATTACATCCAATAATAATAATAAGAAAAAATATTTTTATAAAATACAACTATGAATGGAAGTAATGAAATATTTTTTCTAAATCTGCAATTAAAATTTCGGATAAGGATTTTCGAGCAGTTTGCTTGTGTAACTGCTCGATTACAAAAACTATGTTTTCTCAAGTGATACACTTCTTAAGCATAAAGAAGTAAGAATTTTCGCTAATGGAGCAGCAAATGGATAGCATTGGTTAACAATCTAGGAATCAAAATGTTCGGAGGGAATGATTATGGCTTACACCTCTAAAAATTAGAGTGCTTCAAATGATAGCAACATAGATTTGTGCAGGGGTTCATATTGAGTAATTTTCGGATTTGATTCGAACAGGGTAAGGTGCCGTGCAGCTTTAGGTTACAAAAGAGTATATACTTTATAGTCATTATTAGATTATGGATTCACGGCTGAGAAAAAGTAGCATTTAATTTTAGTGCTTTTTAAACCAGTCCCAACATGGAAAACTTACAAATTATTCCAATAGTAATATTGACCAGAAATGAAATTATAGAAACTTAAAATTTCTCCGGTCTTTCGAAACGTGCAGGAAATTACTAATTATGCTACATTTTCGAATCCTTGGAAAATTTAATTAGATTGAAATGTGCTCAATCAATATGTGTGAAAACCATTTCAAGTAAAAACATTTATCAACAACATACATTCATTTAAATTACATTCAAGTGCAACAAATGGCTAGAAATATGCATAGATTGCAATCAATAAGTGAAAGGCTGTCAAGACATTGTATCACATGCATATCCTTCGTCAGCATAACATACGTTTTCTGATCAAGTTAAGATGCGAATTCACTTTCTCAATTCTCTCGGAATACAATCAATCAAAAATCACTGTCTCAGCAATTTAATGCGAAACAGACCATATGTTGCACCTAAGCCTTCTTAAGTAGTCTATTAACGCACTACTAAGATCTATGCGCCTTTTCTCTCATTTCATATATTTGCCGTTGTTCACCGATTGCATCCCATTCCGTTCTCATATGACAGATAGACATTGTATTTAACTACTGATTTTTCAGCGGAACGGAAATGATTACCATTATATCTCACATTAACGTGACACCTGAACATATGGACTGAGAAAATTTGATTTATTAAGAGAAACTTTGCGAGTGCTGCACTGCTCACATGAACACAATCACTCACATATTTTCAATAGCATGATTTTGATAGCCTTAAACTGAAACGGTCATTTTTATTGATAAGAAAAATAGACACAGATATCGCCTCGAGAGAGGAGAAATTGAAAAAGATATTCATCATACAATTAGAGATCGCGACTACGGAATAGACTTCCCATATATGGTGCTATCAACTTTGTTAATGATAATAGAGAAATGAAATAACTCCACAGAATAAATTCATAGTCTTGGGAGAAAGATTTTCTGGGATCCAACCACGTTCAATTGTTGGTTGGTTCATTCAAGGGATATTTAGAGTTCCTTTAAAACGTGCCGCCACGGCGTTTTAACTTACTTGAACGCTCACACACGCGGCAAGTTTGAATCACACCCTGTAGCAACAATGCATTAATATCGGCGCATTGTACCTTGCCGCCGAATGCACCATATGACCATATGCACCTTGCCGGCTATTATGCTACATTCATGGTGTAATTAGTGAAATTGAAAATTTTCTTTGGTCGTCTGTAATTCCATCTGAAAAATCCGATCAATGTCTCACACTTGAGCCTTTACACCGTTCGGCGATGGTCCAGACCAGACAAACTAACGAACGGATTCATGGACCAACATCCGGACGGACCGACTGACGAGCTGACTGACCGTAGATGATGGAAAAATGGTTAAGACGGTTTAGACACCTCGTTTAAGATGTACTGTACTTGCACTTCATACAATAGCGTATGGTAAATAGTAGTTTGCAACGTTATTATAGTCTAGTCTTTAGGTTCGGCTCTGTAATAATTTTACAGTCTGTTAGGCACAGTCAATGGATAACGTTTACTGAATGGACTGCGAATACAGTCACGATAAAAATTAATTTCAGTACCTAACTTGATGGAACATTTAAAATATATTGCACTGATTCTCCAATAAAAAGTGAAATTCAATGTAAGTACAACTACAAGCGCTTAAAATGCTGGGAATATTACGTTGATATTCACAAACCCTTTGTCGATATCAAAAAAGCATTCGACAGTGTAGAAGGAAACGCTCTGTATTTGGCGGTCCAACTTTACTCGTGCATATGATCAAGGATACAGCGAATCTGAAGTTAAAGTCACATGAGATTGAATAGCTGACTATTCAATCTCAAGCTGAATCATGAGGTAGACTTTCCCTAACGCTGTTCAACATGGCTCTAGAACACGTTTTAGGAAGAACACAAACACGATATTATTTAAGCCAACACAATTGTACGAGGGTAAGCCAGAAGATATGATAATCGGTTATATCTAGTTCGTATAAAAATTTTAAAAGAATATTTTTTGATTTCTTATAAATCCACTGGGTCACCACACAAAAATCATATAAAAAGTCTACGACTCCTACAGAAAAATAAAGGGAGAAAGATTCCAATAGGATCTCTAACTCATGAGTCTACTTCAAAAGTGACTAAGACACCCTTGAAGTGAGCGATCGAGATTTTCCCCAACTCAAAAAGGTGGGAACAGAAGCTTCCGGCAGTTTTTCAGGGGCCAAACCTAAGCCGAATGTAAGCCAAATCGTGAGGGTAATACAGCTAAACATAAGCCCCAGCAGCCAAGCGTGGCTGCTACCAAAAAAGAGAGGGTGCCTCCTATAGTGTGCTATAAGCTTGACCAGAAGACTTTCAGGGATAGCGTTAAAAGAAACGGTCAACAGCTCCTCACGAACTTCGATTCACCCTATAACGGCTTAGAATCATACCAGCCTATTTAAAGTTCTGAAGTGTGTGAAAGTGGCTTGTTACACTTACACTTTTCTAGGAGAGGGGAATTGGCTCTTCTAATCAAATGTGTGCACAGTTCGTTCGTACGAAGAAAACGATGACGTGGCTGAGCTGAAGGAGCATATCGGAGAAGATATCCTTTCAGCGTAAAGGTTCTCGACGATAACCTCTGGGAGGGAAATAAAGACGCATTCTTTTTTCTTAGTCCAGTTCGAACTAGACTTTGAAGTGAAGAAAGCGATGTACATAAAGTTCCTAACGTCTACAAAAAAGGAGCGCTTCCCAGTGCTTCAACTGCCAAAGATTTGGCCACGCCGCTTCTAATTGCGGACTTGAAGTTAGATATGTAAAGTGCGATAAGCAACACAAGTCGAATGAATGTCCAATCTCGAAGGATGAGAAAGAAGAAGAGATCTTCTGTGTCAACTGCAATGCTAAGGGACACCCTGCGAGTTTCAGAGATTATCCTAAAACAAAAATGGTTGAAGAGAGGAGGAAGAATCTCCAGAAGAAGAAAAGGGAAAGCAGGGATTTCATCACTGCCTCTATAAAAAATACTATACGAGGTGCAACGAGCAAAGAAGCAGCCTGCATCTCAGCCTATACGGCAACCCAAACATCAGCCACTGCAGCAACCACAGCAATCGCAGAATGACCGAAATATAGTTTTAAGCACTGACTGCCAACAATTTTTCGGATGTGACTTGTTCACACTCATTCGAAAAGTGGACTCTTTTATCCCCCACTTTAAAGAACTCATTAATCCTAGTGAGAATAGTTCCATCAAACTCTCTATCCTCAACATATGTTCACTAGCTCCACACTATAAAAGATACATAGTGCATCTAGGAACTACGAGGTCATCAGGCGTGATGATCTAGAGGGAATCTTGTAGTTACTCACAGAGAACACCTGAAAGTTCAAAGGCAATACCTTCCAAGTCTGAAATGTATTGAAGCAGATAAAATAAACTCCATGCTGGGAGGGTGCACCTCCGCGTTTGTGAGGATCTACGAGGGCGGTCCCAAAAGTACCCGACCCGACAAAGAAAACAGTGAAAAAATTGCGAAAATTTTTTTAATCTTTCAACATATTTTCCTTTCATTTCGATACACTTTTCTCAATGATGTTCAATAGCTTCGATACACGCTTTATAGTAGGAACCGTCAAGCTCCTCAAAATAGCTATTACTGCATACTCTACCTCTTCATTGTTGGCAAATCTTTTGTCGCTGAGCCATTTTTTCAAATTCGGAAAAAGAAAATAATCCGAAGGAGCCAGATCTGACGAAAAAGGTGCGTGAGGAAGCAATTCGAGCTTCAACTCATTAATTTTAGCCATCGCAATGGCGCACGTGTCGACTGGTGCGTTGTCGCGATGAAACAACACTTTCTTTTTCGTCAGATGGGGCCGTTTTTTCTTGATTTCATTACTCAAATGCTGCAATTTTTTTTGTGGTAGGGAGGTGAATGCCATTTATGCACAGAGTGTGGGACTCCCATGCTCGCAAGAAGGCGACTGGACTACCCACTAAACACCTCCCCCTCTAAAGGGGGACAGGAAAGCTCCCCCCTGTCAACCTGAGAACCCAGCCTGAAACTGTTTGACACATTACTTCGGGCCAGGTCTCGTTTTGTTACGCCGTGAGGCGCCTTCAAGCTGGAGGGTCCCTTTCCCAGCGGGAGGGGAGAGGAGAAAGTACCAGAAAAGCAATTCCCCAGCCCCCGGCTGCTGTGAGTCCCTTTTATATTTTAGGACTGCCCGAGCATAATGTGCCACCTGGTTCCATTTGTCAACCGATTCGAGCATCACCGCAACTATATTATCCGGGGGGAGCTTTCCTGTCCCCCTGTTGAGGTTACTTCGCAGCCTGATCTTTTTTGCACACGCAAAAATGTGTGGCAGGTATTGTCCTCCTCTCCTGGGCAAAACCTACAATCGGGGGACCGTTCCTTACCAATCTTGTGCAGGTAAGACTGAAAACATCCATACCCGCTCAAAAGCTGGGTCAGATAGAAGTCAATCTCACCATGCCTTCGATTAAGCCACGGTCTCCCATCCGGGATGAGGCGTGCAGTCCACCTTCCCTTCGTGCAATTCACCCAAGATTGCTGCCACAAAAACTTTAGTCGTCGTGTAAGAGGCATCTGTGACCCCAGAATTAAGTTGAATGGGCAGATGGTGCAGTGATCTAGGCAAACGAAGTACTTGGGGATAGTTTTCGATAGGAAGGCTACCTTCAGTGCTTACGTTGTCAATGTTTTGAAAAAAGTGAATTATGCGTACCATCTTCTCATTTGAAGAAGCAGTCAACAACAAGCAAGCGAGGCAAATTTTTTGGGCTATAAACCCTGATTCGTCCGACCATTACATATGCGGTGATGATATGGAAAGGAGTTCCGAAAACAAAATCCGGCAAGATAGGATTCGTGGAGCAAAAAATCCTTTGGGCTTACACAGGCCTATACAAACGGCCAATCAAATCATATGCGGAAAAGCTAGTGGCATTAGCAGTAAGGAGAGCAGTGGAGCACAAGGCGGAAGTAGTTATCGTTCGATGGATGCAGCGAACGAGTAGTTTTAAGGTAGTCTTAAGCAAACAATATACTTATATTTAATAAACTCAATTTTTAGAGTCTCATTTCTTTAAAGCTAATCAATTTAAAAGTTTGATAATGTTGTGGGTATCAACATTGAAAGTTATGTTTTTATTGTAAAGATTAACATTGTAAGTTAAAGCAGAGTAAATGATTATTGTCCTCCGGGAAAAGCCCTAAGGTAAAACGTGTGTGAGTACTGTTAAGCTAAGTTGTTTATGAATTGTATATATTTAAAAATTAGAAAAATACTCAATAAAGATTTTGAATCTGGAATTACATTCAAAGGCACGGCATACTGCGAGCTGGAGTGCTGTTGCACCAAGATATGCGTTGCCTTGCTCACAAAGCCGCAGTCGCGATGGCTGCCATTCAAGAAACGGGGTTCGAATTGCTCGAACACCCGCCCTATTCGCCAGATCTAGCCCAAAGTGACTCTATCTCTTTACTCGACTCAAAAAACAAATCATAGACAAGAAATTTGAAGAAAAAAGCGAAGTGATGGTCGCAAAAAATTACTGTTCGGTGCGGTTTTCATACCGGAGGTGTGGTTGGGCCGCATTTTTTCGTGGATGAAAACGACTGTCATGCTACCGTCACTGGAGACCGCTATCGTGTAGTGTTGGAAGATTATTTGTGGCCAGAATTGTATGAACTAGACATCAACGATATGTGGTTTCAACAGCAGTCCGTAAAGTACTGCAGCGATGGTCTGCTGCCTCGGCGATAGAGGATGGTGGGATCCGGCGAGATCGGCCTTATCTGAGGACGTGTGATTGCACTGGCAGGCTAGCATCCTCTTTCGCCGAGGCAGCAGACCTTCGCTGCAATCCTTTACGGACATTTAATACACCTATTTCTCTACAATTTATTTAAACGCAAATTTGGTGAACGTGTTATCTCGAGAAATGGTCCGGTCAAATAGCCGGCTCGTTTATAAGATCTACCGCCATTGGATTAATTGTTATGAGGCTATATCAAACCACTGGTCTATACAATGTTTTTTTGTTCTTCCTCGGCTGTTTTCACCTCACTTTAACGATACGTAATAAAAGAAAATCTTCCTTTTTATTAGGTGAATATTAGATGTGTGTTTCGAAAGGAACGTCCTTTTTTTCTTCAGTGCTTTTCTACAAGTGTTTCTTATAAACAATCTACAGTCCTTTTTTTATACATCTAAGTTTTTTCCATACAGGTAACAATTTTCCGTGCTAAATGGTCTATTAAGGGGTTTAAAAATTATAGGTAATTACCCTAGCTATAAATTTTCCAAATTTAAACAAGTGATCCTTTAAGAGGATTAATTCTTTATCCGCTTAATCCTCGCAACTTTCACACACACACACTAAACAGTCAATGTGGCCACATGACGGGATTTGGAACATTTCGGAATTCACCAGAGAGACTTCCATTCCACGGTCCACAGTCCGGCGCTAAGTGTAACAACTTACAGGACATGCTTCTTATGTTAAAGTTGAAATTTTAACCTCACCAAATTTCATCACTTCGCGACATTCGCTTATTAGTGAGGAATTTATTTAGGGTTGATTCTTTCCTATCATCTGCTGGAATATTATTTTAATTGAAGAGTAAAATTATTATCTTTATGCGAAGAAATTCTCGCCAATTAGGTTTTGAGTTCGTTTTATGAGTCGATTTTAGATGTGTTATATATAATTTTCTTTATAAGAATGTATGCGGTACAGAGGCCTTATAATATAGTAGGTGTTCTGACAAAGTCATTTCACCATCGTTTGAACATTACTTAAAACTATTCATATTATCGTATCTCTATATGATTATTACAATTATCTAGAGGAAAATTTAGGCGAAAACCTCTACTGAACTTACTAACAACTATTGACTGCATAAAATCTTAAAGATGCTTTTGTTATTTATGTTATCTTGAAATTTGGTGAAGATCTAATCAAAAGTATAGTATTTGCTTTGAAAGAAAGCCCGAATGTTAGGAAAATCTTCTTTTGCTTTCGTTGTAATCAGAGAAAATTCAAATGGCTATAACTTCCATAGAAAGTCGATCTTTTCAGAAGAAATTTGAAATTGTTTAGCAAGGCTAGTCAAAGGTATCTACTTTGCGGAGACCTGAACGCTAGACATTGACACTAGAATTGTACACGAAGCAATAAAATGGGGCACACTTTATTTAATCTCAGCAAAGAGGCAAATATCTATGTGCATTTTCCTAAAGAACCCACATTCTACTCTCCCCGTAGAATTGGTTCGACTCTGGATCTGGTTCTTAGAGACCAAAATATTACTCCAACTGAGTTGAGTATCTTGCAAACCCTCTCATCTTCTCATCTGCCTGTAATATTTTCCTTAGAAACGACGAGAGGTAATTGTAATGTACCGAAAACATACTACTGTTATAAAAAGGCAAAATGGTCAGAATTTCAAAGTTTTATTCACGATAGAGTGAGCTTAACATCAAAAACCATAGGATCGCTCAATACTCCTTCAGTATGTGAAGAGCAAATCAAAGAATTCACAAACACTATCTGGCAAGCTGTTGAGTGTAGTGTACCAAAATTATCAATAGCTTTCTTATAATTTAGAATTTGACGAAGAAACCTACGGTCTAATAAGAAAACAAAATGGTAAAAAACCTGGATTATTGTTCTTAAAAATTTAACCAAAAAAGAAATAGTCTTCATGTGCCTCCTATTCAACGCTTGTCTTAGGCTCTCCTACTTTCCATCCATCTGGAAACAAGCTCTAGTTATATCCATCCTGAAGCCTAGAAGAGATCCGCACTCTCCCGATAACTACAGGTCCATTGGCTTACTACCAGGTTTAGGTAAGCTCTTTGAAAGAGTAGTCCTAAAAGATTAAACGATTTAATGGGTAACAGTAATATCCTACCTGATTTCCAATTTGACTTCAGAAACAGACATTCGACAGAGCATCAGCTCCTCCGTGTTACGAACGACGCCAAAGCAGCGATTTACAATAAATTGTCTGTAGGTTTGGTGACACTGGACATAGAAAAGGCCTTTGATACAGTCTGACATAATGCTCTGGTCTATAAACTTCAGAAATATAATACACCCCCATACTTGTTGAACCTTTAACAAGCATTTTTCACTAATTGGAAGTTCCAGGTCAAAGTAGGGGAAAGCATTTCCCCAGTGAAAAGTATATCTGCCGGTGTTCCGCAAGGCTCCTGCCTAAGCCCATCTCTATATAACATCTATACGTCTGACTTCCCTTCTTTACCAAACTGCAAGTTGCAGCTTTCGCAGACGACATTTGCATATACAGCATAGGCGCAGATCCAACTTCCATTATTGCCAGCCTTGAAGCGGCGTTAGAACTTACTTATCAGTACTACCATAGATGGAAAATTAAAATAAATGT
This sequence comes from Odontomyia ornata, assembly GCA_963969285.1. NCBI lineage: Eukaryota > Metazoa > Arthropoda > Insecta > Diptera > Stratiomyidae > Odontomyia > Odontomyia ornata. Next base: position 137,378,966 of record OZ017740.1, read on the forward strand.
TGCAAAAACGAAGTCAATATACTTCACCAGGAAGCGTAAGCCTGCTCACCTACCCAAGCGACCAATAATTTTTTTAGGGCAAACTATTCCTTGGAGTGAGGATCTTAAATATCTTGGACTTATATTCGATAAAAAACTAACCTTCAGAAGACATATTGAGCATATTGGCTCGAATCCTATACGGCTCACCTACCTGGATCCAATGTGCTAAATATCTAGTAACAAAGCTTCAGATCACCCAAAATAGATACCTGAAAATGGTACTTAATAAACCGTTTTACTTCTCTTCTGAAAAGCTACACAGCCTTGCTGGCGTAAGTCCAATTCGTAAGCTCGCTGCATCGCACCGTGACAAATTAATCGCGAAAGCAAATGACTCGCCCAATCCGCTAATTTTAGATGTGAAGTGATAAATTTCAAATCCAATTTCGTGCGAACTGATATGGCTCAAGAATAATATTTCGAGGATCATTTGAAATTAGTATTGAGTTGTATTTTATTCAGCAGTGAATTGAATGCAAACTGGCAGGATAAAATAATATCCATATTGTGTGATCTCGAAATCGTGTACTCTCAAGCAGTGGCGCTATTAGTAATACCATGCTGAGGAAGGACGAAAAAAAAGCAAAATCTTGTTTGAGCGTAATTTTTATATCAGGTTTTTCATTTTCCTTAGATGACGATACATCAATTTAAATTGGCCGTAAACACGCGTATGTCAAATACAATCAGCATAAAATTATGATAATCAGATATCGTTTTTAAGAATCTTTTATAGATAAATCTTCCTCAAAATAATGTTTATACTCAACCAAATCATCATTGTTTGTATAAATATATATTTTGCGGTTTTTTTGCGTACGTAACAAATTATAAATAATAAATGTAATACTTCGTTCACTTCTCAAATCGATGTTCAGTGTTAAGAACATCGATCGAATATCATTTTATGGTGGTTTCAACAGTTTTATGTTATCTAAAGTTTCGTGAACAAGTAAATAATCCAAAAAGACAACTTCTTGTTTCCCCATTTGCTTCAATGAAAGCCATTAAAAAAATTTACTAAATAATTCAAGGAAAAACATAGAATATATTATTTTGAGCATATTTTATGTAGAAAGTGATTCCATTGCTGATATAATATTTTTTATGACCATTTGTCCCTAGCACTTCCTAACACGACTTTAACATAAATAAAATTTAATAAACCTACCATCTTACCTAACTAAATATTTTCCGCCTACAATGTACACTACTTATGATACACATCTTGTTGAATACGAATATGTCTCGCGGTCATAATGAAATATCTTTTCTTTGAAACGAAAGGAAAATCACGTTCGCGACGACATACGTATGTATAGTGGCGTCTTGTACTGTTATTGTGGGTAATGGTATGTGATTGTTGCACAGGAAGTTTTTAAGGTGCTTTGATCTCGCTTTGAATGTGTGAAAAACTAGAAAAAAACACAAATATCTAAAGTAAGACGAAAGACTAAACACCGTCTAATATGTCAAGACATAATAATATAAATGCATCTTTCTACCATTGAAAAACTACAAAAACCATATCGAACGACACGACGACCGAACGACTGCCAACCAACATTCAAGTGACTACCACAAGATGGATAAATTGTACTTCATGTGTGAGAAAGACTTTAATAGTTTTGAAATAAATTTTCAAGATCGTGAAGACTAGGCAAACTGAATTGTATACTCGCCAAGTCATTTACTTTCCTATTGAGATGACAACGATCATTGATCTTGTATGTCTGTATGAAGACATGTGAGGATGTTGTCCAGCGGAAATGCGAAATGGAGTGCAAAACGGCCGCAGTTAGTTTTCCCGGAATGGAAATACTTTCAATAAAGCAAGGAAGAGATCAAACTAAACTATTCGCTATATAAATAGAAAAATAGCAGAAATGCAAAATAAATATTCAATAATGACTGGTCAATTAGCCTAAAATATGTACCTTTGAATAACAGTTAAATAATATTTAGTCACTATCAAGTTTATTATTTAGGTTCAAGCTTAATTCAAATATTATTTGTTTGTAATTCTTGAGGAATTTTCTGTTGCAGGTGGGTGTTCCCTTATTACTGCATTTCATCACATCAACCTTGTCTAATGCTTCAGCAATTTGAGTCACTTTTAAAGTAGGTCCAATATTTTGGGTATTCAAGGCAATAAGGGTGCAGCCGGTAAGCCTTCAAAATAGCTACATAACATTCTGTTTATTTCGGGTGTTTAATTGTGTTACAATTAAAATAAGCTGCTAAGTAATTACTTTTAAATTCAATACCATATCTTGAATTATTGCGGAAGTTTACACAGTCATTCTGATTTCCATTATACAGGGTAAGGCACGAGAAACTCCAACATTTCAAGCGGCTGGTAAAACAAAACAATATGAGATATCAAAAATAAATTTTATTTGCCTTAAAGTTTATGTTATGTAGTTTTTTTGCAGGATTTCTTCCTCAATTGCAGTCTTTGTCATCCAGAGTCGTTAGACGATGTTTAAAAATCTCGGGTTTCAGATAACATCAAAGATATAATTCACAAAGGCTTAACTGTTTCAGTCACCCTTATACTTAGATAAAAAAAAAACAATTAATTTTCGTTCATTCCAGAATTATAGGTGATTAGTAGATTTGAAAAGTAGTCTGTGTGGTCTAGTGGTTAGAGCATGAGACGCATAAGCCGAAGGTCCCAAGTTCGAATCTCTTTGGTGAACAACGTGATTTAGTTCACGGGATTTTTCGGACAGAGTAGGAGTGTTCACTCAGTGGTCATATGTACTGATTTAATCAGATCATATCATAGCTGGGCAGACACACGGGAGCATGGTACTGATCAAACCAACTTCCGAAAAAATCAATACGGTCATGAAAATGAGATACTCTAGCTATCTCTAAGCGAAGGCCCGAGAGGGGCTGTAGTGCTAAAAAGAAGAAGAAGTAGATTTGAAAAATATAATCTGATATTTTTTTTTTGTGAAGAACTTTCGAGAAAAATGGTGGTTAGTAACGATGACCACTATGACTGTAGACAGCTGAGATAAATTTTAATTTTTTATTATTCACACATTACCCAAATTATTCAGTAAAACACAAAACCAACTTAGTAAATCTATTTTTTTATGGAATTCTTGGAAGCAGGTCTTTCATTTACGCAAGCGAAGCGGCACTTTACAAGTGCTGCATTGCCAAATAGTACGTACTGGAACTTTTTTAGTGCTGCACTTACAGCACCTTTTTGAAGAGGATCGTTCTGGTTGATGGCGGTTACTTTCAAGGCGGATCTCCCTTGGAACTGTTGGTTTGTGTTTTTTTATAACCACTGGCTTAGGAGATGCTGCTGGCGAGCCGCAGTTACTGCAAAATGGTTCTGATCCTCGTAGTTTCACAAATGCTGGAGCTAGAAGTCCTTGATATACTAAGCGGGGAAATGAGCAGAGATCTGATCGAGAAGTAAAAAGTAGTTCCTTGTAAATTAGAAAAGCATTTGTAACCGAGCAAACCAGGAAATGGAAGAAAATACGATGCCACCACATGTGTGATTTTCTGTCTATGGCATAGCTTCCTTTGAGCTGGTCAAACATGCCAACATAATTCATGTGATTGTTTTCTTTGATGGAGTTCGGCCAGGGAACTTCAACTTTTTCTTTAGGTTGTTCCCTTCTTGTGACTGTACCCACGGCTTTGGGATCTAGATAATTCGACAAAATAAAAACAGGTCTTCTGTCTTTCCATTTTAGCAAATTGATTTTGCTATCACTGATACGGAAATCATATTGCCCCGCTGTAAATCTTTATCGTCTTTTAGGTTGGGTAATAGCTTTCTTGTTGAGTTGACCGTCCCACATACCCAAACTTCATTCTCTTGGAGTGTTAGTTGCAAATTGAAATAGTTTTCGAAATAAACTTTATAGTTTTTGCCTTTCAGGTGCTCAAAAAAAATCTTCACAACCCTTCCACCGAGATCAGTTTCAACATTATCTCCTTGTTTGCCCGTCTAAATATCAAAATCTAGGTAATAACCTGATTCAGTGCACTCCATCCAGACTTTGTAACCACGTTTTGTGGGTTTTTAAGGCATGTGCTGCTTCAAACAATTCCGCCTTTTGAATTTGATCATGCTCTCATCTATAGCAATATGCTCAGACGGTTTATAATTTCTGCGGAAATTTCGTTGCATTATATCTAGCAAGTGTCAAATCTTGTATAACTTGTCATAGTTTCCGTGTTTTTTATCAGGTGCAAGGCTATTATCATTCAGACGTAAGTTATTCGAAATCCAGGTAAACCTATTGAATGTCATAAATCTTGATACATAGGGACCATTTAAGTCTGGACTAGAAGACCAATAATCCTTATAGCTCGGTAGCTTTTTTTAATCCCCATCACCAGATTCAATGCCAAAACACATCCAACTCTTCAATCGTAATGGTAGTGTAAGCTTTTTCAGATTGTGTAGCATATAGGTTGATCTGAAAGTTTAATATTTCTTGCAAGTCATTGGACCAAAACATGCGGTAAGTTGCAAAGGACTCCTAATGAATTTATGTGTTCTGGTATTCCAACAGTTTCTGTGAATTCGCCCGGCAAGTCCATTTTGTAGTTCTTTTCCCATGTTGGGACGTTAATTGTATGGCTGGTGGAAGCTAGAGTTCTGGCCGCAGCTAGTGGAACTTCTAAATTTACTGAGGCAAAAGGAAAACTAGATAAAGGCAAGTTATCATCGGTATCAAAGCCAAGAGAATCCATTTCTTGATCTTCTCCTATTGTGTCACCAAGAACATGTCAATAGCTTGGTCATCTCCTGGCTCGTGATCGGACTCTTCGTCACAGGTACTTTCATCACCCGAGGGTATGTCCTCCAACAAATAATTTAGAATTTCTTCGTCCGTAAGTTTGCGAGACATACTGTAAAAAGTAAAATAAGAACTAAAACATCCTTATGGACAAGCAGAACTAATAACAGCTACGATCGTCACGGTGGTGAGCAACGATAACTACCGTATATTTTCCACGATAAAACGTCACAAACACACAAACCGGAGATAACTCTATTCTGATTGTTTAGCGATCGAAATATGTTATCAAGCAAACCAACCCTAATCTTAAAATAACTTCTTTACCTGCTTTACGATTTTCTGTCAGAATGAAATAAACAACTTGGCGCACGTTATATTCTAATCTCCGTTCTGACGAACTTTGTGCTATAGAGAGAAATTAAGAACTGAGTTCCTGTCATCTGAGATGAACAGAAATGCAATAAATCAGCAAATATCTGATATGTTGTACAATTTTCTACAGAGCATTTTTGTCGACAGTATCATATGCTTGCTTGAAGTCTACAAAGATCTGATGCACGTCGCAATGTTACTCTCTTTGTAGACTTCAAGTAAATAGCTGGTAACATCGATGTGCACCGCTATTTTTTTTTTTGTTTTGTTTGGGAGATGAATTCCATTTACGCACAGAGTGTGGGACTCCCATGCTCGCTAGAAGGCAACTGGACTATCCACTAAACGCCTCCCCTGTCAACCTGAGAACCCAGCCTGGAACCGTTTGACACATTATTCCGGGCCAGGTCTCGTTTTGTTACGCCGTGAAGCGCCTTCAAGCTGGAGGATCCCTTTCTTAGCAGGAGGGGAGAGGCGAAGAGAAAGTGCCAGACAAGCGATCCCCCGGCTGCTGTGAGTCCCTTTTATATTTTGGGACTGGCCGAGCATAACGTGCGACCTGGTTCCGCTTGTCAACCGATTTGAGCATCGCCGCGACTATATTATCCGGAATCGAGCTCTCCCGTCTCCCTGTAGAAGTCCCTTCGCAGCCTGACCCATTTTATGCACGTAAAAAATGTGTGGCAGGCATTGTCCTCCTCTTTTGGGCAAAACCGACATCCTCTTAATTTTTCTTTACTTTGGTCAAATTTAGTTTTTAGGCAATTTCAAATCTGCCACATAAAATTAACAATGTAGGAACGCTGAGCTAGTACACCTCAACGGTGTGCTAGATTGGCGAGTGGAATGGAATTCAGCAGATGGAATAACGTTTACGACAATTGGACGTATCCCTCGTCAAAATAATCGAATAGTCGGTAATAGTGCTGGACGTTGTGGCCTTGTTTAATAAGGGCAAAAATGCTTCCAGGGAGAAAATCGTTTCAAAGATAGGATCAAAGTCAGGTGAGTTAGTCCGAAGAAAAGCCTCCATCTTAGTCAAGAAAAAAATAACGTGATTGTTTGTTCGTAGGGTGAAGTGTTGCATCGATCGGACTCGAGTCGATTTGTCGAGGTTTGGGGCGCGTTTTCCGACGAAGCAAAGTAGCGGGGCGCACTAATCGAAATAGCGGTGTCTGGTTGCCACCGGAAGGGGATCGATAGGAGTTGTTTGCTGCCGATAGGAGTTCTCAGCATCCGCAGTAGTGGGTAAAGCACCAATGGACAGTCTCGTTAAAGTTAGCCGAGAACCAGAACTGTCAACACAAACACCAGCGAGTGCCACAGCGTTAGCGACAGGCACAAGTTTTTATCAATGCAACAGCTCTCTGTGCTACTGGCGAACTCTCGTCCACGTGATTGTCACCGTCGAATATGTCATCAGCGCCAATCCTTCATCAAAGTCTTGGACAGCAGTGGCGATTATTGGAAGGTCTTTAAACAGAAACACAAAATATCAAAACTCTACCTTTTAAATGAAATTCAAATGTACTTTTCGGTTTTCCGAGCATTCATTAGGAACCCTTTACTGAACTTTGGTACAATCAAGCATCGCCGTGGGTAGTAACGCCTCCCCTAGTAAACATCTCGGCCTTTGCATTTCAAGTGACTTTCGTCACGCATAACTAATTGTTCTGTGAAATATTTCGAGACGAGTTTATTGACCCCTTTAGGATTTGTTCATCGATAAAACAGGGCTCCGACCGCACTTTCATGCAAATAGCATTCCACATGAAAACATTGCGTCGATCTCTGAATTAGCTTTCCGCTGTCAAATCAACCTTTGGCCCATTGTAAGCAATCGGGTTGCTCGAGATGAAGTCGTGAAGCATACTGCTAAGTTTGCGTGTGGTTTAATAACACGATTTTTAAGATACCGAAAGAAGCATTAAGAGAAAAGATTTCTTCGCGGCATAATTAAATAGAAAAGTGATGCAAAGAAGAGTGTTCGTGAAGTCGAAAAGAAGCTGATTTTACAAATGTTTTGCTATGATTTTTTTTCTTAGGAATGAAACACAAAAATTTACCATAATAATTTTAGATTCTTTTGATAAACACAATCAATCCGAATAAATATATATCTTATGGAAATGAAAACAAAAAAAAAACACATAACGTAAGCGCCAATTGTTCTAGTTTTCACAATAAGTAAAATATCAAAAGCATATTATGCGAGTAGACAGATAAATTTCACCATTGATTAATCCCGATTTTCCGCACAATTTAAGTTTTCTGAGAAAAAGTAATAGATACGAAACTAGTCTTTGTAGTATTCAACAACCCATACAATACTTTTCTTTCGCGATTTCACCATTTATATGACACCATAATTTTGTTTAATGTATCCCAACTTTGAATGTTATTTTTGTATAATTACTCCGTATCTTCGGATTCAAATTAAATTTGTAGTTATGGTCATATGTAGGACATTCGAAACTATTTTGTTTTTAATCGAATCAAGACATTGATGTGTCAGTCTCAGAAAGTTTAGCGTATATTCAGGACCAAGATATTACTGAAAAATATGAACACAGGATACGATAATATTAAACAATGCCATTGATTTATTTGTTTAACGAGGCCTAGCCCAAAGTAATTCGTCAAATGGTTCCAAGCTTGGTCCTTAGTCTGATAGAAGAGGCGTTTGGTATATAGTCCAGAAACTCTGCGCTCCAGGAGGTCTCACGCTCAGGGCGTAAATAGTATTCAACTCACCACTACAAAAATATTATTTATTTTAACTCGGTTTCCTTTGAGTGATTTTCGTGTTGCTGATTTGAATCATTTGTTTCGTCCGTATTTTGAGTCCTAACTTTTCATGGTTCCTTCGAAAAAAAAAGAGAAAAAAAAAATCGAAATATTTTAAATACTCAGCTTAGCCATATTAGCTTACTCGAAAGAAAGAACAAAATTCAAATCGGTAATCTGCAACTGATACTCGGTCCTTAAGCTATTAAAGTTTTGGGTTCATCTTTGACGATAAATTCCTGTGTATAGCTTAAACTAGAAAGCTGATGATGTTTCTGCATTGTTTTCCACTTTTTAACTTATGGTACTAGTACATAGTTTAATTTGATTAGCTGATTGCAATATCTCGTTGAACTTAGTCGCTTATAAACGATAGGATACGCAAAAAGTTTCGAAGAAATAAAAATAAAAAGTGCTAAATATAATATTAGATGTAAGATGTCAGCTGTTATGAAGATAATCAGAAAACCAATTTCCGCAAGTTGTTGTCCCTGATTTTATTTCTTTGCTGCACAGTCTCTAATTCATCTATATTTACTTTAGCTATTTTCTTCTTCTTCTTCTTAGCACTGCGGCCCCTCTCGCGCCTTCTCTTCCTGCAAACAGCGCCTCCAACTGTCTCAGTCTATCGACCGCGTCCTCCAATTTCGAAATCCGAGCAGCGATGAACTGTCTTCGTCGACCGAGTCACACCAGCGTTTCTTTGGCTTCCCCACTGGCCGCCGGTCTTCAGTTCTCTCAACGAATACCTTCCTGGGTATCCGTTGTTCGTCCATACGATTCATGCGGCCAGCTCATTGCAGCTCCCGCAGTCTGACAATCGTTGGGACCTGCGGTTCGTCAAAAATTTCATACAGCTCATGGTTGTATCGAATTCGCCATTGTTCCCCGTCTAGCTTCGCTCCGATTATTCGCCTCAGGACCCACCGTTCAAAGGCGTTCAATATATTTGCGGATGCTTGGGTTAGGGTCCATGTTTCACGCCCATAGCATAACACAGGTCTTATCACAAATTTGTAGACTTGGAGCTTTGCTTTCCTGTGTATGCAGCTGGTCTTCAAGATCGTCAAAACTGCATAAAATGTTTTATTTGCGAGCTGCATTCTTCGGCGTATTTTGTCTCTTTCATTACCCATTTTCGTTATTTTGGCGCCTAGATACACAAATTCGCTAACATTTTCAATACTGCATTTGCCAAGTGTGATGTTTTGTGTCATTCAGGTATTTTTCCTCGACTGCGTCATGAGCTTTGTTTTATTTTCATTGATTTGTAGCCCTACTAGTTTTACTTCGTTGCCAAGTTTAAGGAAAAGTTCTTTGGCAGTTGTTAATGACCGTGACAAGATGTTGATGTCGTCCGCATAGGCTACTAGTTGGCTCGACTTGAATAGTAATGTACCTCGTGTATGGACAGGTAGCTTCCTTATAACGTACTCCAGAGCCAAATTGAATAGCAATGGGGCCACCTCATCTGCCTGCTTCAGTCCGATATTTGTGTCAAAGGCATCGGTAAGTTGGTTATTGATGCGGACTTGGGAGGTCGTCCACGTCATTGTCATTTTGGTAAGACGGACTAATTTGGCTGGGGTACCAAAGCAAAGCATTATTTGGTACAGTACTTTATGATCAATACTGTCGTATGCTTACTTGAACTCTCTGCATTTTTCAAGTACCTGCTTGACTGTGCACAATTGGTCTATTGTCGATCTACCTGCTCTAAAACCACCTTGATACTCCCCAATTATACTGTTGGCGTACGGTCCGATTTCATTTTCTAAGATTTTAAAAAATATTTTGTACGCCGAACAAAGTTGTGATATGCCTCTATAATTTTCGCACTGTAGCTTGTCACCATTTTTGTGGATCGGGAATATAATTGATTAGCTCCACTCTTTCGGCATTGCCATTTGTGCTGGATGACTTTGTGAATAGCTTTATGAACACTACTGTCACCATATTTGATGAGCTCCACTGGAATCTCATCGATGCCCGGCGCTTTATTATACTTTTGGGCATTGATGATGGAACAAACTTCATCCAGAGTTGGTGGGGCCAATGGAAGCTCTCCACAGACATCTATAGGCTTCGATGTTATGGAGCTGTGCGGAGGATTAAGGAGGTTCTTGAAATATTGTGCTCATCTTTCCTTAATCTTGGTTTCATCAGCGATGATATCGCCGATGTCATCACGGGAAAGCGTGGTTTTGGGCTGATAACCACGTTTCAGGCTTTTCACCACTTTGTATGCTTGTCTTGTGTTATTGCTCGCTAAACTTACATATATACTTCTCAATTGGTCGTCATAGTATTTTCTTTTCTTAATCCTAATTTTCTTATTCGCTACTCTTCTGAGAATTTCATAGTGTTCTCTCCTCGTCCTGGTTTTTTTTATCTACGTATTCTTTGTACGCCTGATTCTTTTCATCTGTCGTATTCTGGCACTCATCATCGAACCAATCATTCCTCTTGCACCGGGCTTGACGTCCGATCGTCTGTTCTGCCACGGTCCTAATTGCCGCTTTCACTTCCATCCAGAGCTCGTTGCTTGTCTTTAACGATGCGTCTGATAAGATGGGAGCCAGCTGGTTGTCGAGGGTCTCCGTGAAATTTTCAGCCACAGCCGCCGTTTGGAGCCTTTCGATGTCAAATTTTTGTAGCGGGCTGGTCTTCGCCAAATATGCCTTTGACATACGACATCGATAGGTTAATTTGATCAAGTAATGATCTGAGTTACAATTGGCTCCTCGGTATGTACGGACTTCCAGTATGCTCGAGGCCCAACGTTGTTGGATCAGAACATGATCGATCTGATTTTGTGTGTTGCCATCCGGTAATACCCAGGTCATTTCATGAATGCGTCGATGTGAGAAGCAAGTAGAACGTATGACTAGATTTCTGCTATATGCAAAGTCAATCAGGCGCTGGCCGTTGTCATTTGTTTCATCGTTGAGGCTATATCTTCCAGTCGTTCCCCGATGAGAGAAGTTCATTGCCAACCTTAGCGTTGAAATCACCCAGAATTATTTTTGTGCCGTTTGTAGGCAATGAGTCGACTAGTCTTTCCAGGTGATTGTAGAATGTTTCGTTCGTTTCTTCGTCCTTTTCTTCGGACGGGGCGTGAACATTAATCAGCCTGATTTTGAAGAATTTCGCTTTATACGGATCGCACACAACCGTTCATTGACTGCCTTAAAAACAATTACGTGCGATTTGAACTCCCTGTCCACAATGAAGGCCACTCCGAGTTCCCGTTTTCCAATAGGATTCCGATCGTGTGCGATCTCATGTTTTGAATGTCGTTTCCAGTCCGATTCGTTTCCTGGATTGCCAGTATTTTACATTGATATTGACTGGTCTGTTGTGAAAGGTCCTTAATATTGCCATAGTCATTTTTTCGTTTGCGAGGCCATTGCCGTTAGTCCAGTCCATTCCGAGGCCCTCCTGCAGGTTTCGAAACATTTTAAAGTTTTCCAGGAACGGGGAGTTATCCTGTCGCCCAACCTCTATTCCGGTGGCATGGTTATTACGTCGATTCTGTTATCAGGCGCGGAAGATTCGACTTCACCCGCTTACGTCCGCAAAAAGGAGATGTAAAGTAGGATTTGGTAGCAGAGCATTAGATGTATTTACAGTTATAAGCATTTCTCGGCATTTAATGTCCCATTAATGGGGAACTAGTAAACCCAATGTGCGACCCCGAGAGCATTTACTACTATTTAATTGGGGGGTTTGGGATAAGGAATCATTGAAGCTATAGGTTGGGGAAGCAAGGGGTTCCCTCCTCTTTTCTCAAACGGGCTTGGGACGGCGAAGATAGATTATTAATCTTTTAGGTCCCATTCTAGGTCCTACGAGGGAGTCCAGAATACAATGTCCAGCCCGGCATAGCCATTGTACTGATGATTTGAAACCAGAGATGCAAAAGGTATCCGGAGTTCGCATATTTAGTACCAAGCAGCCCCTTGGGCATGCAACCTTTGGCATATACTATTCCTCCTTAGCTTGCGGTCGTTAAGCTCCTTTTACAGAGCAAGAAAAACGGTCCTCGAGCTATTGCTTCAATTCATCAAATAGGGTCATGCATACCCTTAAAAAAAGACATAGGATAAGCAGAGCCTCGCAAGTTGGTTGAGCCTGCTCCCAGCCCCGCCCCCCATTTTTTTAATGGAATTGACTTATCCAATTGAAAGTCTCCATCTTGCTTTTCAGAAGAACTGTTTTGTAGTCGATAAAGATAGAAAACAATAGAAAATTGATGAAGAAGTGTAAGATTATGCCCAGCGGTAACGGTAGTGTCGAACTACACGGATGTGTGCAAGAGAGGAATAGAAGGTTGTTGGGCATCTTCCACCCCTATAGTAGCCGAAATTAGATGCAGCATGAGGTGGTCGTAATATTAGCATCATGTATGTAACATCAGAATCAGCATATCAGTACCACATGTTACAATTGCAAGCAATGAAATTTAGTCAGCAGCCACTCATGTGGGTATATGGGAGAGACTTTGCTGGTTTATCAAAATTGCATTATTTTCCTACATTTTTTCGTTGCTACCGAAACTATCAAGAAGCTACCGTTGCTTATCCAGCGGCAATGTTTGATATTTAGCTATATAATTTCAGAGAAAAATAGCTATGACAGACATACGGGTAGGTAATCAGACGGATCACGATTTGATTAGGGTTGGATAAGGTAGTACAACACCATTAAAAATAGAGAAATATTCTGATGGACATTTTAAGACCAGAATCATAAGGATTGATTATTAAATACATTTTTTAAAGGAAAAACCCGACACTACATGCTTCTCTCAATTTATTGTCAGTTCAATGAATATTATATATAATACAGAAAATGCATCCATCTCTAACTGCACCTACCACCATCTTGTCTAATCAAAAACTTGACTTTGAACGAATAGCACCTTAAAACTAGAGATTACTTTATATTTTTCCAGCGAAAGGTGACCACCACGAAGACAGCAGCGACTGTGAGATGGAATCAACGAATCAACCTCTAAACGCACATAACATCAACTCACAGATGCATACTTTAATGTTGCACTTATTTCATACCATACACTTTGCAGTGCAAGCCGTCAAACTCAGCACACATGGCCGGTACTTAATAATAATCAGCAACGGCCGCCGTTGGTAGATTTACGGCGATAGAGCAAACAACATTCAACCGGCATCCGAGCACCGGCACATATATGGAAATTTAGACTTTTCATTTAGGCATTTTCCTGAGCACAACCAGTCCACCAGTTTACCTAACAATCATCAAAGAAGTCGATAAATTTTCCAATTAAAAACAGTGAAAGTCCTATAAAGTGGATGCGATTCGACCAGTCTGCCATGCCAAGTCGTTCAGTTGTTTACCTACACTTGTAATAATTATTACAATCCGCAACAATTAGAGCCCTTCTAAAATCCTTTCTCCATAAAACACATATGAGTAGCGAATCGTAATTAACGACAACACGACGATACACAACCATTAAACGTACACACTTTTCTCAGATATCGCGATATTGCCAAGATATTGTGATCTTGTGAATTGTGATATGTGAGAAACTGAAAAACAAACAAGTAATTGATAAAATGAAAGAAAGTCGTCGCAACTTGTAGAATTCTTTATCGTTAACAAATAGAAATTTAATTGCAGTTTATTTAGCAATCGCTGCACAAAGTGTGGGTACATGGCACGGACATTGTACAAGTGGGAGGTATTTTCGACGTTCAATTGATTTATCACACCATAAATTTTCTATTCAAAGCCTAGCTTATATCACTTTTTCTGAAACTAACATGCGTTTCCACGTTCATAGAGATGTTTATTGTCATATTATATTTCCGCTCGGGTCGTAAGTTCAGATGGCTAAGCGATATTGATAAAACAAAGTGAAAATTATGTTTAGTAGATGCAATATTTCGTTACTAAGTACTTTTAATATGATTTTAAAACTGACTGAAGTGTTCTTAAGTGATAGGACTTGCAAGGCTAGAAAAACTAGTCCAGTAGGCAGGGCTACGTTTCTACCGGAAAGGTTATACATATACTCAAAAACGCCGCAGTGATACATGCTTGATTGAATGAAAAAGCAGTTAATTTACTTATGTTCTATCTAATGCAGACGATACTTTATTTCAGGATTACTAATTTCCTCAGTTCATTAATTTCTTCTTGATGCTTACATAAAAGTTTGATCAAAATTGTGATTTCTGAATCGATTACACACCACTGTCGTCAAGCCATGTGTTACTATAAATAGAAAAATTTCAAAAAGATTCATGGGATACAATCGGATTCCGAGAAGTCGTTAATAAGGTGTCCCTAACGTTTTATTTTGAAACATGTTAAAATGGAAATCATTCAATGATAAATTAAGATATTTATTGCACTTTTGAAGTCCTATTTCCGCGACTTTTTCGTATGAAGCTGTCCAAAAATAAAGGTGGGACACACATTCATTCATTCATCTCCTTTTCCCTCAAAGTCAAATTTGAAAAGACCTTTGGATACCGCCTTCAACTTACATTTGATGAAACCACGTCAAGCATCCTTTCTGATCGCTGGAAGGTTGTCTTCAAAATTCTACCCCGAAACTGCAAGAGGCTGCCCAGTCTGTCTTATAGTTGGATAGGTGAGTTGCGGTTTCAAAAGAATTAATTGAACTACTATTCAAGTCAACTGTTATGATTATCAGACAAATTTAAAGCTTTAAATTGCCTGTTATTAGTTTAGCTGATTGATATTAGTAAAAATGAAAAAAAATTGTTTAACCGATTTCTATAATGCAAAGATGTTTGAAACGTTTCGAAATTTGCTGAAATGTTTGACCTAACTTAAACGCGGTAACAACAGTAATTGTGTAAATAACAAGGCATTACATCACGGAACATAAGCTGGTGTTGCGGCTATGGACGATTGAATTCAAAAAATTATAAATAATTCTTGATTCGAATGGTTAATTGAAGGTCTACGCCAACAGCCCGGCGTCGATTTAATTCGTGAGGCTATTGAGGACATAGGGCAGCCACTTTGCGATTTGGTTATGGAAAATTTCATGAAAAGGATATGGTCCCGAAGCGTGGTCGTGGTGGTCATTTGCCTGATGTTATTTTCCTCTATTAACGGCATACCTTCCTCTTTATAATGAAATAACATCCGATCATTTATATTAAAAAACGACATTTTTCTTTTAATATCAAAATAACACCTCTTATTGGAAAACCCTATACAATGCGTGCTTAATGTGATTTTCGATTGGAAAATTGAACGTGCGAACTTAACTGATTGAAAAAACGATGTAAGCTTGATCATTATTTATATTAAAGTATGTAGTAGTTGAAATAGGGCACGTTAGCAGTCTTCCTGCAGGTACACGGAAAAATAATAAGCATCTGCTTTTGCTAAAGTTGGCTGACAACTCACGGGAGTTTGTCCATAAGCAAATTGCTGCCATAATACTACGTAATACTTCAAAATTTGGCTGACAAACGTACCGCCCGACCAAAGAAAAGGACGAAGAAACGAAGGAAATATGCTACAGTCTCCTGGAAAGACTATTCGACTTATTCCCTACAAACGACATAAAAATAATTCTGGGTGATTTCAACGCTATAGTTAGCAATGAACTATCTCATCGGGGAACGACTGGAGGATATGGCCTACATGTTGAAACAAATGACAACAGCCAGTGCCTGATTGCCTTTGCATTTAGCAGGAATCTAGTCACACGGTCGTCTTGCTTCACTCATCGACGCGTACATAAAATGACTTGGGTATCACCGGTTAGCAGCACACAAAACCAAATCGAACATTTTCGAATCTAACAAAGATACCGAAGATACCGAGGAGCCAATTGTAACTCAGATCATTGCTTGATTAAATCAACCTATCGATATGTTTTGCCAAACGCGTTTTCGGCAAAGATAAGCCCGCTACAAAAATTCGACATCGAAAGGCATGGAGCGTCTTTACTAAAAATTTTAACGAGGCCCTCGACAACCAGCTGGCTCCCATCCTATCAGACAAACAATACCGTGGCAAAACGGACGATCGGATGTGAAGTTCGTTGCAACGATTAGTTCAATGATGAGCGCCAGAATGCATTGGACAAAAAGAATCCAGCGTAGAAACAGTATTTAGGTAAAGAAACCAGGACGAAGAAAGAACACTATGAACATTACAGAAGAGTAGCGGATAAGACAATTAGAACTAAGAAAAGAAATTACTACGACCACAAATTGAGAAGCATCGATATAAGTCTAGCGAACAACAACACAAGACAAGCATACAAAGCAGTGAAAAGCCCAAGATCACGCGATGATGTTATCGATGACATCGATAACATCATCGCTGATGAAAACAGGATCAAGGAAAGATTGGCATCATATTTCAAGAGCCTTTTTAATCCTCCGCACAGCTCCAGAACATCGGAGCATGAAGATATTCCCGGAGAGCTTCGGTTGGCCCCACCGACTGTTGATGAAGTTTGTTCCACCATCAAAGCCCAAGAGAATAATAAAGCGCCGGGCATCGATGAGACTCCAATTGAGCTCATTAAATATGGTGGCGCCAGTGTTCAAAAAGCCATCCATAAAGTCATCCAGCCCGTTTGGCAACAATATCATAAGTCGAAGCCAATCAATTATTATCCCTATCCACAAAAAGGTGGCTTTAGAGCAGGTAGATCGACGATAGACCAATTTTTGACAGTCAGGCAGGTGCTTGAAAAATTCTGGGAGTTCAACATAGACGTACATAAAATTTTCGTTGATTTTAAGCAAGCATACAACAGTATTGATCATAACATACTGTATCAAATAATGTGTTGCTTTGGTATCCCAGCCAAATTAGTCCGTCTCACCAAAATGAGAATGACGTCAATAATCTCTCAGGTCCGCATCAATAACCAACTCACCCACGCCTTTGACACAAATATTGGACAAAACCAGGAGATGGACTGCCTCCATTGCTATTCAATTTGGCTCCGAAATATGTCATAAGAAAGCTACTTGCCGATACAAGACGTATGTTATTATACAGGTTCAGTCAAATGGTGGCCTATGCGGACGACATCAACATTGTATCACGGTCGCTAACAACCGCCAAAGAACTTTTCTTGAAACTCGACAGGGAAGCCAAACTAGTAGGGCTACAAATCAATGAAAATAAAGCAAAGGTTATGACGCAGTTGAGGAAAAATACCTCAAATATTACACGGCGAATACAATATCGAAAAAAGGGCGGATTTGTGTGTTTAGGCGCCAAAATAACGAGAAATGGTCATGAAAGAGGCGAAATACGTCGAAGAACACAGCTTGCAAATAAAATATTTAATTTAGTTTTGACGATCTTGAAAAGCAGAGTTCCAAGTATAAAAATCTGTGATAAGACCTGTGCTATGCTGGTGTGAAACATACATAGACCCTAACCCAAGCATCTACAAACATATTGGATGCCTGCGAGAGACAAGCGAAGCTAGACAGAGACCAATGGCGAATTCGATACAACCATGAGTTGCATAAAATTTTTGACAAATCAGTAGTCTTGACGATTGTTAGGATGCGGAAGCTGCAATGGGCTGGCCACGTGAGCCGTATGGACGAACAAAGGATACTCAAAAAGGTAGTCGTTGGGAAAACTGAAGGCCGGAGACCAGTGGGAAAATCGAGTGTCTCACTCGGTCGGCGGACAGTTTATCGCTGTTCGGGTTTTGAAATCGAAGGATGCTGTCGATAGACCGAGGAAGCGAAGGCCTAAAAGGGGCCGTAGTGCTTCAAAGAAGAAGAAATGAAGTTAACGTAAAATCAAGCCTAAAGCCCATCACACTTGAGCGCATTTTGGAGAGTTCACCATTTAAGTATATTAGAACTATTCTATTTAAGTAATATTGACCTTACAGAGAAGAAACTGGTAGTTCCCCGGGATGTTAACTACTAGAAATCCGATGAAATCATCTGATGGGTATGGAGTACCTACCTTTAATACCTTCAATCAGAAGCTAGGCGAATGCATAGTTGAAAATCATATACAGGTGAAGCTGGTAACCCTTCTGTTATAAAATTTCAGTCATTTTCTTGACTTGCCAGTGGGATTAAGCGGCACAACAAGGGGGAGGCAGGTGGAGATCGTAGAATATTTGATTGAAAATTCCAGTCGTTTTTTCCGATTTTTCTCGCAAAAATATTAACAGCCATGAAACAATGTCTTTTCAATTTTAGAGCAAACGATATGAATAGGCCAACATATGCTTGTACGAAGCGAGTTTTGCATATATTTTTGAAATTAGTTGATTAAGACTAGTACCTTCAAACTAGCAACCACCAGGTGTCTTTCCTGAGTTCTTCATACAAATAAGCTGTTTAAAGATTTTGAGAAGATACATTACCGACACTCAAACATGAATTCAATAGATTTGTACAAACCAGCTGATGCTTATGGCGTTCTTCATTGGCAGATGTCTTTATTTGTCGATTAGCTAGCAGTTTTCAGGGGAATTAATATTTTCGTTTCGTTTCGAAGTCAATCAAAAAATGAAAACATATTCAATCGGGAAACGGCGTCATTATCATTTAATCTTTACCAATATAGCGAGATCGATTGGAAAAGAAGCAACTACTTTTGATATTATACCAACATTTTTCGTCAAAAATCTTTCTATGAAACGAATAAATTCTTTAAAATATCTCTTATTAACCAATTTTCTTCACATAATCTCTTTAAAATAAGCGGAGGCCATCTGAATTCCTTTCAAAACAAAGTAATCATCACAAGGTTAAGCCTATACTCTTAACAATAGTATACTCAACTAGTACCCACACCTTTCATTTACCCTGTGTTGCACACTTTTTGAATTTTCCCAGGGGCACGTCAGCTGAACCGGGGCATGACAGCTGACCCCATGTTTGGCGCGCTCAAGAAACAAAGCAAAATGCAAATAAAATTTCCGACGCACGTGTTCTTTTACGCGTTTCAGAACATAGGAGTGCTGCCAAATCTTAATACAAAACTAAAAGATTGCATGGAACGAATTTGTTTTTCTGTTTTTCTGCAAATTTATTGATTTTTTGAGACATGGTAATCCTGAAATCTCTCATCGAAGCATATGTTTATATTCGCGCCAATCCTCGCGTCAGCATTTACCTACCTACCTGCTACCGAAGATTTATGGCTTGCTGTTCGGATTTTTCCGGAGGGTTGATGGAGTGTGGTTACTAGTTGAGTATACTATGCTCTTAACCATTGCGTGGAATCTGCATCGCTAAAAGTATGGGGTATATTCCCCCACAAAAGTGCGTGAATTTCACGCGCCTAAACGGAAAGCACTAGAATGATTTATAATCACACTACGGAAGCATGAAAATATTTTTTTTGTGATTTATCTAATTTTGTAAAGTTTGAAAATTTTACTCAAAGGCGTGATTTCACTAATCAAAAGCAAATCACACAATATTATTGCTTTTTCTCACAGAAAACGCCAGTCGTATGTGAAAAAATTTCCAATTAATATAGCTTGTACCCGTTCTGTGTTGTGGGGTGTATAAATATAAATTATCGC
Organism: Odontomyia ornata; assembly: GCA_963969285.1. Lineage (NCBI taxonomy): Eukaryota > Metazoa > Arthropoda > Insecta > Diptera > Stratiomyidae > Odontomyia > Odontomyia ornata. The sequence continues at coordinate 137,398,520 of OZ017740.1, forward strand.
CCATTTTCTTACTGTTATTTCGCGAGCTTCACTTTCATTAATGTTGTACATAATAGTGATAATAAAAAAACCTTAAATATATAATTCCACATTCCAAACGAAAATATAGCAAATCTCACACGTTAAAGTAGGCAACGAAAACTGTCTTCATTTATTTGTGCATTATCAAAAATAATATGTGAATCTCCCAAAAAGTGTAGTAAATTTACGCGGTTTTTGATGTGCCACATCACATTTTTAACGTTTATTTCAAACACTCCGGGATCACTATCACTCCGTCTGAGCTAAATTCAGCAAAAATATGTCTGAAATCAGATCAAGCAAAGTGTATAATTCCACTACATTTTTATGTGATTACTACATACACTTAATTGACATTACACTTCTGTTGGATTTTACAACAATAAATGAAGACACCTTTTGTTTCCTACTATAATGTGCGTGATTTTCAACATTTTTGTTTGAAGTATACTTTTACGGTCACAGAATGAGATATTTTAACACATTTCATTTCAGGTTTGGGGTTGAATTATTATTTTTACAACCGTTTATAGGTCAGTTGTAAGTAACTAGGAAATGCAATCTCGATCTCGCGAGATCTCGGCCTTTTTTAGCGAGATTGATCTCGGACGAAAAAAGGCCGAGATCTCGCGAGTTTGACGAGATTGCACTCTAGCATAAAAACGTCTTATTCGAAGCGCGGACTGACACGGACGGAGTTGCGATCTGCCGGTTTCGTTCGGTACGCGGGAAGCGGTGGCCTGAGGTAGCGGTCGCGGAACAAGGTCTCTCAGATTCGTTCGTGCGTGAGATTGGTCGAAAATTGAGCCGGCGTGCAGCGTCATCAGTTTTGTTTACTAATAGTTGTTGCTAGCTAACGTGATTGAGTTTGATTGTATTCGAGTATTTTTCGGTTATTTATGCAAAAAAAGTGTCTTATGTGATTTAAGAGAAATATAAAAAACGATGCCGGCGAATATAGTTTATAAAGACTATGAGAGTGTATCAGAAGTATGGAAATACTTTTTGAGAGCGGAAAATGGATTGAGTGCTAAGTGCAAACTTTGTAAGAAGATTCTTAAAACCAAAGATCGATTTCCACGTGGCTTGCATGTACATTTAAAATCGATTCGCACAATTGACACGAAAACGAAGAATGTCATATCACCCCCACCGTTTTCGTTGCCGCCACCATCATTAAATACTAGGGCTACTAATCAAAACATGGAATTAGTAACAGAATCCACATCATTAAATACTAGGGCTACTAATCAAAACATGGAATTAGTAACAGAATCCACATCTACGTCGAATGTTAGTCCAGAATCACCAGGATAGTCGGCATCAGTGCCACCAGCAAGAAAGAAGAGGCAAAAAATTACTGATCATTTCATCCCGGTTGAAGATACTTCTATGGAGAAAAAAGTATCAAGAATGGTAGCCAAAGATGGACTACCTTTTCGTGTTTTCTGTACATCCAAAGATATGAGAGATCTGTTCAATTCTTCGGGACACAAACTGCCTGTGTCCTCAAACACAATTAAACTTATAGTTATGAATTATGGTATGACATTGAAAATGAAACAATGCGTGAATGATCACAGATTTAAGCTAACATTTGATGAGTGGGCTTCTTATATGAACAAGCGATACATGAATGCCCATGGAGATCAACTTGGCATAAGAGATACTATTATAAAAAACAAACTGATGTTGAGGAGCCTGTGATAGAAACTGAAAATTAGGGTAACGACACTGAGATTCCTTTGGAAATGGACGAAATTTCTAACACAGGCTCAGACTCAGAAGATGATGTTTTTCAATGCTCTATGTCCAGAATAGAAGTAGACTTAGATGCAGAATATGCGGGTATTATTGAGAAAGTTAGGAAATTGGTGAAGATTTTTAAAAGATCACCTACTAAAAATGATACTCTGCAAATATACGTAGAGCAAGAAGTTGAAAAAGATATTGTTACATCTTGATTGTAAAACTTGATGGTCGAGGCTAGCAGACATGATTTTTACATTTATTAGAATCAAGCTGTGTGTCAGCAAAGCTTTGATCGACCTTAGCCTGAAAGTTGATCCGAACTACTCTTTGAATGCAGAAGAACATGCGGTTTAAGCGAACTTAGACAAGGCATAGCAACCTGTAAAACTGGATGTGGAGGTGTTATGTCGTCAAGATACAGACTTGGCTATCGCAGAAACAACACTCAGGTTTATGATTCGCAAACTGGAAGAGCTAAAAACTCCATTGGCAGAAAAACTAGCTGGTTCCTGAGAAAGCGCATTGTTGAGCGTCGGACGAATTTGACAGCATGCTTGTTGTATATTAGAGATCCAGCTAAATACCAAGCAGATAAAGAAGAGTTTGCGAAAGACGAAACATTTAAATTGCCTCCGAAAAACGTGATTCGAACTGAAATCAAATCACTTATAGAGCGTTTGTATCTGCAACACAGGCTGACCAATTCACAGATACAGACAAATTCAGATCCATCTTTGTCGATTGCATCAACATCTGCTGCGACCGCTAATGATATAGCTGAATTTGATGATGACGATAATGAACCGCTTTCATCTCTTTCTGAGACACGCAAGAGTATTTCATTGCAAGAAGAACTTCAGGAAACATTGACTGCTGCGTTCACAGAGTCTAGAAACGGAAAACTAGCTACGAATTCTCTGCAGGCATTAATCAAAAAGGAAATGAATTTATACGATTCCGGGGGGCCAAAAGGCGAACTTTTACAGTTCATGGATACCTGCCTGAAATCTGTGGTTCCAACTTGCGTTGAATCCGAAAGAGCCTTCTCAGCGGCTGGTTATCTGGCCAACAAAATAAGAGGCCGTTTAGCAGACGATTCTGTGGACATTTTGTGCTTCTTAAGGAGCTACTTTCAATATAATTCGTAATAATGGCTTTTGATTTAAACTGAAGAAATCTTTAATTTGATTGGTATAAGAGGTGTGCCAATTAAGTAATGAGACTGATTCAATGAAAACCGTTTTTTTTTTTAAATTATTCTACAACTCTCTCCCTTCAAAGTAGTCCTCTTGGGCAGCTATACAACGATTCCAGCGCGTTTTCCATGCTTCGTAACATTTCTTGAGCGCTTCGACTGGAATGCCCGCAAGTACCCTTGTCACGGCCGCCTGGATGTCCGTAATCGACTCAAAATGGGTTCCTTTGACCACCGATTTTGTTCTAGGGAACAAAAAAAAGTCACAGGGTGACATATCGGGCGCATAAGGCGGCTGTTGCAACACAGCGATCTCCTTAGAGGCAAAATACAGGGACACGCCGAGGGCGGTATGGTGTGGTTCTTTGGAACCATCTTCGCGAACAACTTTTTCATCCCAAAATTGTCAGTTAAAATTTGTCCGACTGTTTCACGGTTCATACCCAGTTCCGAGGCCAACATTCAAACTGTCAAACGCCGATCTCCACGGATTATGGCACGCACATGCTGCGCATTCGCATCAGTCCGCACCTCGACTGGTCTCCCGATACGCGCCTGGCTTCCACGCTTTCACGCCCCTCCTTAAACTCTTTATGCTATCGAAACACCTGAGCACGACTAAGAGCACTATCACCATGCACTTTTACAATGTTAGCGTACGTTTCCGAAGCTGTTTTGCCCAATCTGGCGCAAAATTTTATCGCGACGCGTGGCTCTTGATTTTGTTTCTCCATTTTCATGACGACCACCACCAACACACGTCTACTCAACACGACACAGCAGGCGAACAAAACAAGCTAGAGCGATAGTAAATATATCAATGGAGAGGCAAAAGATACCGGAGAAGGGGAAGGGAATTTCAAGGTCGCAGACTTACCACAAGCGCGGCAATAAAATCAGTCTCATTACTTAATTGTCACACCTCGTATTTTGTTAATGAATCTGTAATTTCTAATTGTCTGACTCATTGGTATATTTTGTTAATTAATCTGGAATATCTAATGGATCTACTGAGTAGATATAGTTTTATTTAATTGATAATAATATCTCAGTCAACTCAACTAAGATAATAAGATTCATTTTTTTTTTTTGACTTTTCGTTGTTTTTTGACTTTCGGTGGCTTCGTCAACAAGCAAAATTGCCGCATCTGGGGCTCGGAAAATCCAAGATTTATTGTTGAAAAGCCTCTCTTTCCTCAACGTCTGACTGTTTGGCGCGGTCTATAGTCCGGCGGAGTCATTGGACCTTACTTTTTCGAAAATGAGGCTGGAGTAACAGTTGCGGTGAATGGATTGCGCTATCGAGAGATGATTAATGATTTGTTATGGTCGGAATGGATGGTATTGATCTGCCACACAAGCAACGAAACCATTGATCTTTTACGGGAAAAGTTTCCGGACCGTGTTATCTCTCGAAGAGGTGATCACAATTGGCCACCGAGATCTTGTGATTTAACACATTGCGACTTCTTCCTTTGGGGCCACGTGAAAGAGAAGATCTACGCCAACAGCCCAGCGTCGATTCAAGACCTCAAAGATGGAATTCGTGAGGCTATCGAGGACATAGGGCAGCCACTTTGCGATTTGGTTATGGAAAATTTCATGAAAAGGATATGGCCTGTAAGCGTGGTCGTGGTGGTCATTTGCCTGATGTTACTTTCCACTATTAACGGCATACCTTCCTCTTTATAATGAAATAAACATCCGATCATTTATATTAAAAAATGGCATTCTTCTTTTAACATCAAAATAACACCTCTTATTGGAAAACCCTGTAGAAGAGTGAATGAAGCCTGAGTGTGATGGACCTGGACGCAATTTTGATGTGTGGTACATGGTGGCGAGAAGGGAGAAATGGAACTGGCCGAAGGGCGTGAGCCTCGTACAGAGAGAAAACGATAGACATGGTGAATTCGATCGCCGGAAAGATGAATCCTGAGCGCGACAAATTTGAAGGCATCGGTAATTCCTCAAGTGCTGGTGATGAGTGGAATTGAACAGAACAACCGGCGACAGCCTAAAAGAGAGAGGAATCAACAGACTTGGAGGCATGGTGGCGTGAACTTATTAAAAAGGAGAAATAATGGACCTGCAAGTGAAGAGGTAACCGGAAGGGTGCAACTAGAATGCGATGGACCTGAAGGCATTAAAGCGTGGTCCATGGTGGCTGGTAGGGAGAAGTAGAACCGGAAAAAAAGTGTAAGCTTAGTACGAAACCTAAACGATTGACCTGGAGGTGTGGATTCAGCTAGAAAGGAGAATCTTAGAAGGAATGGAAAACAATGGAGTGGAGCCGCGGAGGCTGGCCTACAAACCTAAGCTATGATAAGCTAAATTAGATATTCTAAAGAATATATTGAATTGGAACCACAGAGGCTATTCCACAAACCCAAGATGTGACAAGCTGAATAAGTTATCCTAGAGAACATATCAAAGTGGAGCCACAAGGGCTATTCCAAAAACCTAGCTGCGAGAAGCTTAATTGCTTATTCTAAATAAAGAACTCCTGTCTGACGTCTTCGTTAGTTAAATACTATTAATTTGCCGCACTTAGCAATTCACACAATTTCACAGAACAATTATTTTAACCTCAAAGTCAAATATTGCTAACTATAAACGAAAAGTTTCTACTTACAAAAATACTCATCCAATCAATTATTCTAAAAGCAGTTTTTTGGTCACCTACCAATATTATTAAGGTCGGATTGGACGGAATTATTTTTTGTGGAACTTAAAGGTAAATATGCTTAGGAAGTTAAAAATTGGCTTTATTATCCGTTTAGGGAACAGATGATCATAATCATGATACAAAATCAACAATCAGGCATATTGCCTCAAACTCCAAACATGTAACTAGCTCTCTCTCTCTCTCTCTCTCTCTCTCTCTCTCGCACCTTTTGTCATTCTAGCTCTCCTTTTCTCTTCCTACATAAAGAGTATCAGTAACGTCCTATCGCTGGTCGTTTCCAGTAAGTACCTATGTACTGTAGCCATAGTTATTTTCATCTTTGGCTTTAAGGAGAAAGCGAGCGATAACCATTATACTTTATGGGGAAATTGAGAGGTAATTACTTGTCCTGGGTGTTTTTTTAAAGGTGTAGAACTTTGAAATGAAATAAAATACGGATAAATTGTTGTAATTGCCATGCGATTGGTTTTATTGGAAAGATAATTCTCTGCCATTTTTATTTGAATATGATTTCGGGCGAGAAGTCCAATTTTCGACTACCAATAATTGGGCCCGTATCCCGCCAATAACGCGGCGAATGTTGTCTTCCATTCCATCCTATTCGTGATAAAATGGCAAACCAAACTAATCATAAAACGCATGACAACTGTCACACCATACGTAGCATTAAAAACTGTTGACAACGTAAAGTTGCATTATGTTTTTTTAAGTTGCATTATGTTTTTTTATCTGTTATACTTTACGGGGAAATTGAGAGGCGACGACTCATAATTAAATTGTGCAATTCATAACAATAGGACTAGAAAGTAGTTTACGAGCACATATCGGTTGTTTGCGGGTATTCTGAGTGGGGGTAAACTAGGGCCCCAACACGATGGGTGCGGGACACTGGTGGTGCAGTCCCTAACATTATCGACCTTAGAGTTAGACCTCCTTTTGGCAGGAACCCACTTAAACTACGTGCACTATTTGTCCAATCATGAGGAGGATATCCTTATAGATTCTCCAGCCTGTATGATCCGATAAATTGCTAGGAAAGGGGTGAGCACCCTTACCTGCTTCTGTTTTATCCTTTGTCTATAAACTTAGGAAAGATCACCATAATGAGGAAGATTCTACGAAGTTCAACTGTTGAAATTGTGAATTGATTAGTTACTTTTAATCATCATAGATACAAAAACCAAACAAGAACCGAAAATGTTAATCCATATAGTAAAAAAAATCAAAAAATTAAGCTGAAATCTTCGACCAATGCCCCATGGCATAATTTCAAAACAAAACATCTTATGCTTCGATTCAACGTTTAGTTGTTTTGAAATTCTAGTTCGAGCTATTTAATCTTTACAGCCAAACTAAATACATCATATTTTAATAGGATATAATTTCACAATCCATTTATTTCCTAATATTTTAGCTTAATTTGGAATATTCCCAAGCACTCGTTAAAATAGTCGCCGTAGCCAGGCATAAATTACTTAATTCTCTAGATCTCATAACATACTTTATGATCATATCAAAGTGTCTTGATTAAGTAATATATAACTATTTTTCATATTGAATAAGGTAGAAAATGCTCGCGATATATGCAAATGCGCATATCGATGAAGGTAACATAAACCCTTGCCGGTTACAAAATGTGAGCACAATGTGTTAAAAATAGATCCACTAGAGGGTGCACGAAGTATCCATATCAGATTTTCCTGTGTGTAGTTCGGATTTTGCTATTTTCAATTTCCATGTCGATAAATATTGCAACCGTTTTCTAGGTGTGAACGATCCGACGTTGGGCTGGTGTTGCACATCGAGCAAAATTTTCAATGCAACGTAAACTTCGAGAATTTGAGCATTTAAACTACAAAATGTAAGTCTATATACTTTTAGGATTTCAAATTTAAGAATGAAAACGACAGCTCTAATATTAATCGATATGGGAACCAAGCTAAATAAAACAAATGGAACAAACATCTCTAAGGCTATGTCACAAGAGCCAGTGAACCTTAAGTCTCATTGAGATCTTCGTATCGATGAAAATCCAATGTGACAAGCACTTCCAGAATTCATTAATTCAATTAATGCCGGCCAACGTTCAACGCAACAAACTTTGACTCATGTATGGTGGATCGATTTATCTCCACATAGATGTAGGTGCTGTGTCGCGTACGAATAAGTTGAATAACACAACATGCATGCTGTCGAGTGCAATTCATATAATAACGAGCCTTTCATCAACCTCTCAAATGTTTCAACGTGTAATCGACAAAAAAAAAAGACCGACAGCACTACTAGTCAATGAATGCGACTGCTGTATCTGCTACAAACAGTTGCTAGCGTGGCTACTGGCCACTTCAAATTGAAATTCCCTCAATGAAAGTAAAAATCGTAAATCGATAACGAATCAAATTGTAACGTCATTGTTTCAATTGAAATGGAAAACAGCTCAAGAAGTTCAGATTGATATGTTTGAGATGAACTGAAAAGCAATCAAACAGATAAAATGCTACTGCTCTACCTTCTACCAAAGATCTTTACATCCAACTTTATGCGATACGATTGAAATTGACTGATAAACCAGAGCATGGAAGTCGTTATTAAATTTTAATCTCAAGAAAATCATTACCAGTCAGTTACCTACGTTAAAGTAGTTTAAGTGAGGCCACAAAGTTAATTGCATCTAGAAACGCCAAGAGCAAGCTCACACTTGGCTTTGGTTAGCTTTCAACATTATTTACCTTTCGTAAACAAACGCCATCAAGACTTGTTTCTATAACCGCTAAAAATAGCACTCAAAAGAAACAATTTACGAGCTTCAATCCGTAGGTTTATGCGATTAATCGGATAGAAATGAATTTGAGAAGAGATGACTTTGGAGGAATACGACTATGTTCTGATTGTGCCAAAAAACAAATTCATAACCAGTTGGATTTGAATTGCAGATTTTCTAAATCGCAAGGGTGAGATACTGGATCAAGGACGAGGAAATAATTGTTAAATTGACAAAAGTGGGCAAAAACTGACAGAATCATCACTCCTGAATGGAGAAGTAGATCTATTTCGGAACCAGCTGATTCTTCGCAGGTTTTCTTAAAATTTACACTATACAGTCGCTAAATTGAGAAATCTTAAAATTTAGGTAATTTCTCGTTAAATTAGAGACGACCATAGCAAGGATTTTATTGAAAATACAGATGTTGAGAGGCAACGTTGCGATCTTTTCTCCCTAAAACGTTTATAAAAATCCGGTTATATTCGATGTTTCCAGGCCAATTATTGAGTTGTTCGATAATTAATATAGTTTTTTTTTTCAAAATAAATTTGTTTATATTAACAACAAACATTAATCAACGATATATTGATCTTTTTGTTAGATGACCTTTTGTCATCTTTCGATAAGTTTAAAAATTCCACGTTCAAAGAAGCCCTGGTTTTTAGAAGCGAAGAACTGATCCAACTCATTTTTAACAGCCTGATCGGAATTGAGAGTTTTACCATTCAAATGGTTTTGAAGAAAGCGAAACAAATGATAGTCTGATGGTGCTAAGTCAGGGCTATAGGTTGGATGTGGCATCAGTTCCCAATTGAGTTCCATTAATTTTTGACGGATTACCAGAGAGGTGTGGGGTCTGTTGTTGTCATGATGGAACATCACGCCTTTGCGATTGGCCAGTTCAGATCGTTTTTTCTTGATTCCTTCGTTCAATTTCGATAGTTGACGACAGTAGGCATTCGAATCAATGGTTTGAATTCTCGGAAGCAGCTTAAAGTAGACGATATCCTTGTAATCCCACGTCACAGAAAGCATAATCTTCTTTTGGTGAATATTGACTTTAGATGTCGATTGCGGGGGCTCATCTTGCTGGGTCCATGATCGTGTTCGGACTACGTTATCGTCAATAATCCATTTTTCATCACCCGTTATGATTCTTTTTAGAAATGGGTCGTTTTGGCTACGATTCAGCAAAGTCGCAAATGTTAACGCGTTAGTGAGGTGGATTTTCTCTTATTCGTGGGGAACCCAAACATCCAGTTTGTTTACGTAACCAAGCTGTTGTAAGTGCAGGTAAACTGATGAATTCGATTTGTCGAACTTCTCTGGTACCTTTCGAGTTTTCATACGCTAGTTAGTTTCGATTAACGCCTTTATTTCGCCGTCATTAGTAGTGGTTGGGCGACCAGTATGTGGTGCATCTTGCAAATTAAAATTTCTAGAGCGAAAACGAGCAAACCGACGCTGAATCTGGCGTTCAGTAAGGCAGTCCTCACCATAAACTTCCAAAATTTCTTTCAAGCTTGCATCGCATTTTGGCATTTTCGGAAGTAAAACAATTAAATATGCCGATAATGCTCTCTAATTGTCCATTTTCGAGTTTATTTTTAACCAACTTGTTGTTTACTAATGACGCTCAATTTTTGACTGAAAATGTTCGAAAGTCTAATATTTAAAACAGTATACAATAATAAAAGCCACGCAATCACTACTACATGAAATCTATGAGAAAAAAACGACATGAATTATCAACCACCCAATAAAATCAAAAATACATTCTCCCATCTTCCATGGTCGATGCACACCGAGATCTGATGGATAACTGATGCGAATATGAGTGTATCTGGAAACCATCTTCCCAGTAATAAAATTTTTTCATGAATGAAAAACCTTTCAAGTAAAAGAATTATTGTACTTAGATCACGTTTTCACGTAATTCATGTCGCAGATCTTATTAACACTAGATTTACCGCACTACTTTGGGTTAATTTAATTTGCCACAACGATACCCAAACAATTAAAGACATTATCAAACAAACATTATTATGTATTTAGCTTTATTTGTTTAGGCATGCTTAGAAAGTTCTTATTGATCATTGGCACTTCTACCACACCAGTCAAAATGACTGGCGCATTCTTTGCAGGGATATAATGAGTTTTCGTATCTAAGATAAATAAATAAACAATGCAACTTCGATTCTACGTACTTGCAGCACTAATGCGATTCAGGAAAATTATTATCCTCCAACAATATTTTATCACTGTTCAGTTTTTTTTTTTTTGAATTTACTGAATGCGGATGTGAAATTTTTGCTTGAGTCCTAGAAAGAAAGATTGGTTTGGGCATTGAAGTATTCAAAAATGAATCCTTTATCTTAAAAACAAAAAACATAACGAAATAGTATCTTTTTATCAACTTGGAGCTATCGGCAGGCCCTCTGGTGTAAGAAAACTACACTATGGAATATTGCTCTTTTATTAGTTTTATCTCATTTTATAGTTCCCCAAGATTTGAATATGGAAAAACGTGTGAAATCTTCTGTGCTTTTGAAACATATAGCCGATATACCTTTGGATTGTTTGGATGTCGAAAATGATCAACTTAGTGATAGTGAAGGTGAGTTGTTCGAAAATTAAAGTGGTCCACATGGTAGTGATTACCACACACCCGTCGAAAGTAGTGAAAGTGAAAATTCCGATAAGGATAACGCGGATCAGTCTACCGATAGTGAAAATGAGAGAATTTCAAATATGCGCACAAGAAGATGCATGCGATTGCCTTCCACTTCTGATGAAGAAAATGAATGAATGCAAGATCAAGAAAATGAAATTTCTGCAGAAGGAACTATTTTGAAAAAAATAAATGAAGGACATGTTCCTCGAAGATTACCTGCTTTCAAGGATGTATCTGGGCCTACAGCTCACGCTAAAAGAAATATCATGATAGGAGAGATAAAAAGTGAATTTTTATTGGTAATTGACCATTGCATTCTAGAATATATAAGAACATGTACAGAGTTAGAAGCGTCTCGAGCTTTGGGGGCAAAATGGACCCTTACGCTAGCGAAGCTGATGGCTTTCATTGCAATACTATATGGACGTGGGGCTTACGAGGCAAATACGTTAAGGCTTGAATACTTATGGAATAAATCGTCGTGACCAAACTTCTTTGCCACAACTATGAGCAGGCACGATTTTACAGAAGTCCTGCATTATATCCGTTTTGATAAAAAAAGTGAGAGGCGTCAGCGCTTGGAAGTCGACAAATTCGCTTTAGTCTCAACAGTCTGGAATGAGTTTATTGAAAACAGTCAAAATTGTTTCAAACCAGGCCCATATATTACAGTGGATGAGCAACTTTTTCCAACGAAGGCCAGATGCAGGTTTACACAATATATGCCAAACAAGCCTCACAAATTTGGCATCAAATTTTGGCTTGCGTCTGATGTTGGAACTAAGTATGTTATAAATGGATTTCGTTAGTTAGGAAAAGATGAGCTGAGAGATCCATCAACACCTCTAAGTGAGTTTGTTGCGCTAAAACTTGTAGAACCATATACTTTGAAAGGTAGAACCATCACTACGGACAATTTTTTACAAGTTATCCTCTGGCGTTGAAACTACTCTCCAAAAATACTTTCTTGACTGGGACGATGCGTGTAAATAACAGGGAACCTCCAAAAAATTGCAAAAAATAAAGGACAACATGGCTCGTTTTTCAACATTGCTTTATGAATCAAATGGATGTACAGTAGCAGTTTATAAGAGTGAGCCCAACAAAAAAGCGTTCCTACTATGCACAAAGTACAAACAAATCAAAATTGATGCAACTGATAAAAGATTGCCTGAAACTGTGTCTTTTTATAATAGCACAAAATTTGGTGTTGTTGCGACTGGCCAAATGGCACGAAAATATAGTGTCAAATCAGGTTCCAGAAGGTGGCCACTTCAAGTTTTTTTTAATATTCTCGATTTAGCTCGAATAAATGCCTGGATTTTATATAAAAGCACGACAGGTGAAAACATATCGAGAAAAAAATTTTGTTTCATCTTTCTGAAGAACTTGCTTCTGAATATCAGATTTTCAGAGAAAAACTGCAAGAAGTTGCTAGTCCCAGTTCAAGTGACACCATACATGTGCTTAAACGGTGTCAAATAGGACATTGCAACAATAATAAGACAAGAACTATTTGTAATACTTGCAAAAAACAATTTTTGTGGAAAATATACACAACGGAACATCTCCATACGTAAATATTGTGATCGATTAACCACTAACAATTAAGTCTTCGATTAGAGATTAATACAAATATGCAATTACCTTTTAAATTACATTTTGAAATTAAATTTTTTCGTAATACAAAACAATTAAAATATATGCGATGTATACTTTATTTTTTTCAATCAAAATTTAGGTTAATTAGACTAAAAACTATTATTTTTTGTTAACTTATTAATGTACTGACAACGTAAATAGTCATATTTATATGTTGCAATTATTATTTATTTAATAAATATAAATTGGAAGCCCCCACAAGCATTTTTTTAAAGACCAGTCACTTTGACTGGTGCGGTTGAAATAGGTATACTCAAATTGCCGGTAAATCTAGTGTTAACATGTAAAATTTATGCAGGGGCAATGCCGGTTGTCAGGAATACTCTTGGAGGCTAGCATTCTTTGGGGAGTGTGTAATGATTTTCTACTTTTCAAGTTCGAACGCGGAACCGACCTCTCATCGGTTCTAGACGTTAAGTCTGAGTAGTGCCAACGGATGGTACCAACAGGTCAACCAATCCGTGCACCGTAACCCATTCACGCGGTGACTGCTTGTCGGCCAGCTAGTTCGGAGAGGATTTCGGTCGCGGGTCTCCGAATGGGTTACGCTCAATTACAATATTTCAGTCACCTGACATGCCCGTTTTCCAAACGCGTCAACAAGTACTCATCCAGAACGGGAAACCTACGTTACGTTAGTTCTGGATGTGATCTCTCCACAGATCTCAAATCAAAACTCTACAAAATCCTATAGGCGCGTTACCGAATCACCGACGCGGTACCGAAAAATATGCTACTCGAAATTAAACCGACGAAAACTACTCTAATGAAATGACGAAACAAGCAAAGGTACCGCGTACCGCGCGCGACGCGAAACCGACTTCAGCGGATTTGTCGAAACCCTACCCTCGCGACGGCATACTTACCCTACACTCTCTGTTCCCACTGAAAAAGAACGAGTCACTGAAAAGGAAAGTCGTGGGTTATCTTAGCAATTCATTTTTAATAATTATAAAGATATTGAACAGAACATCGATGTAAGTATAAAATCAAACAATTTCAGTAACTTCTAGTTATTTAGCGTTTTCGTTCTTGTAATTCTACTACTTATGGTGAGTAATAATCCAAGAGAAATGCCTACACTAAGGTATTTCCCTATGAGCACTTGTGCTTAACTATTTTAAAGTTTAGAGTAGTAATTCTGAAGGTATAGTCTTAACCGACCAATTTGGGATAGAATACAATTTCCAAATAAAGCTCAATATATTAAACTTAACTCACTACACTCCATCCGCTGAGAAAGATAAATTTATTCCCATTAAAAAAACTAAAGAAACTCATGCAAGTTTATGTTTATCTACGATTATCTATACATGCACTTAAATTATCCAAAAATTCCCTAATACTTATATAATGGGAAAACTTAACTTTTGCAGTCATTGTACCCGTAAATCATTAGGAGGAAACATACACGCGAATTAGTTTACGCATTTATGTTTTATAAACTGAGGATTTAGTGAATTTAGGAAAACTAGAACATCGCTTGCAATCAAAGCAATATAAAGTTATTGTCGAAGTACGAGTATTAGGTTCATGCAACTTAGTTTAAGTAATCTGAAATTATCCGATTCATAGTAATGTTAAGTTTAATCATAGTTAGCTCTCATATTAATTCTTATACGTATTTATCAAATGTTAGTCTACTGAAACTCCTATGCTATGTGACTAATGGAAATAATTGTTCCGTCGAAAAATTAGAACCTCGTTTTGCACTCAGTATATGCAAGGAACTTTACATGAAACTATTTAAATCTAACAGATCATAAAATCAAAAAAAAATTGAATGGAGGTTTGAAAAGTTACATATTGTAATACCCAGATTAAATTCGTTATGTGATTTACATCTTTCGTTCAACCTTCATCCTCAGAAAAATACGACAGCATAAATCACTCTTAAATATAAGTGAAATTAGAATAAAATATTATAATTAAGTAGCTATGTAGCTTAACAATACTCATTTATTTATAGTTATTTCTTGATTCATGGATGTTCTATCTGTTTGATATATATTTGTTGTATCGCACCTTAGTTATTTTGAAAATCTACAAGTCAATTTGATCTTGGTTTAAGTAAAACTTAGAATGGTTTAGTGGACTTGTATTAGAAATACAATATCAATTATTATTGGAACTGTTTTTGGAAGGAACTACCAATTATTTAGGATTTTTTTTTTTTTTAGAATAATCGTTCAAGTTACATTTGAAAGAAGCATTTATCGTGGATGATTTTGAAGGATGTTAAGGAAGCTTTAATGAGTAAAGAAACAGCGAGAAAGTTTAATTTTCGAAAAAGGGCCATCAATCATTTAGTAAAAAGTAATCATCAACATTATTTAAACTTCTTTCTCGTGACAGAAAATAAATATTGCATCAAATAAATTTTTTCCGGACAATAGCACATCTCATCGTTATTATTAATATTTATTTTGGTTCATCTACGTATCACATAGATAGTGCAACAAATCATTAACTTGAGTTTGACAAGCTATTAATTATCCTCCAATGGTACGAAACAAATATCTAGCAAATATATTAAAATTTTATAAATCTAATAATAAATGTAAATAGAATTTTGTCAATCTTTTTCTTCTTTTGTTTAAATAAAATCCCTAAAAATATATTTATAGATCATCCAATTATTATTCTCATTTTTAATTCTCTACTTAGCTTATTACTTAGCTAGAAGAAACATTAGTAATCTAAAGTTAATTGCCTTAGCTGCCAATAACCGATTGCACTCTGAACTATCTGGCAAGGGTAGGAGATAATATGCACTTTCATTCGAACAGCAAGAAGATCCCTTGATCATTATCAACCGTCTATGGGTCGCCTTAATAGAGTATCGCCCAACTACCTTGTTGATGGCGAAGAAGGACAAAGAGGGAGAGAGTACAACCACGTGCGAACCCCTGTACTAGCGTATTTTGTTTGGGTAAAATTTTCCTTTTACATATTTGGCCTGGTAGTGACATTTGGTCTGCGAAGAGGTTGCCGCGTTGAAAAGGATATGCGAGCAATCAGTTACGCGTATTATATTGTAATTGAGGCAGATTCGGGACAATAAATTGTACTCTGTATGTCTACACCTTTTCATAGCGGTAAGGGTGAGAAATCCAATAACAAATTGAACGGATCGTCTGTACGTGCGAGCTTCGGAAAACAAATAAGTATCGCGAAATCGTTCTGCTAATATGGCCACTCAGGAAAGTGTTTCGCGACAGGCAACTGCAACACCTGGCAATGATAAAGCCGATCACAAAGCCAGAATGGATGGTGGACTAACTGGCTGCATCCAATTCGCGCACGCAAAATAAATTTACAAATTGCCTTTAACTTCTGCCACTGCTGATGGTTTATCAGCACTGCTGCTTTCACCCGCATGGTCACCTTTCGCCTGACTATTATCTTCTTGTGCGTTTCCGCTCACCTAGACAAAATATTGCTAACACTTTCTAAGTCTTTCTTAACTAAACTAACCTCTTTCATAATTTGAGCCTGTTGATCTTCTTTCTGAGTTTGACAGAGTTTCATGTTCTAGCCTGAGGCAATGTTCCGGTGAATTTCTCAAGTGTTTGATGTTCCCTTTGCAGTTTTCTTGAGTACGTTTCGCTCCGACCAAATCCTACACACAAACGATCGTCAACGAAAGTATGTTAAGAGGTAGAAAAGCACTTGAAATGTTCTAGACAGCACAACCTACGATCACGAACCATCGATCACCACAAAAAGTTCTTTTGTTTCTCCTTCGCCTCCATGTGGCTGTCAAAATCCCCGGTTGTCACATCGGACAAAACATCTGTGTGTGGAATGGCACGCCACATGGCGGCAATGTGCCTCTCCAGTTGTCGCCAGTGGCATAGTTTTCTCGATGGCCACGATGGAGGGGCATTTCCAGATGGCTATGTCTCGAAATGTGCCGGGGTTTGGATTAATTCTATATTTCGAATATTTATACCCACAGATCTAAATATTTGGACAGAAAAAAAAAAATATTTTCTGCGCAACGATATCCGCACGACAGATGAAGTCCGCTGGCACTTCGAGGACATATCCATCTGGCCGGTTGCAAGGGTTCGGGATCGGAATCACTTCGATTCCCGGGCGTAGGCGTCACATTACAAGTGCCACCCCCACGGACCCCGAGGATATAGATATCCTGGGATGACAAGTAACGATACTGACGTTAGACTATGCTTTAGACAATTAACTTGAATTGATGCTTTGGGCGGGCAGATATGATGGTTTGGACCTAGTTGCTTTGCACGGTAGAGCCGAGGTGACACTCGTGCGTGAACGGCTCCAATTCAACTCATACCGTCTCCATCCTGGTAAAACCTGTGCAGGCCTCAAAGTACGTTCACAGTGCGCACCATTGGATTGGTGGAATAGGTTCGGTTGAGATAGACTCCCGATTAGCACTTGTCCCTATAAGGGATGCCAACCCTCGCATGGCCTCCCTGCTCTGCAAGCATAACCGTGGGACCAAAAAGACGACTACACACACGAACGGAGATAACGGCTTTGAGGGGGAACCCAATCAAACTGGAAAAAACCTAAAAGTAGATTTGAAAAAACCCAAAAATTAAGCAAAAATATAGAAAACCACGTCGCAACCAGCCGCTGCAGCCACGATACTAACCACACATCGGGAACGGTACCAATGACGACAAATACAACGACAGTAAAGACGGACGAAAAACGAAAATTAACGGACAGCCTTGTCCAGACTGAGATTCCCGCGGCGTTCGGGCGCAGCAAATAATAATGCGAACGCCAGAACATCGAGAATTCGATGGTTGCTGCTGACATCGCTACCAAGGTAATAGTCTTAATAATAACGCCATCCTTCCACAAACTGATCACGGCAGGAAAAGAAAGGAGTGACCAGACAAATAAAGCGCTATTGTATAATTTCACCACTACCGTCGAAAAAGTGTTTGAAGCACTGTACTCGGAAACAGAAGCCGATAACCTCTCCCAAGAAAGGAGTTAGCAAAGTACAATTGCCGTTCAGCGGCATTAAGAAAAAAGGCTAATATGAAAAGCGGGAGACGTTCTAAGTAGAATAAAATCAGCATACGACTCGCCAAAATCAACAAAGGTTTTAACTAGAGGAGCTCCTAGACCGCAGAGGCCGAAGAGGACCAGAAGTTCGAAGCAGAGTAGAAAGCTAAAGAAGTGTTGAAGGTTACGCTTAAAGGGCTCGCACAGAGGCCAATTGAAAAGTCCCCGGTCTACCATAGTAAAACACATTTTTTTGGCAAAATTCGATTTTATTACTCAACATAGTTGCCTTCGAGGGCGATACAGCGATTATAGCGATCTTCCAACTTTTCGATACCATTTTTGTAGTACGATTTATCTTTTGCTTCAAAATAGGCCTCAGTTTCGGCGATTACTTCTTCATTGGCGCTAAATTTCTTTCCAGCGAGCATTCTTTTGTGGTCTGAGAACAGGAAAAAGTCGCTGGGGGCCAGATCTGGCGAATAAGGTGGATGCAGAAGCAATTCGAAGCCCAATTCATGCAATTTTGCCATAGTTTTCATTGATTTGTGATACGGTGCATTGTCTTGATGAAACAGCACTTTCTTCAAATGGGGCCGTTTTTCAATGATTTCATCCTTTAAACGATCCAATAACGCTATATAATAATCGCTGTTGATGGTCTGACCCTTTGGAGGTAACCAATGAATATTATACCTTGCGCATCCCAGATTACTGATGCCATAACCTTGACAGCTGACTGTTGTGTTTTTTCTCGCTTTCGATTCGGTTCATCGTGTGCAGTCCACTCAGCTGACTGTCGATTGGACTCCGGAGAGAAATGATGGAGCCATGTTTCATCCATTGTCACATATCGACGCAAAAATTCAGGTTTATTGTGCTTTAACAGCTTCAAACACTGCTCGCGCGGCACCCATTTTGCACACAGCTTTCTCATGTACAAATATTCGTGAATGATATGATGTACAAGTTCAGATGATATCTTCACAATGTCTGCTATCTCGATCAACTTCACTTTACGGTTATTCAAAATTATTTTGTGAGCTTCTTTGATGTTTTATTCGATGACAGCCTCTTTTGGGCGTCCACTGCGTTCGCCGTCTTCGGTGCTCATTTCACCACGTTTAAACTTAGCATATCAATCAATGATGGTTGATTTTCCTGGTACAGACCCCGGAAACTCTTCATCAAGCCAACACTTTGCTTTAACTGTATTTTTTCAATTCAAAAAGCAATATTTAATCAGCACACGAAATTCTTTTTTCCATCCTTTTTTCAAATAACAGAAGTAGCTACACTCGCAACGCAATATCTCACAAACTAATGATAGGACTGCTGTCAAATTTTGACACGTATCGTTTGAAGGTTGGTACTAACTAAAAATCATATGGATTTAATACTAGCACCGCCATTTGTGTATCAGACCAGGGACTTTAATATTGGCCTCCTTAGCTCCACCATCAATAAAAGAATGGTATCCAGCCTGATCGAAGGAGATCGGGGTAAAAGAAAAAAAGATGGGTGAATAACGCCACATTAGGGATGCCGGATAGTGCCGACAATAGGAGCGAAGAAATCCTTCAAAAAGTGCCAGAAAATAAAGTTCGCCCGGACGCCCAGCAAAACAAAGAATTGATACGAAACAGGAGAGAAAAAAGCCACGATGAAGACCCCGGCAGCAGCCACGGGTCGTAAAACCCTAGAATGGTCGATCTTATGTAGAAATGCTGCGGGTTATCAAAGGAAATGTAGGGTAAGGCCAAAAGACATTAACACTGCTATTAAAGCAGTGCGAACAACCCGTTCGGCCCATATACTGGTCGAATCCAGAGCAGAGGCCGACATTAAAGAAGCATTCTGCGACGGAGTAAAGAAAATTCTCAGCAAAAGCGCAACTATAGCCTCGCTCCAGCTAATGGCAGCAATCGAAATAAGAGACATTGGCTGCGTCACGGACCTGGTTGACGTAGAAGAGGCAGTCAAAAGGAAGCTCCCTAGCGTGGGTAGAATCAAAGCGAGGCTGATATCAGAAAACCACACGGGACAACGCATGGCCATCATGGCCTTTACTGAAAAGGATGTCGAAAAATTTTTGAATAAGGACAAAGTAAGAGTAGTGCCTCTTCAATGCTTTAAATGCCTTGGCTATGGTCACACCGCAAAAGTATGCAAAGGACATAATAGGAACTCCCTATGTTACAAATGCGGTGAAATAGGACATGAAAGAAAAGTGTACAAAAAAGGCAATATCCTTTGCAAGAATGCTGATCAGTGACCGAGTCTTGGGAGATCAGGAAATTGTCGGGTTTTCCAGGAAGCAATAGACAAGACAAAATCAAAACTTCAATTACCTGTTTACTACAGGTAAACCGACACCGCAGCTCAAACGCCCAAAATCTGCTCGAACAGTCTGCAAGTGAGCAACACTATGATAAAAGTTCTGCATCATGATATCCTGATAAAACTGGTACTGCCGCCATCTGGGTTCGGAACAGTGATTCTCGGGGGGAGGGCTGTGGACGAGGGGATAGTTTCATGTGGGTTCAGTGCAGTGAATGAGCCGATATCATCTTTCCAAGCCAAGCTTAATGATTTGGAGGGCGCTGTCTCGGACGCAGATGCCAACGTGATAGTTGGGGGGAACTTCAATGCTAAAAAAGTCGAAGGGGACATGACTTTAACAGATCCGCGCGGAAAAACGAGTCCTAGATAGGGCAGGCGCGACTCGTCGTACCAAACACCGGAAATACGCCGACTTTCCCCCATATTGGCTGCGAAGCAACCATACCGGACGTGACATTCGCCTTGAAGTCCTTATTAGAGGATCATCAATGCATTCTGATTGAGATCCGTGATGTTCTCTCCCGACGTCTGTGCTCTCAACCTACTACGATTGGGTAGAACATCGGAAAGATAGACTTCAAGAGGTTCATCGAGGAGCTCACGGCAGGTGCTCCGCTGCAGGGTGATTCGCAGGGTACAGAATAACTGGTTGCTTAAAACGTGGTGAACTCATTGCTTCTAACGCTTCTATGCCCCTTCGGAAACCTCGGCATAGTAAGTCCCTAATGTACTGGTGGCCGACTGAAATCGCTGAAAGGCGAAGGGAGTGTCACACGTTTCGGCGTGAGGCTCAATGGGCACGGAACCGTGACGAGGCATGCAACCGAGTAGCAGCATAATATGGCGGCCAGGAAATGCCTTCGCAAACTGATTAACAACAGCAAGGCTCACTACTGGTAAGATCTAGTGGACAATGTGAACAAGGATCCGTAGGGCCGTATCTACAAGCTAGTTATGGAGAAGTTTGGTGCCCTACGGACGCCTTGCGTACATGAAGCGGAGAAGATGGACGAGATAGTATTGGCACTCTTCCCCGCCCATATCGTCTATGTTGATGCTATCCACGGTGAAACAGCGATCCAGTGCCTACTCTTTACACAGCTAGAACTGGAAGAGGGAATCTTATCATTGAAAGCAAGGAAGGCTCCAGGCCCAAATGTCCTGACTTACTGCTCAGCACATTCAACGCTTGCCTAAGAGACGGGGTTTTGCCGGTACGAAGGAAAGTGGCGAGGCTCGTGCTGATCAGCAAGGAGAAGGGAGATCCCGGATCGACGTATGCATACCGCCTATTATGCATGATAGACACGGCTGGGAAAGTGCTAGAGAAACTCATCAAGGGAACACTCACTGACTCACAATTCGTGCTGCTGCAGAGCTATCTCCTCGGTAGTACGGCTTAAGAACAAGACGCTTCACCATTTATGCGAATGCAGAGGCGGTCAGCGCGGTGTCAAAGGCAGAGGCACATAGCCGCACCAAGCGACGGATCCTTCTGTTGGTGACATTCGACGTTAGGAACACCTTCAACTCCACTAGATGGGTGGATATTCTGGATAGGCTGTAAAACTTTTTTCAAGTTCCAGAATACCTTATGCTTCTGAGAGACTACTTGAAGGGCCAAATCCTGGTTTACGACACGACACAAGGCCAACGAAGCATAGAAGTTACATCGGCTGTTCCCCAGGGATCTATCTTTGGTCCAGACCTGTGGAACTTGTCTTACGACGGGCTGAGACTGGAGATGCCGGATGAGTCATACTTGATGCGGATGATGTTGCGGCTCTATTCGCTGGAACAAGCACAACTTAGGCTAGGTATGCTAAAGCGCCGAGTGAAATACTGAATGACAAAAAAG
The DNA here is from genome assembly GCA_963969285.1 of Odontomyia ornata. Lineage (NCBI taxonomy): Eukaryota > Metazoa > Arthropoda > Insecta > Diptera > Stratiomyidae > Odontomyia > Odontomyia ornata. The sequence goes on from OZ017740.1 coordinate 137,420,482, forward strand.
AGAATCCTTAGAGTAAGGATGATAAGAATTGTAGAAATACTAAGAAAATCCAAGCCAGCAGTTAAGTACCTGGGGCTACTAATCGACTTAAAGTTGAGTTTCTCTGTGCAAACCAGGGCAAGAGCTGAGAAGGGTGCTTCGGACGTATCGGCTCGAAGAGGAGCACTGAGGATTACATCTTCGTATCCGACAGCCACTGATTCGGTGGTGAGAGTTATTGCAGGCGTGATACCTGTTGCCCTCCTTGCTAGAGAGCGCAACGCTATTTAAATGCGTCGAAGTGAGAACGCGAAGGAGACGGTTTCCCGCGAGGGAGACGGTTGCCCGCGAGGTAGACGGTTGCCCGCGAGGAGTGACAGCGCTCACTCAACGATTGGCAGCAGTCTTGGGTGAACTGCACCAAAGGAAAGGTGCACTGCGCGCCTCATCCCGGATCTGAGACCGTGGCTTAATCGAAGGCATGGTGAAACTGAGCGGGCATGGGTATCATCAGTCTTATTTGCACATGATTGGTAGGTTATAGTCCCTCGATTGTCAGTTTCCCCAGGAGAGGAAGATGATGCTTGCCACACATTTTTGCGTGCGAAAAATGGGGCAGGCTGACGATTTTTTGCGTGCGAAAAACGGGGCAGACTGCGACAGGACCTTTACAGGGAGGCGGAAGAGCTCACCCCGGATTGCATAGTCGCAGTGATGCTTGGATCGGTTGACAAAAGGAATAATGTGGCACATTATGTTCGGGCAGACCTAAAAGATAAAAGGAACCCAGAGCAGCTGGGGATATCGGAGCTGAGAGATCGCTTATCTGGCGATTCCTCCCTCCCGCTAGAGGAGAAATCCCCAGCTTGAAGGCACCTCACGGCGTAGCAAAATGAGACCTGGCCCGAAGTAATGTATCAAACGATTCCAGGCTAGATTCTCAAGTTGACAAGGAAGGTGTTGAGTGGGTTGACCAAGCGCTCGCGAGCATGGGTGCCCCACACTCAATGCGTAAATGGCATTCACCTCCCAACCACAAAAAAAGAAACATGCAAAAATGCTCTAGCTGTTAATTAAACCAATTTTACGAATAAATCTATTGTACTTTTAATGAAAATTCGAGTGTTTACAATTGTTTTCCTAAAAAAAACTGAATTTATCAAACCCAGATAATTATAGTTTATCAAACTCCGCAGAATAATTGAGGTATATAGAAAAGGGCAGCAGAAGGAGAATGGTTGAAATCGAAAAAGTATCATTTGTCAAACCTCATTATTGTTTGAATTGGAAAAAGCATTTGGATGTTGAGCATGAAAACGTAAATCAATATCGTTTGTCGGGTTGTTAATGTTTTATGCGGTGCTTAAGGAAACATTATTACCAATGAGTTCTAGAACCTGGAGATACTTGTTTTGAGACCTCTTATATATTTACGGTACTATATAAAAAAATCAGATTTATCGGGAATCGATTATTGTTCAATCGGTGGACTATAGCATAGAACAGATAGAGATAAAAGAAAATCTTCAAACGAATACGCTAAACTGGCCTGGAGACCATGGGTGAAATTTAGCTTATTTTAAATGAAAACTTAACAAGCAAAGTGAATACTCGACTCGACGATATATCTTTTGGATATATCTATCCTACGACCTATACTCTCCGGAGACCCAACTACTTAAAAATTCATGGCCCAAACAGGGCCTAAAAATGATTCAATTTATTAGGCTTTAAGGCCCAACAATGCCCCAAACAGACTCTATTTGCAGGACATTTTGGTCAAACTTAACCATTCCCAATCCACAACTAAATTGGCTCAAATAAGCTCTAATATGGCCTAAAAGAGGTCCAAACAAGGCGCAAAAATTGTTTAAAATAAGCCCAAAAGAGAGTCTAAACATGGCCCAAGCAAGGTCTGAAGGTGGCTTAGAAATGGCCAAAAAAAACGAAATATAGTCTCAAAATGACTCAAAGGCGCCGAAGAGCGTCTGCTCGCTCAATGAAGCAATGCTCAACGGCTTTTCAAGAAGAAAAAGCAAAGTTTAATCATTATACGAGTATATTGCTCATATTTTCGGGTCAGGTTTGAATTAAAATTTAAAATGCTAAGAACACAAAAATCAATTAGGCTATTTTTAAGCCAGATTTAGGCCCTGAGTATATTTCTAATGTTTATATGCAAATTTTTGATTCGTGATGCTTTTAAGGCCTTGATTACCTGTTGCTCATTTTTGTCTTAAAAAAAATATATCCTTTAAGGCCGATTTCGAACCAAGTTTAGGCAAATATTTTCCGCAAATTTCTCTTTGGGCCCTTTTTAGACAAATTTTATTCTTGATCGAGGTTTAAGCCGTGTTTGCATCCTGATCATTTTTACTCCAGTCTGTACCCAGCGCTTCTGTTGAACGGTTCACTTTCGGTCAAGTTAGTTATTGTTCGCAGCGAAAAGTTCTGGTGTAGAGTGCTATCTGGTTCCCCCTGTTTTCCTACTTCCAGTATGATTCTGTGCACAGTTTTTAACTAATACCGTGTTTGACTGGCCCTTTTTAACCATGGCCTCCGACTCCGGAGGAAAGCGAAAACAAAACTACTATTCGATTCTGGACTCCGTAAATAAAATCACTAAAAGCCCCCCACATAAAAAAGAAAAACAACGTGAAACACCCTCCCATGATGTTTTTAATTTCCCCGAGCTACAGAGCGCGGCGCCCCATAAGAGTGATTCTCCAAAGTTTGTCTTAATTAAAAGCAAAATTCCAAATAAGAATCTAAAATCCCATAACATATTTCTTCTTTCTAAATCTCTAAATTCCGTTATTTCAAATCCACTCAGCATCAATTTCACAAGAGACGGTGATATTCTCCTACTTACGAAAAATGAGCTACAAGCAGCTAAGCTTTGCAAAGTAAAAACCTTGCCTGGTATTTGTGATGTATCCATCGACCTTCACCAAAAATTGAATACAACAAAAGGTGTTATTTATGCACCCATACTAACAGACTTAGATGAAAAATGTATAGTTGAGGGTCTAAGCCAGCAAAAGGTAATCGAATGCCAAAAGATTACAAAATTTTCCAATGGAAGATCCCAAAATACTCCGTTACATATTCATTCGTTCAACGAATACACCCTTCCAAAAGAAATCAAAGTCGGCTTCATTAACGTGAAAGTCAAACCATTCATTCCAAAGCCATTACAATGCAAAAATTGCTTCAAATTCGGACACACCAAGAAACACTGCCAAAGCCCCTCATCTTGCGATATCTGCACTTTGCCAATACATGATCCAATCCCATGCAATAGTATTCAGTGTATCAACTGCAAACAACAACACTCCGCTCTTAATAAAGCATGTCCAACATACACAAAAAAACAACGCATACTAGAGTACAAAACATTGAACAAATGCTCGTTTCGGGTAGCTACAGAAAATATTAACAAAACAGCGAATAATAATTTTCCCACAATTACCACCACAATCACAGAACCCCTAGGTTTAGCAATTCAAAATAGAAAATTAAGACTCAATAGAGGGTCACCACAGCCTCTCATTAACATCAATAATACAACTACATCTATAGTACATAACTCCGAAACTACCCCTCCTCCACGCAAATCAAATTCTAACACAAGTGAAAATATTCATAACCCCAGAGATATAAGTTCATCAAATCCGCAAAGCATTTCAACACACCTAATCGAAACTGCAACACAAATGCAAACAACTACAAATGAACCAAAAGCTACAGTTCCGAATAAACTAAACCCAAATTCAATCACAATTCCCTTTGAAGAGTAAAATTCACCTAACATATTTATTGACAAATAAATAATGTTTAAATCAAGTGCAGCCCCTCATTTTTCTAATGGTCCTTAAGATACTTCAGTGGAATCTTAACGGTTACCTAAATAATTTATATGCTCTGCAACTATTAATTAAAGATTTATCTCCAGACATCATTGCACTACAAGAGACACACGTAAAACACAACGAACAAATCTTCCCACCGATGCAATATAAAGCTTACTTCTACAATTCGCCCCTTAATACACACGGCAAACATGGTGTTGCCTTACTCATCAAAAAAACTATACAACACGAAATTATAAATACCAACGAGCGTAATCAAGTTCAATTAATAGCAGCAACAATCGTAGCATCAGAAAAATTTACGGTGTGCTCCATTTATATTCCCCCCAACGTTAATTTGCATTCTGATGACTTAACAAACCTATACAATGAACTCCAATCACCAATGCTAATCCTAGGAGACTTCAATGGCTGGAGCCCTCTATGGGGCTCAACCTCTGTAAACACTAGAGGTAAACAAATTGAACATTTTCTCTTAAATTCGAATCTTTCCATTCTTAATAATGGACTGCCTACTCATCTTTCTACTCACAACTCCTTCACACATGTTGATATCTCCTTATGCACTTCCAATTTGCTTTCTAAAATCACTTGGTATAGAATAAATGATCTTCATGGGAGCCACTATCCCTATCCTTTGGAACGGTATCTCAAAAGCGACCACATAAATTCAGATCCAAATTCAAAACGAAATTAGCCAATTGGCCAAAATTTGAAAATAATCTGATACTACATTTATGTTCCCATTAGCAACAATATCAATAAAGAAGCTGCGAATTTGATTAAATCCATTAAATATTGTGCAAACAGCTCCATTCCATCTACATCTCCAAAATACTGCACAAAATATACCCCTTGGTGGTCTAATGAACTGGCAACGCTCGGCGAAATGAAACAGAAAGCTTTTAGCATGTTTACAAACCAACCATCATTAAAAAACATGTTAGAATACAAAAAACTGAATAGCAAATTCAAATGGAACTGCAAGCAAGCTAAGATCCAACACTTTTAAACCTTAACAAATACAATCAACCCAAACACACCAAGCCAACTTATTTGGCGGAGCATTAAAAAACTTCAAAGACAGCCAACACAATTCAATATTAAATATCTATCAGATTCCACAGAGAAAGTTATAGAAGATCCAAGAGAAATGGCAAACCTTTTAGCTATGACATGGTCCAGCTACTCAAGCGAATCAAATTTTGACCCAACATTTCACCTTTGTAAACTAAACACAATTAACAAAACCTACAATCTATTATCTCTCACACCATCAGCAAGAATGATAGAAACCCCCATAACGATGCTAGAACTAAATTCATGCCTCTCATTGCTAACAGGTGATACACCAGGTGTTGACAAAATAACATATTGCATATTAAGCAAATCACCAATTCAATTTAAAACCAGATTACTCGCACTTTACAACACAATATTCCAAAACGGTCTCATTCCACAGCAATGGAAGACCGCTATGATTTTTCCACTTCATAAGCCACATCAACCAGTCAACCAAGTTCCAGGGTACAGACCGATCTCCCTTCTCCCGTGTATTTCAAAAGTACTAGAAAAGATAATCTCACTTCGTCTTTCTTGGTTTCTTAAAAAATAATTTCCTTTCCAATAATCAAGTAGCATTCAAAAGAGGAAAAAGTACATTAGATATCCTACTTCACTTAGATCAGTTTATTGCTAACACCCTCTCAACTCGTAATCACACATCAATCATTAATATCGACTTTGAAAAAGCTTTCGATAGAATTGGTGGACATATGATTTTGGAAAAATTTATGCTATGGGAAGTGGGGTTAAAAACATACAACTACGTTAAAAACTTCCTCACCAATAGAAAAATCCAAGTAAGGGTAAACAGCTATCTATCAGAAACATTTCCCCTTAAAAATGGCATCCCCCAAGGTTCTCCGCTTTCCGTTATTCTGTTTCTGATAGCCTTTGAAGACTTGAACATTTTAATAAAACTGGAAAAAATCTTCAAACACTGCATCTACGCAGACGACTTATTCATTTACGCAAAGCTAACTGATTCAATACTCTTCCAACACAAATTTAACTCCATAATATTAAAGATTTCAAAATGGTGTCGTAAATCAGGTGCGAAAATGTCACCAACTAAATCCAAACACATACACATCTGTAACAAATACAATTGTTCGCCTTTACATCTCACTCATGAGAACTTTGTGATCACTAATACAAATAATCTTAAGATACTAGGCTTAACGTTTACTAATAAGTACTCTTGGTCTCAGCACATAGCCATCTTGCGAAAATCCCTAGATAAAAAATTAAATTTAATAAAATGTTTGAGTAGTTTTAAGTCAGAAGCTCACCCACACTGCATAATCCAAATAATAAAGTCAATAATGCTATCAAGAATTGATTATGCACTTTCAATTTATGGACACACCTGCGAAACACAGCTTCAAAAAATTAAAACGGTACATCACTCAGCAGCAAGGATAGCGATTGGTGCATTTCGGACGACGCCTATTCGATTTATATTAGCGGAAACTGGTCTACCATCAATTGAAAACAGGCGGAATCAACTTACAGGAAGACTTATCTCAAAACTCCTCGAATCAAAAAACTCTATTCTTCAAAATGACGTCAGCTCGGCTCTTTCAAGGAAGTCAGAACCAAGGCGCCAATCATCAATTTTACGTTCCTTAAACATGATAAAGCAGTTAGGAGTTTCAATTATTTTCCCAGTGCAAGCCAAACCCAACCCTCCACCATGGACGTTTCCAACGCATTGCATCATAAACAACCTAAGCGTTTACAATAAAAAAACAACGAACCATTTAATATACCAACAATCGTTCAATGAAATTGTACAGCCATTTAAAACCAAAGGTTGGAAACTCATTTTCACAGATGGTTCTAAAATTGAATTTAACACAACTTTCGCAGTTACAACGGATGACGGGAAGATAATTAAATTAACACGGCTGGAAACTTACAACTCCATCTTCACTGCTGAGCTAGAGGCAATATGCACTGCAACACTGTTCGCTGCAAAATCACCTGGTAAATACATAATCTGCACAGACAGCCATTCCTGCATAGATGCTCTTCTGAACCCGAGCAACTTAAACCCAACAATCAGCATAATAAAAAACACCATCTCTTACAAAAAAAATAAATTGAAAATTATGTGGATACCAAGCCATTCGAAGATAGAGGGGAACGAATATGCTGATAGCGCAGCAAAATACGCACAAAACGCTCCCATCCTCACCACGTTAGCTTACAACAAAAGAGATTTATATAAATTGATAGACGACCATATAAATGAACTCACATCCGTGGAATGGAGCAATATTATCCACCACTACAAAACAGTCAACCCCCTGCGGCAACCCGCGTCCTATCCAAACAACATTCCATCGCATCAACTTCGTAACTTCATCAGACTAAGGCTAGGACACACAAAACTAACTCATGAACACATCCTGCAGAAAAAGCAACCAGAACCATGTCCACTGTGCAATCATCATCTCATCTCTGTCCAGCATCTGCTAGCTGAATGCGAAATTGTAAGATCATCCAAAAGTCGCTGTAATGTAGAAAATGATTTGATGACATACATATCAACAACCTCTGAAGCCAACATAAAGAACATAAATACATTACTCAATCTATTAAAAATTACATTATAACTACCAATTATAAATAATATCTCCCATTAAATATCAATTAATAAAAAAAAAACTATATCTATGTAAGCCTAAGGCCTTTGTTGCTAGCGCTTAAGACGTTTGTTATATTGTAATTTTAATTACTTTGTAACTTTTATTAATAATAATAATAATAATAATAATAATAATAATAATTTTTACTCGGGAGATTACTGAGTCCCAAGTAAAGGTCAAGAAGTTTTGAGCATACTTCTGAACGTTTGATAGCTATAGTTCTAACATTAAATTATGAGACGCTCAGATTATCTTTATGCCCCAAAGTACCTAAAAACTTGTTTACTGAGTACAGAAAGAATTTTTAAGTACAAATAAAAATATTAAATCTGCAAAATAGGTCTTGCAAACAAAGAAACATTTCTTTACGTTGTCTAAATTGGAGCTGTAGCATTACAAACATTGAGGAAACGATAACTTACTTAGAAACGGAGATATAACTATGCCTTAACAATATTGTTTTCATTTGAAACACAGGAAAACATAACTTTTTACTTCGAAGGCAACGCTTTAAACAAATGCATGCCATATGCTTCCAACAAAATTGAAAAGCTGGTGATAATTCATAATCAATGGCTCGAGAGTTTTCACTGGTCAAACAGAAAACAAAGCAAAAGTGAGTACAAAACATGATTACTTGCCTTCAAGAAATAACTATAAATATTTTACAACCATACTTAGTCAATATAGCATAGCATTCCAATAAACGTCACGTACAATAGGTAACAGACATATTGAATTGCAACATCGTTCTTAAAATATTCGCCAATTAATATCAACTCCCATTCATTCATTCATTCGGTCGTTTATTCGTTGTCGGATGGTTAGTTCATTCATTTTAAACGATTTTGCGAGAAGAGTCTAGTTTGTAACTAAAAGGCATGAATGAAGAAGGAAACTTTCACTAGGAAGTCGGCACAGATATCTCACTTGGGTTCAAAAGATAAAGGCATAAAAACAAAACACTTGTTAAAGATCGCTTACAATCCGACTCAAGCCCACAGGATACTTTACAATATTATTTAAAAGCGAGGGTGTTTTACATAAAAACATGTAAACGGTGAAACATGTGAACAGGAATGTGAGGGTTGTCCCAGGAATATCGTTAATGAAACCTAAAAAATCAATTTTAGATTTCTAATTAAATCTATTGCTGAATAAGTTATGACCTTTACATATATTAAAGGTATTAAATAGATTGATCTGATAGGTGGGGGAAGGTCTAGACGCTTTTGCTTTTTCCTTGATTTTTTAAAGATAAAAGTTAAGCTCCGATTTACAAGCTGGGATGTTAATATTGAGGCGTAAGGTCGGCAGACAAAATTACAAAACCCTATTAAAATCTTTACATGTCTATCCGTCTGTATGTCACAGCAAGCTTTGTCAGGAATTATAGGGGCTAGAAAAGAAAAGCTCGAAACTGGCAATCTCCTGAAAGATTCACAGTAAAAAAGTGAAGGGATTTTAGGGGGCTTCCCACGTAGGGACGTGACCCCTTAAAATATTTTTTTCACCGAGGATTGTCCAGTGGGGTATCAACTGAAAGATCTTGGTGAGATATTTTAATATAAAGTCTTAAAGCAGCATTATCTATAACGATGTGCGAAGGAAAAAAGAAAAAACACTAAAAATGTTGTGTCTCCCTCCCCCCTGAATAATATTAATATTTAACGAGGTTACAGTTATATTAACTTTCCTATATTACAACAATATCAATGTGTGGCTATGGTACGATATTGGCTTCTCATCTACCCAGATACGACATATTTTCACGGAAACTACAAAATGTTTGTATCCTGATTATCTTTATAAATTTGACTACAATTTATTGGTCAGCCACGTAAAAACAAAATGGAAATATGCGTGAATTTGCTTTATCTTTATTCAATTTAAGCACACACTGAACATGATTTTAAACTGGGTTTCGGTGTTTATTTATCATCATCATGTTGGCCTTGGCCAACATGATTAATCTCCTCCAAACATCACAGTTCTGTGACCTCGTTCGCCAGTTGATTACTCTCAGAAAGGATCTGCTGTCAGCTTTTACCGTGTCTTCCCATCGAGTCCTCGGTTTTCCCACTGTGCTCTACCTTGTAATGTTCTTTTGGGTAGCTGATTTTCTTCCATTATTTCTATATGGCTCGCCCATTGCAATTTGAGCAACTTTACGCAGGCAGATAAGGTGGTTCGTCACATAGTTCTTACAACTCATCGTTGTAACGTAGTTTCCTCTCTGTTCCTTGTTTCACTAGGCCGTAGATTTTGTAAAAATTTGCCCCTTGTACCCCTGGAGAGGCACGACAAGTGTCGGAATGACAGATCTTTGACCGGAAACCAGGCGAGACTTTGCGACATCATTTCTCGTGGCTGTTATCGACGAACATAACCTTGTCTGTGACCGACAAGTCGAAATTTTCCTTACATGGAGTGGTGTTCGCTGAATCGTGTGAAAGTAATCGAAAAGTTGCGCACAAGCATTGCGTTTAATCGTTCTTCCTCCTACTGAACACTTAGGCGGCAAACTTGAATGAGGTGGCGGCAAATTCAGAACCTGCTTAATATGTTAAATGAACATCAGGCAGCCTTTGAACACAGGCTAATCCGGTTATGGCAAGGATACAGATGCAATCCCTATAATGGGAAAATGAGATTGGGCTCATTGCGAACAGATGCATCTCTTGATCACTTGCAAACTGAAACATAAAGGCAACCCGATCGCAAGGTTCCAACTGCACATTATACCTGTATTCATGTTCATCGATATAGCACCAGAATATACTTGTCAGAGTAGAGAATCTAATTTGTAGCTGTCAAATAACCTTTTTCTTCCGCGAGCTTGCATGACCTAGAAAATTCTTAGTGACTTTACTTTCTTATTTATACATTGTATTTAACTTTCAATTATACATGTCAGGTGGCAACGATGACGGCGGAGAGATCGTCGCATGCAACATGATCGAATTGTTCGACTACGAGAGCGTGCCGCAAGCAGACGCGATGTCGTTTCGTTCTTCTTAATTATTGGATTCGTTCTTTCTAAATACTGAATTTTGCAACAAACTTTTTCAACGAATAAAGATTGTTTTATTGTACAACATGGGGGCTCAACCGGGATGAGCATTGATTAATAATCTAATTCGTTTGTGTTCCGAACCCGGTATCAATCGGCGGTGCCATTTTGAAGTGATATCGCGTGTGTGTGAGCTGCTACCTGTCTAGAGAGACACAGCAATATTGGTGCGCGAACTTTTCTGATTGCCGAGAAAAGAGAGAGGCGGAGAAAGAGGATGTCGCGCGCAAGATTGAAAGTGAGAGATTGGCTTGGCCGGCACACCAAAAATGGACTCGTGCGAGAGCGCTCGATGCGGGGTCTTGAAGAAAGTGGGACGAAAGAAGAATTAGGTGCTCGAATTGTGGAATTTGACGAACAAAATCCCGTGGTAACTAACAAAATGTGTGAGATGGCGGACGAGCCGTGAGTGAAGAGAAAATCGTAGAGAATATTGTAGCAGGAACATCAACACCGATTCAAAATCTCACAGCGGCAGCAAGTGCGGACCAGCAACCGAGTGGGGTATATGCGTTCCGCGTAATGGAAGAGAGCATTGAAAAATTCGGTGCGGAGAATGGAACAAGTATCTCCACTTGGTTCGAATGTATTAGTAAGAGCGTCAGTTGGACCGAACTGCAAAAACTGCTTTACGCGAAGAACTTATTAACAGGAACCGCGCAGAAATTCATGCTCGCGGAGAAGGATTTGGATAGATGAGACAAGTTGAAACGTGCTTTATGTGCCGAGTTTGACAAAAAATTCAGTGCCACGGAAGTACATAGAAAATTAATCAAACATACGAAGAAGCCAGAAGAAAGCCTGTTAGAATACGTATACGAAATGCAGAGCATAGCAAGGGCGGGGAAGATAGATGAGGCTACCAGATGCGAGTATGTATCTGATGGTATAGCCGACGACGCAGCGAACAAATCGATCCTGTACGAGGCGACAACGATCGCTGAGCGAAAATCAAAATTGGATGTCTATGCGAAGACGAAAAAAAATCCAACGCAAAAACCCATATAAAAAAGGGCGGCAGTGAGAATAAACAACATGGACGTTCTTCGAACGAAAGTACGCGGTTTTTCATGTGGGCAGGACGGAGCATAAAGCAAGTGAATGCCCGGATAAAGACAAGGTAAATAATTGTTTTAAATGCGGAATGTATGGACATTTATCACGACAATGCCCGCAAAGGAAAGGTGTGAACAACTCGATCCCTACGGTGAATTTCATTGAGCGTTTCACGCGAGATGAAAACATTGTTAATGTGAAAGTCGGTGACCGAAAGGTAGTAGACACTTATAGTGACTTGAATTTGATCGGACATGCGTTGTGGTAGGAATCAGAAGGAACAGTTCCGAGTACGGTTCCAAGTAACATAAAAATTCGCGGATTCGGTAACGCAATTTCTCACGCGATCAGGAGACTTAAAATGGACATCGAAATCGAAGAAATTGTGTTTTCTATTGAACTTTACATCGACCCGACAAACGCCATGAGTGTTAAGATGATAATTGGTAGACAATTTTTGAAGACGGTAAACCACATTATTACGACCAAGTATGTGAAAATTAAGCCACTCGTGCAAACAGTTGAAGAATCGGCTTCGAACGCGATCAACGATCCAGTCAACGACGACAGCTGGATGATGAGAATTTCATGCGACCACGGAGAAAACGATTTCAACGTTCGGAGCAAATTCAAAGACGTTGTGCAAAAATTGGTGGAAAGCTACACTCCGAAGGAGAAACCGAAGCCAGGTATTGAGACGGTTATAGCGCTGACGGATGAAACGCCCATATACCATCGCCCAAGACGATTGGCATTTTTAGAAAAGGCCGTAGTTGAAGGTCAAGTAAAGGAATGGAAGAATGAAGGTGTAATATGGCCCTCATCGAGCGACTTTGCAATTCAAGTGGTTGTCGACAAGAAGAAAGACGGGTCGCATATGCTCTGTATAGATTACTGTAGCCTGAATAGTAAGGATGTAAAAGATCGATTCTCTATGCCGATCATTGAGGACCAGCTTGATCGATTGGTGTCAGCACGAGTTTATAGACACTTGATTTGAAAAATTCTTATTTCCATGTTCCTGGTCTATGTATAAGTGGCAATACGTTTGGGCGATTCATTAACGAAGTTTTCCGAGATTTGATAAAGGACGGAACAGTATTAACATTTGTAGATGTCCTGACAATACCATCTATAGACGCGAATGAAGGAACCCAGAAACTGAAACCAGTGTGGCTGAAGGAAGCGGTATTCAATTTAATTGAAGGAAATGCGTCTTCTTAGAAGAACGTGTCGAATATTTGGGCTATGTAATCTGTGGTGGTAAAATCGAGCCTTCACCATCGAAAATCGACAAAGTTATGAAGTTTCCACAGCCGAGAACAGTATTGCAGCTGCAGAGGTTCTACGGACTGGCAAGCTACTTCAGGAAATTTGTACCTGAATTCGTAAGGCGAATGCGCCCATTGAGTTCGATGCTGAAAAAGGGAGCTGTATTCGAGTTCAGAGAGGAGTAGAAAGCGGCGTTCGACGACATTAAGGTTGGGCTGTCCAGTAGCCCAGTGCTGAGTCTTTAGAACCCCTCCGCTGAGACGGAACTTCACACAGATGCGAGCAAGGAATATCTAGCTGCAATCCTACTACAAAGACAGCCAAGCGATCAAAAGATGCACTCATGTTATTATTCTAGCCGTACTACCAATGACGCTGAAAAAAATATCATTCGTACGAATTAGAGTTTCTAGCGATTGTTGAAGCGGGTAAAAAATTTAGGGTGTATCTGCTGGGAGTCAAATTAAAAATCATTACGGATTGTTCGACGGTAAAGCTAACGGTAGCAAAGAAGGAAATTCATCCTAAGATTGCACGATGGGTCATTAGTCTATCAGAATTTACGTACACTGTGGAGCAACCACTAGCGAAACTAGTGGTACACGTGGACGCCTTATCTCGAGCAGCAGTAATGATGATAGCCAACGATGTCGCGAGTAAAGTAATTGCGGCTCAACACGGCGATGAAGGTATCAATACGAATAAACAGGCACTTGAAGTTGGGCCGTACAAGAATTACATTTATCACGGCGATATATTGCACCTGAAAATGTGCAAGCAGATGTAAGAAAATATTTCCATGCACGAGGGCATTTTGGAATCAAAAGAGTCAGAGAATTGACAGACAGCGAGTTCCTCATACCACGCATTGAACGGAAAATTCAACGATGTATCGAAAATTGAATAGGGTGCATCGTATCGACTGGGAAGCAGGAAGGCGTCCTTCATCCTATTCTTAAGGGGGAAGTATCTCTCGATACCAATGCCATCAACGCGAAAGTGCTACAATTGCATTTTAACGGTTGTGGATGCATTTACGAAGTTCACCTCGCTTTTTCCCGTGAAGTCAACATCAACGGAGGAGGCGGTCAAGAAGTTAGAAATATTATCAGCCATGTTCGGAAATGCGAGAAAATTTATTGCGGATAGAGGACCCGCTTTCACATCCAATTTGTTCAAGACATATTACGCGGACAACAGCATAGAGCTTTATTTGAGATGTACCGGCGTTCCTCGGGGAAATGGGCAATGCGAAAGAGTCAACGGCGTTATTATTCCTGTCTTAGCGAAGCTGTCGAGAGAAAGATCTAATGAGTGGTTCAAACATGTGGAGAAAACTCAAAGATATTTGAATAGTAAATTCTATCGCAGTATCAATACAACACTTTTCGAGTTGCTGACTGGCGTAAAGAAGAAGCATCCTGAAGATATTTAATTGACGGAGATTGTCGAGAAGAATTGCGAAGAAACTTTACCGATAAGCGAAGAGAATTGCGTGAACGAGTGAGAAATGAAATAGCGGAGCGGCAAGCGGAAAATCGAGGGCGATAAAAGTTGCGTAGGAAACCTTGCCGGCAGTATGACGTTGGAGCGTTCGTGGCGATAGAAAAGACCCAGTTTGGAAGTGGACAAAAGATGAGGTCGAAGTATTTGGAACCGTATCGAGTCGAAGAAGTCCTTGCTCATGATCGCTTTCGACTCAGCAAGCAGGGGGATTGTGAAGCACCAATCCAGACAGATTCAGTAGCGGACAAAATGAAGGCATGGCCAAGCACTTCATCCGGGTCGGATGACAATCAGGAAGGGCCGTGTCGGGTGGCAACACTGACGGCGGAGAGATCGTCACCTGCAACATGATCGAAGGGGTTCGACTACGAAAGCGTGCCACGAGCAGACGTGACTTCATTTCGTTCTTCTTAATTATTGAATTCGTAATTCCTAAATACTGAATTTTGTAACAAACCTTTTCAACGAATAAAGATTGTTTTCAACCTTTACATACATGGTGTCAACCGACCTTTACATACATGGTGTCAACCGACCGTAACCGTATTTTCATATCTCTATATTTATATTTGCATGAGAATTTCTTAAACGCAATCAAAAATCTAATCAAGTGTAAGCTGAGCTTACTCAACAATCATCGGATCCTAGTGTTTTTCTACATTGAGTATAATTTAGTTTTTTTTATAGAACGTTATTTAAAACGCAAAACGTCTTTTTCGGTACCGAAAACGACCACCCAGTTAATAGTTTTACTTTATTATTTATTGGGGTTTCCTGCGTATTATTTTGGGATCCAGTGGTTGAATTTTAATTTTAATTCGAGCACTGTTAGTAATATAAAGTTTTTGGAGGAAATTTAAATGTGTAAGATTAGAAGACACATTATCGCACTTATAACTAGTTTTTGTTGAATGAAATCTAAGAAATGAATTGCTAAACGTAAACAAATCTTTTCTTTTCAGTAGATAACCGTTCTTTTTCAGGAGGTAATGAAGACGGGAGGTGAGTATGCCATCGACGGGGTAGGGTCTTAATAATCCGCGACCGGTTCGGTAAGCTGTGCCGTAGTTCGGCTTTTTGTTACTAGATAGAGTATATTGATTCGGTCCCTGAATTCGAGTAGTTCATTTCTGGCACCGCATCGGTGAATAATCGGTAACGCGTGGTTTTAGATTAATGGTGTCTTCTGTTTCTTTTTTTAAACCGGACGTTTGGTATGAAAGAGATGAAAATGAATTAAAGTAAAGTATAGTAGGTTACTAGGGGTTGTTTTGATGCGTTTTAATCGGGCATTTGAATCGGTGGATTTAGTCTACTCGCAGAAGATCTGCGACCGAAATTCCTCTCCGAACTAGCTAGGCCGCCAGCAGCCACCTTGGAGTAGACCAAGGGTGTCCGGACTTTTTGACCTGTTGGATACAGTCCTTTGACACATTCCATGACTTCACGTCTAAAACCCATGAGAAGTCAGTTTAGATTTCCTTCGGGAAATCTCAAACGGACGGACGGAGCAGGAAAAGTCATTACAATTTTCCGGAGCACTTTACGTTCGAATATGTCCCCTACCTTTTCGGATCCGCTCGTCAGGGTCCATATTTCGCTTATATATAACAGTACAGGTTTGACTCGTGTTTTGTAAATAGCGAAACTTATTTCGACTGTGTACAATTCTGGACCTTAGGATGAGAAGTACGAAGTAAAAGGCTTAATTTGCGGC
Source organism: Odontomyia ornata (assembly GCA_963969285.1). NCBI lineage: Eukaryota > Metazoa > Arthropoda > Insecta > Diptera > Stratiomyidae > Odontomyia > Odontomyia ornata. The sequence goes on from OZ017740.1 coordinate 137,436,673, forward strand.
ATTTATGCGGTGTCCAATCTCATCTTTTTTGGCGCCTCTTCTATTCAGGTTAGCTCTAAGGTAGATGAATTTATTCACACTGTCAAGTTTATAGTCGCCTACGATCAGGTTTTGTCGGGCTGGAGTGTTCCTTTTCGTTTGAGTTATGAATTTAGTATTAGTTTCATTGAATCGTAGGCCAATTCGATTTTTTTCAGATTTTTGGGCTCGGAAAATCTCCTTTGGCATCTAAGATTTAACGTGGCATAATATTGAAGATATTAACATACGCTACCAGTTGTGTGGGCTGAATATTAGTGTACGAGAGGTTCCAGTGCAACATTAAAGAAGTTCCAGTGCAACATTAAAGAACATCGGGGCAAGTCCATCCCCTTGTTTTAAGCCTGATTCTATTATGAAGCTCTCCATTAGTTCACCGTTTTCCTTGGCCTGGGACTATGTGTTTTGCATCGTGACTTTGACCATGCGAACTAGTTTTGGTGGGACGCCAAAGTTAAGGACTATTTTGTACAGGGCATTTCAGTAAATTTTAAAAATTAAAAACATTCTTTTATATTATTTAATTTGAATTATTTATTAGTAATGCTTGTTGTTTCTTTCATTCGTTCTCTCTTTTTCTGGAATTGCGTCCCTAATCATCGTTTACTTTGAAGCTGACATATTGTAATGTGATATTTTTCATTTGTTGGATATTTATTTTTTTTTTTTTTGAATAATCAAGAGCTTCTTAAATAATGAAAATTGTTTGAACAAGTAAAAATAAATATGATGAATAGGTGAATAGAAGAAAACCTTCGATCTTTCCATTTGTATGGAACCTTGAACAGGTATCGGACCCGCCACGTTGGCTGCTTTATCCACTTATGAGCTAGCCATCGGCTGAGCTCACCCTTTTTTCCTTATCGTTACAGGTGCTCTTGCAGGGTAGAGTCACCTTCCGTTTGGGTTTCCCATTTATGTAAGGGTGTTATATGATTACATCATGTAAACTTTAACATAAATCTGACATTCTTATTTATCATTTAAAGAAAAAATTCATGCGAATGTTTGTATGAATTTTTCAGTTAAATGGAAAATATACTGCCACGTCTTCAATGGATCTTGATCCGGATAGGGAGTGCGAAGGGGCACCGCTTCCACCTGGATGCCCCACTCTTGTTTGGGGGTCGTAAGTATCAAGTAGTAAAGACGAGAACCTCTCAAGTCCCGCGCGCGTTAATCAGGCTTGACTGTCGTTCTTTGGTGTTACATTCCTTCGGTAGATTACCTCGGCGACGACACCGTCGAACCGCGAATCTATAGTTTAATTCGTGCATGCGAAATTGTTTGTAGTGCGCCCTTGTTCAGGGGAAAAGAAGCCGCCCCACGACACCGCAATGCTATTCTGCCAGCGAATTCACACTCGCCGAGGCAGCAGACCATTGCTGCAGTCCTTCACGGACATTGAAAATTTCTTAATTCACTACAAAACGCAACGTTCCAGTTGCTAATCCAGTAGCTGGCCGTTAAACCCCTGGGCTGATGCACATTTTGAATAAAACATGCGTCTTTCATTTGATTCATATTAATCCTTTCAGTACTGCTGTACATTATAATGTACATTTCTATTTCACTCATCAGTTGGCAAGCTTGTTAATAATAGATTGCCGAATATCAGTTTCTTGTATCTGTTTTCCTTGATTTTCATGGCGTGTTCAATTGGTGAGTTTATTTTTTTTATTTACTCCAACATTTTTACATATTTCCGCCTCAGAATTTTTGTTAGTATGCATTATTTCGTTTTTACTGTGTTTAATTAAGTTTTATCGCTATGATAGTGATCTGTAGGCGAAAATGTTTGTGTACATTACAATGTACAAAAGTACTCACAGTAGTAGAGATGGTGTGAATTTAGTTTTTGAATTTGAAGCTTTATATTTCCGTTTATTTTATTATTGATGCTTACTTTTTACGTGATACAGCCCTTCGAAAACCTGACGGCAGGTATTGGACAGAACAAGAATTTCTAGATTGCTTAGAAGATGGGAATTTGTCCGAAATTGAGCTTCTTGGAGAGGAGGAGCTAAATGAATCCAGTCCTGAAGCAATTTTGCTGCGACAAGTTGGAGCAGAAATGGACGATGCAAATAAATCAGATAATGAAGCTGAAGAGGAATCCATACTGTAACTGGAAGAGGTAGTGCCATCCACCTCTGAAAATATTATCACTAAAAAAAATATCAAAAAAACCCAAATAGAATGACCAACATTCGTTTATTCAGCCACAAATATTTTGGAATCCACCACCTGCTGTCGCTGAAGATATTGGTGCTATGAGCCCATCGGAATATTTTCACGAGAATATTCCCGACAAATTATTTGATACAATGTCAGAAATTACGAATATTTATACGATCCAGAGTGGCTCCAATTTCATGGCTACCAACCCCAAAGAAATAAAAAAAATTCATTGGCCTCCACATTCTTATGGGTAATCTACAATATCCAAGAGTACGGATGTATTGGGACAGCTCTGTTGGCATTCCATTGGTAAAAAAACAATGTCCGTGAACAGATTTTTCAGTTTACGAAGCCATTTGCATCTGGTGAATAATTTACAAATTCCTAATGGCAACACAGACAAGTTCATAAAAGTTAGGCCCATGTACGAAGCTATTAGGAAAAGTTGCATGGAAATTACATCAGTCAACCAATGCATTTGTAAAGACGCGCAAATTATTCCATTCAAGGGGCATCATCCTTGTAAGCAATATATGAAGGTAAAGTTAAATCCTTGGGGATTCAAATTGTTCATTTTGAGTGAGTCTAGCAGCCTAATGTTGGATTTCTTGCTGTACCAGGGAGCAACAACCGAAATAAATGCGGCATATGTGAGTGAACTAGATCAAAGTGCTGCAATTGTGGTTCAATTAAGCAAAAGACTGCAAAGTCCCTGGCCACATGTTATTTTTTGATAATTATTTTTCGTCTTATTATCTTTTGCGATTATTGAAGGAGAATCAAATATAGGCTGCGTGCACAATAAGCATGGACCGATTTTCAGGAAAAGGATTAGATAAGAATTTAGATTCTCTACTGAAGAAGTAAACAAGAGGCCATTCCAAACAATTTGTTAATAAAGAACAGAACGTCGTTATTACTAAATGGATAGACAACAAAGTTGTGTCAATGGCCTCGAATTTTGTAGACGAAGGAAAACCCGATTTTCGTAAGCGTTGGAGCAAAAAAACGAAACAATATGACGAAATCAGCCGTCCAGAAATAATAAAAAAATATATCACGCCCATGGGAGGAGTTGACAAGGTCGATTTTTTTATTGCATTATATAGGATTTTTTTGAAATCTTGAAAATGGGCACTACGCATGATATTTCATGCAGTAGACCTGGCGCTTATCAATAGCTGGCTGATGTACTGCAAGAAATATCAAAGTGAACCGAAGCATCGACTTGACCTGCTAAATTTTAGACAAGAGGTGGCTGATCGTTCGAAGAAAACGTGGACGGCCTTTATCCGCTGAGTGTTCCCCCTCCACCGTCACCTTCTTCCTCACTAGCAATAGAGGTTCGACCCGTGGCGATGGTAGCAAGCATAACAGTCATTTCCCAGTCATGGGCAAAAATAAAGAGGCTAAAAACAAGGGAGCGATGGAAGAACGCATTGCTTTTGCACAAAATGAAGTTTTGAAGAAAGAAAGAAATTATTTTGAGTTTCATTCTTAAAATTGGTCTTGTTTTTATTTCCACATTTGACATGAAAAATAATTTGGTAATAATATAAAAACCTGTTTATTCCAAATAGTTTTTCTTTTGATCCTTTTTTTGGACTTTGAGTTCTTTTGTAATTTATTTTGACAAATTTAAATTTCGGTAATATGCCTTTGAGTACATTTGTACATTATGGTGTGCAACCTTAAATATCAGTAACCGTAACAGATATCGACATACAATAATTTTCAAAAATTACAAAAAAAATATATTCACTATATTTCAAACAAATTTTTTTTCCAAGGTTGTCATAATTTGGTACTGAAAGGGTTAAAACGTTGCTTTTTTTAAAACATAAACCAACACGTTTTTATATTTTCTCTGTGCAGTTTCTGCAAATATTCATGCTACCTAAGATTGAAAGGGGGGAGGTTCTTATTTTTTCTTACGTAGTGGGAAGGGAGGGTCAGGTAGTGGTTAAACTTATCTTACGTAATAAATAAACAGTCGCTAATCTATATTTTTGTAAAAGAGATCATTCTCATGTGTATATGAAATAAAAATAAAAGATGCGACTAGTACACTGAGCAACTTTTCTCAGTTCCTGATGTGCTCAAGTCTCATTCATTCTAAACGACAAAAACTATCACCTAACAAACAAACTCGTGTTTATTTTCGATACGACTGCATCTGCTACCATGATTTTATTTTCTTTTCTCATGCAATAAAATCACGAAGTTAAAAATTAGTGAAGCTTTTTGAATCTTTTATGCATTAAAACTGGAATATCAGCATGAATTTAGGAAAAATCAATCGATCAAAACCGAACTAGATAGCAGGTTTCAATTTGCGGATATCCTTTTACTGCATGGAGAAATGAACGAATACGATATCCAATCTTATGTGTGCAACCATCAGATTTTTCTACTACTGAACAAGCCACACCCCATAAGACATACATTGTCAAGATGAAATGCAACATCAATGACCACTTGTTTAATATGGAATATCTATGAAAATGTGGGAAAACAATCATGTAAATCGATCATACATGCAGAATTGAATTCATCCAAGCGCTGAATCTAACTATGAAGCACCAATCATGCCATTATTGAAAGTAACTGGTTCAAGGCGTATAATCTCACTCCTTGCACTCAGATTAGAAACTCGTAAGAAGCAACATCTCGCCGACAAATGCCCAAAGAAACGGAATGTAAATTATGCAATTGCTAGGAAGTTGCTTGCACTTTACGCTATTATCGTTGTAGAAAAAGTTTTCAAACGTGATCTATTTGACGGTAGGTGAAAATGTAAACGTGAATTCAAATGGGAGCACACTATATACTTACTAAATATTCATCACCTACAAAAAGATTTATCAAGTTCTTACTTATTCAATTAGAGTCAATTATACATTACAAATTAACCAAACACTTGAAAATTTCGCGTGTTGGCCGCAATAAGCTGCAACAGCTTTCTTTTGTGTGGTTTTAATTGCAAGAAAGTGAAATGTATAACGAATATTCTATGTTAGTAATTTCATAATTTACAAACCAAAATAACATACAGAAAACGTCTGTTCTATAAATAAAATCTATAATTTTAGCATTTAATGCCAATTTGCGCCACAAAGCGATGGAGTGCTAAAATGAAAACAAAAGCCCGAAAGCAAAACTGATAACTGCAATCAAAATAATTGCACGTGCTCTTAATCAGTGGACGCTCAATGTATTCAGTTGTACTCCCAAACAGAATGTAATCTAATAACATGGTTCAACAACTCAACTCAGCCCACTGCGAAATCATTTAACTTTACAGGCTACAAGAATTAAAAACATACATAAGTCTCTCCTCAACTGGTATGATTTATTATCACATTTGTAATATATGGGACACTGAAAGATTTCCTAGCATCAACCAGCGTATAAAATAATCTAAAATGCGAGCGAGCGTTGAGGTTGAAAGACTTTACAAAATGCATTTTCTGATAGGCAATTGAATATAAAACCACATTTCCATTCATAATTTGTAGTGGTATGTCGGCGAGAATTTTCACTCCGCCTGCGCTATAAAATAGTCGGATTTATTTATCGGCTGCTGAAATGACATCTTGTCGCTTGTGGCGGTACATTGGCGAATAATAGTGTAAATTATTTCTTTGAAATCAACGGAAAAGGGATGCTCTACTTCTAATATAATATGTAATTACTGTGAAGCTTCCACATTTAATTGTTGGGTCAAAACGTTGCTTCAGGCTCTAGATGAAATTCTTTATACTTATCGAAGAATTGGCCATGATAATGAAAAATGGATGTCTTAAAACATCAGTTCATTAATAAATGCTAGAAATAATAACATAAAAAGATGATTTTTGGTGAAACAATTTTCTTTATTTTTAATCGTTCTATCGCTTTTTTAGGGTTTTGTAAACAATTTTTTTTACATTACTCTATTAATATCGGGCTGTCTGTCCGTCCGTCCGTCACAGCAAGTTTTCTTAGGAACTAGAGAAGTTTTGTGAGCAGCTTAAACGTTTCTGGTTGATGAAAGTTCAATAGTTGAAAAAATTTAAAGGATTTAAGGGAAGTCTCTCCATATAAGGATGTGACCCCTTAAATTTTTTTCGCCAGAGTCGAGTACGGTATCAAATGAAAGGTTTTGCTGGAATCTTTGAAAATTCTTTGTGAAAAATTAAATATGGATAACGGGGTGGGCAATAAAAGCGAATAAACACGAAAAAATGGTGTCCCTACCCTCGCGATTGGAAACTTGTGGACTGAAAAATCTGAAAATAATCATGGAGGTAGTTCTTTATGGGTACATTAACGAGAAATACCTCCGAAGTCGGAATTCACCTAACTTTGTCAGTAATACTTGTAGTACGATTTATCAATTTTACATTTTCTAGAGTAAAATCGTGAGGTTACCCTTAAATTCAATGAAATTTTATGTGTAGATATCTATAAGATCTTGAAGTCCAGCTGCATACATAGGAAAACAAAGCTCCAAGTATACCAAGGTATGATAAGACCGGTCTTATGCTATGGATGTGAAACATGGACCCTAACTCAAGCATCCACAAACATATTCAACGCCTTTGAGCGACGGGTCCTAGGGCGGATAATTAAAGCGAAACTAGACGGGCACCGATGGCGAATTCGTTACAACCATCATCTGTATGAACTTTTTGACAAGCCGGAGGTCACAAGTGTGACTGAGCGCTGTCTCTCCTTGTGGGCAACCGTCTCCCTCCTCGCCTCAAAGCAAGTATGAGTAAATAGCGCAGCGCTCTCTAGCAAGGAAGGCAACAGGTATCACGCCTTCAATAGCTCTCACCGCCGAATCAGAGACTATCGGATATGAAGACTCAATCCTCACTACTCCTCTTTTCTGTATCTGTGCCATGCGTTTTCAGTTCACCTCCTTACTGAGAGCGTCGCCCCATATTTCCGCTCCATACAGTAGCACTGACCCTACAGCACTCATCAAGAGGCGTCTTCTTGATGGGTTGTGTCTCCCTGCGTTGGCCTTAAGTCGACTCAGAGCCGTTACACCGGAAGCAGCCTTTTCAGCCGTTGCCCTGATTTGCTCAGAGAAACTCATCTTTGAGTTGATCAGTAGCCCCTAGGTACTTCACCGATGGCTTCGATTCGATTAGTATGTCTCCAATACTGATCATCCTTACTCTAGGGATTCTCTTTTTTGTCAAAATGACCACTTCGGTTTTCTACAGTGCTGGACTGAACCCACGAGAACACATCCAATCTCTCACTCGGCGCAATAGCATACCTAGTCTAAGTTGTGCTTGTTTAACGGGGCTTCCAGCGACTAGAGCTGCTACATCATCCGCATAGCCGATCAAGACCGACTCATCTGGCATCTCCAGTCTCAGTAACCCGCCGTAAGACACGTCCCTAGGTCTGGACCAAGAATAGATCCCTGGGCAACACCCGATGTAACTCCAATCCTCCATTGGCCCCGTGTCGTATCGTTAAGCAATACATGATTATGGGGGCAAATATGCGCTTCCAATCGACTCTGACACTATGGGCTTCTTAGGAAAAAACACAGAAAGGATATTTATTATGGATATCTTTTAGAATTCATTCAACAAGTGACATATGTAATCGTTAAACAAATTAACGGCCGTTTTTAATGAGAATATTCAATAAATTTATGTAATTTTTTCCAATTTTCAACATTTAAAATACATACGGGCTAATGAATCTTGATAAAAGCGTGCATTTTATAGGTGACAAAATCATGGTAGTAGGTTCTTATGAGTACAATAATATCAAATATCTTAGAAATCGAAATTCACTCAATTTTGCTAATAAAAATAGCAGGATTTGTAAATGTAACATTTTTCCCAGTTAATTTATATGGGTACCCTTAAATTCACTGGAATTTGGTGTTTCAGTAGTGCAATAAAAGGTACTTGTACTCTGCTAGTTTCAATAAAATCGAATTGTATTTACGAAACTTAGAGCCGTTTGAAATTTATCTTCTTGCAAAAAGAGCTACCCGAGTAGAACTCAGTTTAGGCATGCCTAAACGAGCATTAAGGCCTAATGCAGAAATAGTGGAGCTTGCCTAAGTTAGGCATGACCCCATGCGGGCCTAATAGGGCCTTAATGAGGCATGCCTAATGCGGGCCTAATTAGGCATGCCTAACTAAAGCTATTTTGAAAATTTCGCATTTTAGAGTAATGTGGAGAACGACAAAAATCATAAAATGAAAATGTTGTCAGTTTAGGCATGCCTAATGTGGATCTAGTGGGGCATGCCTAATACGAGCTTAATGAGGGCGTTCCGCGTTAGGGCCTAATGGGCTAATTCCTAAACGGAAAAATGTAAACAACACTAAAATTTATTAAGTAAGAATTTAGCATTTTACGAACATTCGTGAAAAATGGTACTTTTAAGAACATTTGTCAAAAACAATAATTTTACGAACATTTTAATTATATTACGATAATTTCATGAGAGTTTTATGATCGTTTTAGGGTTTGCTAAAAAAATCCGTTTCCTGGGCAACCATTTTCTTCACTTTACAAATAAAGTTCCAATTCAGGCGGTGATGGGGCTTGCCTAAATAGTTCCTAATTTAGGCAGTGATGGGGCATGCCTAAATATTTCCTAATATAGACGGTGATTTGGCTTGCCTAAGCTGTTCCTAAACACAATTTTTTTTATTGTAAAAACAAAAAATCCTTAAATTCTTGGTAAGAGTTTAAATATTTGCATTTTTCTTCACTTAATAAAAAAATCAATTTAGGCGGTGATGCGGCTTGCTTAAACAATTCCTAATTTAGGCGGTGATAGGGCTTACCCAAAAACAGAAAATTTATTGTTGTGTAAAATTACAATTATAAGTAGAAGATGAGAATGCATAGCTTTAACTACTTTTAAGTTTGGATGTGGTGAGGAGTTGATCACTTTTTCCCAAGTTAGGCATGCCTAATGTGGACCTAATGGGGTCCTGATGCGACGTGCCTAAGTAAGGCATACCTAATGCGGGCCTAATGGGGCCCTAATGCGGAATGCCTAAATTGAACCAAAATATTTGATAGCCTCAAAAGTATTCAGCCTTTATTGTCACTAAATGTGTTCGTTGTTATATATCGGGCAATACTAATCAGATTGAGTCAAACTGACATGCGTTTGAAAGGTGACATTCCAGTCTACCATTTTCATATGGACAGTTTTGTATTTCGTCATTCATTTAAATATGAGTGAAATTTCTAAAAAAATCGTTATATTTTACAATATCACTACGATCAAGGTGAGAATGCATCGCAGGCTCGTGAAAAAATTTGTGGTGTCTACGGTCAAGATACTTTTGTTAGAACTAGTATAAACCAAACAATGTAAATGGTCATAGTTATCTAAATAGCTCACTAGTTGGAGCTACTGTCAATGCCTTGATTATGTCATTCTGTTCGGTCGAATAATACTCACTCTTGTGTCAACTGTTTTTCTGTGCTAACTAGATTATAAATAAATCTCAGTATACCAATTTAATCTATTGTTATTTTCGCCCAATCCTATCAGGTTATGGGCCCAGGATACGCGATAAATAAGTGTGCGTAAAAATTTATTTTCTAAAAATCGCAACATTCAAGGAAGACGCGATGTCGCTTGGGGACGAGGTGCCAGTGCCGGCGCCATTATCTTCAACAGCAACAAGATCCGGAATTACAGTCAATTTCGAAAAGCTTCGTGGAATATCTAACTATGGAAACTGGAAGTTTATGATGCGGATGTATTTAGTCCCTGAAGATTTATGGGATTGCATCGAAGAATCTGCGGGTGTTCCCAAGGTCAATGACAACCGCAAACAACTACGGGCACTCGCAAAGATATGTTTGATGGCTCAACCCTCGTGTTTTTCCCACGATAGAAATTCTGCCGCTGGTTACGAGGCATGGAACAACCTAAAGACAGCCTATGAAGACAGGGGGCTATGGAACAACCTAAAGACAGCCTATGAAGACAGGGGGCTGTGTCGTCGTCTTGGACTCTTACGCACGTTATTTGGATTAAAATTGGAACAATTTAGTGACATGGAAGCGTATATCTTGAGAAACACGAACTTGGATCAACAATTACGAGACATAAACGCTCCATTAGAAGATGATTTTCTGTCAGTGTTAATGCTAAGCGGTTTACCCCCAGACTATGATCTACTTATCATGGGTTTAGAAAATTCGAACATTAAATTGTGCAGTGAAACAGTGAAAAGTAAATTATTACAAGAAAATTTACGTAGAGACTTCGACAAGAGTGAAGGTGCGATGTTTACAAACAAGTCTTCCACAAAAAGTGTCAACAAACATCCAAAGTGCTTCATTTCCAAAAAACCAAATCACTTTGCTGAAAACTGTCCAACTAAAACGAACAATAAAAATATTAATAAACGGGGTGAAAGTGAAAAGTGTGAGAAAGCGTGGAACGGAACATTATTGACAGCACTAGCTGTGAACATTGACTCGAATGCCTGTCATGTCGACTCCGGCGCTACTTGTCACATGATAAACAAAAATCTATTAAAAAATTAAGTTGTGGACACTCCGCGGTTAGTTACAGTTGCTAATAATCAGAAAATGCATAGTGAAGGTCATGGTGAAGTGGAATTATTGTTAAAAGGACAATCTCAAGTTACAAAATTAAATGAGGTTATTTTTGTGCCAGGACTGCTAACAAACCTTATTTCCGTGAGCAAAATGGCTTCTAAGGGACTTGAAGTTCATTTTGACATTGAAAAGTGTAATGTTTATTGCAGAAAAATGTCAGTTTCAAGTGCTACAAAGGTGAATGGTGTCTGTGAACTGGACACAGTGAGTCAACAATCGACAAATGGTCATGAGCTGGCTGCGACATGTCAAACAGTAGCTTTGGTGGAGCCACAGATCCCTTCCATGGATGGGAAACGCGCAGAAGCTGTGAATTTGTGTGAAGCGAATCAATCACAGGAGATTTGGCATCGGAGACTCGGACACTTGAACAAGCGAAGTATGGATTTACTGAAACAAGGCATGGCAAGTGGAATTAATTACACTTATAGTAAAAATAATCCCTGTGCGGCATGTATTGAAGGGAAGCAGAGCAGAATACCATTCCCAAAACAATCCTATAGTCGAGCCACTGGGAAATTAGGTCTCATACATTCTGATTTATGTGGGCCTATGTCAGTTTCCTCATTTAGTGGTGCCAAGTATCTATTAACATTTATAGATGACTATACTTGAATGATATTTGGTTATTTTATCAAAAGTAAAGATGAATTTCTGTCTGTATTCAAGATCTTTAAAAGTTTTGTAGAAAAAAAAACTTATTTGAAAATAAAGATGATAAGAACAGGCAATGGTCGTGAATATGTGAATAAACATTTCCAGACATTCCTTCAAGAGCATGGCATCGTGCACCAGACGACTGTACCTTACTCTCCACAACAGAACGAAGTTGCGGAAAGGGCAAATCGCACGATTATCGAAGCCGGACGATGTATGCTACAAGATGCAGGTATGGACCAAAGATTCTGGGCTGAGGCTTTGAATACAGTAATCTTTATCAAGAATAAATCACCAAGTATAGCGGTAAGAGGAAGTTATATGACTCGATCACAACTAATTCAACTGTTTCTGACTCCAGCTCTGTGGATGACCCCAATGATGTCACATGAAATCCAGACATGACTCAAGATCAGTATTCTAGTTATTATGAAGACATTGATGAGAGTGTGAATGCTGTAATAGCAATGACAGCAACAACTCTTGATGGAGAACCACAGACAATTGAGGAAGCATTATCAGGACTTGAAAAGGAACACTGGAGGCAAGCTATTGAAGATGAATATAAATCATTTGAGAAAAATGATTCTTTGAGTTTGACATTAATACCTGAAGGAAAGAAGGCTGTGCGCTGTAAGTGGGTTTTCAAGAAGAAGCTAGGACCTGAAGGTTAGTTACTTCGGTATAAAGCACGCCTTGTAGCAAAAGGTTATACCCAAGAATACGGGATTGACTACAAGAAAACCTACTCACCTGCGGTACGATATTCTACTATACGTACATTGATTGCCCTGGCAGTAAATCTAAACTTACACATTGATCACATGGATGTAAAGACAGCATTCTTAAACGATGATTTGCAAGAGACTGTTTACATGGAGCAGCCAAATGGATACAAGATAAATGGTAAAGAAAACCATAAAGCTATATATGGGCTTAAGCAAGCCTCAAAGGCATGGTATGACAAGATAGATAATGCCTTGACAGATCTTCAGTTTCGAAAAACACTCAGTGAGCCTTGTGTTTACATTAAATCAGACAACTCAGGAAATATAATTATATTAGCTTTGTATGTCGATGACATTTTAATTATAAGTAAAGATACACTAGAAAGCGCTCAAGGAGAAACTGATGAAAAGGTTTGAAACAAAAGATCTTGGCCCAGCTACACATGTATTAGGAATGAGATTCAATCAAAGACAAAATCAAATTACATTGGATCAGAAAAACTATATACAGAAGGTATTAGATCAATTTAATATGACTGATTGTAAGCCTGTAAGTACACCTCTGGAATGTGGCATAAAGCTTGAGAAAGGAGACCAAACTGATACGGATTCCGAGTATAGAAGTCTAGTGGGATGTATAGCCAGATATTATGCATGCAGCAAGCCTACTCAGCCAATTTAATAATTGTCTTTCTGATGCACACTGGAAAGCAGCTAAACGTGTAATGCGATATTTAAAAGGGACTATTAATTATAACATAGTATATGAAAAATCCTCATTGAGTGTTACAGGATATGTAGATGCGGATTGGGCTTCTAATCAGCTAGACCATCGCTCATATACTGGTTATGTATTTAAATTTGGAAATTCAGCAGTGTCATGGGAAAGCCGAAAACAAAGAACTGTGGCCCTATCAAGCACCGAAGCTGAATATATGGCATTGTGTGAAGGAGCAAAGGGGGCTAAATTTCTTAGAAGCTTTCTATATGAATGTTTAGGTAAACATTTATCAGTAACTTTGTTCAATGACAGTCAGTCAGCACAAAACATTTGTAAAAGTCATGTTTATCATAGCCGTAGGAAACACATTGATATTAAACATCATTTTGTACGACAGATAGTAGAAAATAAAATTATAATGTTAAAATACTTATCTACTGAAAATATGCCAGCAGATTTCCTAACTAAATGTTTAAGTAAAGATAAACATTTTAATTGTGTAATTAATCTTGGATTACAGATTGTTTAGTTTAAGGGCAGGTGTACTATAAACCAAACAATGTAAATTGTCATAGTTATCTAAATAGCTCACTAGTTGGAGCTACTGTCAATGCCTTGATTATGTCATTCTGTTCGGTCGGATAATACTCACTCTTGTGTCAACAGTTTTTCTGTGCTAACTAGATTATAAATAAATCTCAGTATAACAATTTAATCTATTGTTATTTTCGCCCAATCCCATCAACTTTATCAAAAGCAACAGCCAAGAGATGGTTCGCTGGCTTTCATTCTGGAAATTTTTATGTCAAAGATGCACCTCGCTCAGGTCGACCATTCACTGAAAAAGTCGATGAAATCTTACAAAAAATTGAAGAAGATCGACACATTAGCAGCCATTGCTAAGGAACTGAATATCCATCACCAAACAGTTTTGCAACCCTGGATACACAAGGAAGCTCGACGTTTGGGTGTCGCATGAATCAACACAAAAAATTTTTTATCGACCGAATTTCCATTTGCGAAGTAAAGTAAATCATTACGGGCGATGAAAAATGGGTAAGATACGAGAACGTCGATGTCGATCATGGTCAAAAAAGGTGAATCATCACAAACAACTTCAAAGCCAGGATTGACACCAAATAAGGTTATGCTGTGTGTATGGTGGGATTGGAAGGGAATTGTTGATAATGAGGTGCTAGAGCCTGGCCAAACACTCAATTCGGCTCTGTACTGTCAGCAATTCACCAGATTGCAACAAGCAATTCAAAAAAAACCGGCCAGAATTGCTCAATAGAAATGGCGTTGGCTTCCAATGCCAGACCACACACCTCTTTGATGACCCGTCAAAAATTGACAGAGCTTGGCTAAGAAGTTTTGATGCATGCACCGTATAGTCAAGACTTTGCACCATCAGACTACCATTTGTTTCGGTCTCTGCAAAACTTCCTTAATGAAAAGAAATTCACTTCAAAAAGGGACTGTGAAAATCACTTGGCCTAATTTTTCAGCGATAAACCAAAGAAGTTCTACACAGATGGAATAATGGCTCTACGCAAAAAATGGCAAAAGTTCATAGATAATAATGGACAATATGTACTTAAATAAAATCCATTTTAAATAAAAGAAATATTCAATCGAAAAATGACCAAAAAAGCTCAATACTTTTTAGAATATCCAATATGATGGAGACAAACGCTGTAGATGGCGCGCATGTATGCTTTGAAGGTCGTGGCTTGAGTATGTGATAGCTGGGTCCCTTACGAACAGTATGGCATAGTTTTCGTCGGGAGTGCGTGTTTCACGCGCGTGCTACGAACATGAGTGAACGTCAAGTGCCGACCGCCGTTGCGCAACGTTTTGTCATTCGTTTTTTAGTGTGGGAAGGCGTTAAAAACACGGAATATTTTTCTCTGTTTGCGAAATCAGTGCACACTGCTCATAAGGGACCCAGCTATCACATACTCAAGCCACGACCTTCAAAACATACATGCGCGCCATCTACAGCGTTTGTCTCCATCGTATTTGAACCGCCCTCGTAATAAGATTTGTTGTATATTTTGTTTCCATTGGGCGAAATTTCCATTGCATTATTCTTGAGTATCCGAATTTGTTTTATTTCCCTGCTGCTGAATGTATCGAATTTTTCGTTGATTTTTATTTGAATTCGTCTGATGGTAATAATACTGTCTATGATTTGGCACTGAGTTCTGTTGGCTATCATTCATTGCATTATTCGTTTGCTGCGCTGGCTGCTGCCGAAGATGTAATTAGTTCAGTTGAGCTCCTTGATCTTCGTTCTATCTCGTGACCTCTAGCGATTTCTATTTAGCTACTCCTAATTCCTTGTCAAAATCTTCTTCAAATTGATTTTACAATTCTAGTTAAAAATAGTATTTACTAAGGTCAAATTTTAATTCGCTATAAAATTAACATTAACTTCAATTGTCTTGGTTGTGACTCAATTGGTTGAAGGGTTTTGAGTACAGTTCCTAATTTCCCATGTGGTTCGTGGCCTTTTCGATATCGTGTTTATTCCTTAACATTCAATCCTGAAACAACTCGTTCTAAAGGCTCATTTCAAAACAGGAGCGTAATATCCTCCGTGTGAGCAAAGCTATTCTAAGCCACCTAATCATTAACCGAAGGACTAGATTGCTGGCGTGAGAAACAATAGAAGTTAGCTTTCTACAATATTATACAAAGCCTGACAAAAACTTAAAATAAAATAACGCGTTCTCTTCTCAAATAAATAAAATAACGCATTCTCTTTTCAAGGAAACGAAGTTCACATTCATATACCGAATTTGCCCATATTTCTCATGAGTGGCAGATATAGTCACCAAACCAAGAAATGGCCTTCCATATCTCTCAAGTTAGAAGCGAATGCCATTCAGTCTCTTGGAAAAAAACCCAAGAAAAAAATTTAAACAGATGTTCCCTCACCACAGCCAACACCATCAGTTACTAGGGACGTTTTTCGTTCGGTTCTTTCTAAGGCGGCCAAAAGAGCAGCAAAAAGTAGGAAAAATAATCCAGAAAGAGAACGATATCAAGTAAGATCATAACGGCAAGAAACAAAAAACAGACGTTATTGTTAAACCAATAGATGGGCGAATATGTGTTGACATATTACGTTATATCCACTATTAAATCGTTTCGATCCACATGGTCGGATAGTCTAATCATTGAGTTTAGAGCACCACTCAGGTCGAAAGCAATTTCCACCTCCCAACCCCCAAAAATTATCGCCAACTTGGAGCCTATGTCTCCCCCTAAAAATAAAAATAAGGGATATCGACTACATTGCAGAACCAACGGAAATAGAAGCATTGAGCTAGGACTTTCCCGAGTTGGTACCATGAAAATAAGACTCCTGAAAACCGCAGTGGACAGAAGGTGACAATAATTGAAATGGCAAAGAAGGTAGCATCTCAGCTTCTGCTTAAGGACAAAATGATCAGCTGTTTGGTATGTAGAACACAGTGAAGAGCTCTGCCTATACGCTGCTTCAGGCGTCTTAACAACGGGCACAACGCAGCAATCTGTAAAGCCTCTGACCGAACTATGCTCTGCTCCAAGTGTGCACTATCTCACCAAAAGCTGAAGATAAGCCGAACGATCCGATATCATATTTTTGATGTCAGGCTCAATGCTTGTGATTTCAATGCTAGAGGTATTGAATGGGACATACCTCAAACAGATTCAAGAGAAAAATGATTCTTGAAGATGTTGGCCAAAATAAGAGTCGTTCTGAATATTGACAGTTAGCCAATTTTCCACCGTTATGACTGTGAAGAAACCATATAAGACGTGGTATTTGCTTTGGAGTTTCTAGTACCTAGAGAGTACCACAGGACTACTCAACCAGTGATAATCAGTACATTTCACGCGGGGTCTGTAATGGTGCCTCCCAACGCTCATGCTCTCAATCGTCTACTTTCGGGTGCAATATTGGGAAAATCGACGTTGAAGACTGACAGGTAAAGACATAGTGAGCTCAATTATGAGTATTATCACGTTTGCTTGATATAAGACCCGTCGGAGAGCCCAAGCACGACAAGCGTCTAGAGTATTTTTGAAATCTACATAAAGAAAGTGTCACCAGCTAAGGCAATCTCAACGGGCGCGGAATAAAGACGAAGCATGCACCAGGTTAGCAGTATATAGGTCGGCCAAGAAATACCTTCGCAAACTCATCAAAAGGAGAAGAAATCTCCAAGTATACAAATCTGTGTATGTTATGTTACGGTTGTGAGACATGGACCCTCAACCAAGCTTCCCCAACCATATTAAACGCCTTTGAGAGGCAGATCATAGAGACGAATAATGAAAAAGGAGACCGATGGCGAACGAGGTATAACCTAGAGATGTAGGAAGTATATAAAATTACGAAAGCTGCAATGGACGGGCAGCAGGTGTCGGAAAAGGTATTCGTTGGAAAACTAAGGGATGTAGTGTGGAAACCAAGGAAGCGCTGGTCCGACTCTGTCGATAAGACAACGCATCACTACTCGGGTTTGGAAATTGGTGGACACTTGGATGGATCGGGACAAATGGAGGCGCTGTTTACGGAAAGCCAAGGCCTGCGAAGGGATGTAGTGCAACGACTACAACGAGACTGATCAACAGTGGCAGGGAACTGTGGAGCCTGGGCTGCAAGAGAATAATGTGGAAGCTTAGTGCGATATGAAGACCCTGCTAACATAAAGTGGATAAGATGAAGGATATAGTAAACGTTTTTTCCTTGCACATACGGTCAATGATATAATACAGCAGTAGATTAGCTACTCTTCACGTACATTAGGGAAGGCGACAGGACCAAATGATGTTTCCGCTGAGGTGTTGCAGATGGTCCTGATTTGCTGCCCAGTACGTTAAACGCTTGCCTTAATGGAGGAGTCTTCCTGGAGCGCTGGAAAGTAGCGAAGCTAGTATCGTTCAGTAAGGGGAAGGGAAATCCTGATTCATCGTGCCGTCTGCATACTGGCCGTTATGTGTACTAAACACGGTTGGCAAGGTGCGTGAAAAACTAAGAGAAAGACTCAGGGATGCGATCCGTGCTATCTCTACGGCAGTACGGCTTTAGAGAAGAGCGCTTCACCAGGGATAGTTAGCCCGGTCCAACGGGTGGTGGCATCTAGTCGTATCACCCAACGGATAGTGTTATATGTGACATTCGGTTTTAGGAATGATTGCTAAATGAGCAGATATGATGGAAAAGTTAACCCTTTTACAGGTTTCAGAACATCAGGAGATTGCGTCTTTATGTAACACCGTTTCTGAGGCAGTGTTGCTAGTGCTTATAAGGGGGGGTTTGATGACCTCTGTTACATTTCACGCGTGCAAAAGATGAGGCCGACAGCGCGGTGATTGGAATTTTTTTTTTAACTTGTCCATAAAACTAATAGAATTACCAATCGATATTCAAATCCATTTGAAGTGCTTGATAATAATTTGTACTGATATTAAAGCCTTCGACGCTTAATACTTCTTCTCTTTCGTCATTTAATAATCTTCTTATTCTTTGTAGCACAACCCCTTTCGGTGCTTCACTTCCTGCAAAAAGCACCTCCTACCCCCTCGGCCCATCGACCACATCTTCCAATTTTGAAATCCGAGCAGAGATGAACTGTTTTCGTCGATCGAGTCAGAATAGCGTTTCTCCGGTTTTCTCAATTATCTCCGCGATTCAGTTCTCCCAGCGAATGCTTTGTAAGTTCTTTAACTGTATTCTTCGGTGTTGTGATTTATAATTAAATATTCAATCCTTAAACATTAATTGGAACTTTTATTTGAGACACAAATTACAGTGAAAAACTCGTGTGAAAATTTGCATAAAATAGTAGAAAAATAACGTGCAATGAATTACTGCTCTGGCTCTGATGTGACGTATAAGATGGCTCGATACAATCTCAAAGTCTTGAAAAACACTGCTTTTAAACAATTCTGGTACAAAGAAAGGTTCATCACGGCCATTTACTGCACTACGCACTGCATAGCTCATATGCATCGCCAGAATATAACCTTTGTCCAAAACTCCAACATCTTTCCTCGATGACCATAAGCACCTCATTGGATTGATAATTCGCATTCTGCTACGAATTTCTGCAACTTCACTTGGTCTAAAGGTTTGGTGAGCATATCTTGAAGCATCTTGTCCGCCGGACAGTATTAAAATGAAATTGTGTTTTATTTTTAGATGTTATGCTTTGTTCGATTACTGAACGTCTTGTTATTCAGCAGTTTTTGTAATAGGGATGTTCTAGTACGTTTCCGCCAAATCTGCCATTTCCATCTGAAACGCACTCAGAAGGCTTTGGTGTACAAACGTGTTGCTTTCAGCAAGTTGAAAAAATCAATTTGGCCAAATAATGGTATCAACTCATGAAAATTTCCGTGCGTGTTCGTCCATACGATTCACATGGCCAGCCCATTGCAGCTTCCGCAGTCTTACAATCGTTGAGACCTGCGTATACTCGGTTTAGAGTCCATGTTTCACATCCATAACATAACACAAGTCTCATCACAGATTTGTATACTTGGCACTTTGTTTTCCTGTGTTAAAAATTTAATAGAGCTCATGGTTGTATCGGATTGGCCATTGATCTCCGTCTAGTTTCGCTCCAAATATTCGCCCCAAGACCCGTCGCTCAAAGACGTTCAATATATTTGCGTATACTCGGTTTAGAGTCCATGTTTCACATCCATAACATAACACAAGTCTCATCACAGATTTGTATACTTGGCACTTTGTTTTCCTGTGTATGCAGCTGGTCTTCAAGATCGTCAAAACTGAATTAAATATTTTTTTTGCAAGCTGTATTCATCGGCGTATTTCGTCTCTTTCATTAGCGGATCTCATGCTTTTGGCGCCTAAATTCACAAATTCGCCCACATTTTCGATATTGTATGCGCCCAGTGTGATATTTTGGGTGTTTGAGGTATTTTTCTACAACTGCGGTATGAGTTTTGTTTTATTCTCAGCGATTTATAGCCCTAGTAGTTTTGCTTCGTTGCTGAGTTTCAGGAAAAATTTTCAGCGCTTGTTAGCGACCGTGGCAATCTGTTGGTATTGTCCGTATACCTCTTGTATCAACATTAGCATTTTTATGAGATATTCCAGAGCCAAATTGAATAGCAATCAGCCCAGCCCATCCCCCTGCTTTAGTCAAATATTTGTGTCAAAGGCGTCGGTGAGTTGGTCTTTTTATGCGGACT
The DNA here is from genome assembly GCA_963969285.1 of Odontomyia ornata. Classification (NCBI taxonomy): domain Eukaryota; kingdom Metazoa; phylum Arthropoda; class Insecta; order Diptera; family Stratiomyidae; genus Odontomyia; species Odontomyia ornata. The sequence continues at coordinate 137,456,839 of OZ017740.1, forward strand.
TGGGAGGTTGTCATTTAAAATTGGGTTGTTCGATAATTAATGTCGTTTTTTTTCATGGTTTTTCAAAGTAAATTTATTTATATTGACAACAAATATTAATCAACGATATATTGACCATTTTGTTGGACGACCGTTTGCCAAAGTTGATCGAATTTTGATTTCTGAGGTATATGTTGGACTTGTACTCACAAAGACCGACTTATGTGGTTTTTTAGTAGATATTTCGGATCAAATGGATCCATTCGCGAGGAGGGGATGCACAATTTTGTATATTTTGACGCCCCCTGCAACCCTCAACGCAAGAAAATCCAGCTTAAGACCTGTTCTGAAAAGTTCTCAGTAGGACCTTTCATTTGATATCCGTATAGGCTACCTTTGGTGAAATTTTTTTAATGGTCTATTCGCTATATGGGGAGATCCACGTAAACATCTTACAAAATGTTTCTTGTGACTGAATTTTGAAGATGGCACCACTTTTGATCTACTAGCAAAATTTCATGTTTCTAGCTTATGTGGTTTGCTCGAAAATTTACTGTCACGCACGGACAGGCAGACAGGTCGCAATTTTAGTAGGGTTTTGTAAAATTATTTTACAAAACCCTAAAATGAGTACTAAAGAATTATTTTAATTTGCCAGCCGCAAATTACTCGTGACAGTCATAGTAAAAATTGAATTTGCCATAATATTTGCACATAACATACCAGTTTAATATCAGCAAGTATTTTCAGTCGTCAACTTATGCTCAAGTTTTTGTTCAGCTTAATTGGTTCAGTTTATCAGTAAACCACATGCTAGCCTCGTATCAATTTTTTACGCACTCAAATAAAAGTCTAGCAATACACTTATGTTGTTTTGGTTTCATTCAAGTTCATTGATGCTGAAACTACTACGGCTGGGATTCATAAATATACTATTAAAAATTTACTATGAATGTAGCCATCATTTACATAATTTTGATAAAAGAGGCTTATAATATATTGAAACGTTTTAATAAGGTAATAACTTAAAGTGACCTTGTTTTGAAATGTTTTGAATATGGTGTAAATAAGTGAAATATAACTTTAAACAGGGAGACTTGCGAAGTCGATACTGGATAAATATTAGGGTATTCAATACTTTCAACCAATCTAAAATCGAATAATGTGGTGAACGGGGTGAAGTTGTTAATTGGGCAGTACTAGGGAGTTTTTATAGGGAAATGGTAGATGTCGCCATGAAGTCTTTCGGGTGAAGTAGGTTGCTTCCTCATGAGGTATCGGAAGTGGCCTGCCTTGAAAAGTCACTGGTGGTCTGACAATTGGGGCTTAAGGTGAAGGGAATGACTTTATATAGTCGAAGAATGGGTATTACTAAATTAGGTCAGGTAGATGGATATTAAGTTCTTGTTTTTTGTTCGTTTGTTCTGTTTCATCTCGTTTCCATATACATTATTACTAGCTATTCTATAAATGTTGTTTAGTTCGACTACCTGCTTAACCCATGCTACGACTATATAATGTCGTTGCCTTCAACACATTCTTTAGAGACTGAAGATATTCAAAGAAGTCGAAACACGCCTGCTAACACAACAAAGCAAGACTCGACGGCTTTTCAACAAGAAAGCAAAAATGTTTGATCATATGGATCAAAAGATGATCGATGATATTTGTGTAAATTGAATGCTTAGAAAGCCGGCTTGGACGATAGGAGCGCTAGGGCTTGAATGAGAGGAAATAAATTCTATGTACGAGTAATTTAAAACAATTTCCTTAAATGATATCTTTCCAGAGTAAAGTTAAACCCGTTTTTGAATTCATGTTATCATTTGAATTCTATTGACTACCTTCCGAGGTAGTCGAATAAATATTTATACGGTACTCCTGAGTTCTCTGTATATTTCTTTTGCTTGCAACTTCGATTGCCATCAAATATTTCCACGTGTCATTCGATCTAGTCTCTTTGCCATTATCGTTTGTGAAGAAATTGATAGGACTCAATAAACAAAACAAACCAAAATTGGACTGAATAGACACATAGGGTGACATGTAGCAGCGCAGATTATAGAAATTTATGATAAAACATATTAATTGCCATTTTTCAATTCTAAGAAATTAAAATGTAAAAAAAAATAAACAAAAAATAATAATAATAATGTAGGTTACATAAGTGTTCTTATTATTGCTATATATACATAATCTATTAAAATCTGTTTATTTGTTTTGTTACAATATTTCATAGGATTTCACAAATGTTTAATACAACCGTAATGTAATAATGGCATGAATTGCTAACTAAAACAAACGTCTTTCTTTTCCAGCAAACCCGTTCTTTTCTAGCAGGAAATGCGAGCGAGAGGTGAGTATGCCGCCTAGAGGGTAGGGTTTCAGTAATCCGCGAATGGTCGGTTTCGCGTTGTGGTCGGTACGCGGTGCCATAGTTTGTATTTAAGTGTTTTCATTAGAGTAGAATTTTTTTCGGTTTTGAATTCGAGTAGTGTATTTCGGGCACCGCGTCGGTTCTATTGTTTCAGTGTGGGTTATTGTTCTTTTTCTCCGAGATAAAGATATGTAATTTAGAGTAGGGTCGATGGAAGTTGTTCGACGCGTTTTAAGTCGGGCATATGAACCGGTGGCTGAGTTTTTGTATTTCGGACTTAGTCTGCTCGCGTAAGACCCGCGACCGAAACTCCTCTCCGAACTAACTAGCTAGCCAGCAGCCACCTCCGAGTAGACTGAGACGTGGTAAAATTATTACACCTTCTACAGGTATGCATAGCTGATGACATGAAAGGACTTGGTTTACATGGATATCTGCCATTAAAAGGCCTTACCTCACGTTCACCGTTAGACAGAAATTGGTATGATATTGGTATGATACGCGAATCAACACTCTGCACCCTTCGGATGGGGTTCTAGTTACCTCCGTTCGGGATACCCGCAACATAACTGGTATCTGCTCAAAACTACTTTCTACGCTATTCAAGCCACAACCACCACGTTTCAGCCAGGATAGGCTCCTCGCCTTGTAAGGGGCGACAGTAACCTGTCATGGGCTCCCTCCAGCCCATCGTACAGATCAAAGCTCTGCTCAGCTTTTCATGACAGTCTGCCTGAGTGTCAGTGCCTATGTGGCTCCCGTACCGAAGTAGGTGACCTCGCCTCGGGTGCGTGGGGGCGGCCCTTCCCAAAGCCTACTAGTTTCTGGGAATTTCTCCCAGGGTTTAACATGCGCTTACGCTAAGCCGATACTTGGATTCATTCCAGTTACATTAGAATCGCGGGTCGTTCTCCACATTCTTGGCTACTTTTCCGCTCGACTTATGGATTTTCCAGATCTCTGCCTCACTTCAAGCTCTTTTCAGGGGTTTTGTTAATAGTCGGTACTTGCCTGTTTGCTCATTTGACTGCCTGACCGTCCGAGCGCCCCAGAAAGTTTTCTCAGGTAAAAAGGACATCAGAACCATTAAACAGTAAAAAGTGGTGGTCTAAGTTTTTTAGTCAAAAAAAATTTTTCAACGAATCTCAAAGGGGATCTTTTCAAATAAGGATATGGTCCTTTAAAAAATCACCGCGGATAGTCATTTAGGGTATCAAATGAAAGGGCCTGCTTAGATCTTTTAGTATCAAATGATAGAACTGCATTATCGATGTCAAGATACGTAGGGGAATGGAACGAACATAAAAACTTTGGTCATTCACCTGTGGACCAAACAGTTTCAAAAGGATGTAATAATATTTAAGAAAGTTACAGATATTTGGATTTTTACGGTTTTGTACTACTTACAAAACCCTATTGAAATTGGTTTTGTCTGTCCATCTGTCTTTTCGTCCGTCCGCTCGTCTGTGTGTCACAGCAGTTTTCCTCCGAAACTGTCACAGCTACAGACATCAAACTTCATAGGTAGATCAAAATTGGTGACCCCTTAAATGTTTGGGTATCAATAAATTTTTCAACGGTTTCTAAGGGGGTTTCCCCATATCGGAAAGGGAGCTTTAAACATTTTTGTTTCCAAAACATCTAGGTAGGTCTTTATGAGTACAAAACAACAAATACCTAAGATTTTGAAATCTACTCAACTTTGTTAATAATAGTATGATCTTCAAACTTCACATTTTCACCAATAAAATCCTATCGATTCCTTTAAAATCTTAGTCTTACAAAAGGCAAGTAAGTTTGAAGAAAATCGAATCATATTCACGGAAGTTATAACGATTTGAAATTTCTCCAATAGCACACGATTTTGGTATTCCATGGACTTTTCATTGGATCAGACACTGTAGTTTCGTCTTGATTTCTTCTTAAAATTTCAGGTAAGATGAATAACAGAAATATTTTTGAGTATTCATGATGTGAGTGGTTTTTGTTTGCAACAAAACGATGGCCGGTAAAATTGGAACATGAATGATTTTTCTTTTAAACCTGCGCATCCCATCGAAGTGTTTCTTGAGCTTATTCATTGTTGGTGACTGCGTACCGCAGTTTGAGTTCAAAAACCTTCTGACAGGAGCGTAATTCTGCCTACCTAACTTGTTTAATATTAGAAAGACAGTTTGCTGCTGTTCTGATTCATGGTATCCTGATGAAACTGGTACTGCCGCCATCCGGGTTCGAAGCAGTGATTTCCAAGCGAAAGGCTATGAACGGGAGGATGGCTTCATGTGGGTTAAGTGCTCAGGGACCACCTTCTTTAGTGAAAACCTAATCCCAAACGGACCGATATCATCTTTCCAAGCCAAGGTTAATGATTTGTAGGGCGCTGTCTCGAACACAGTTGGTAAAGTGCCTGTTGGGGGAGACTTCTACGGTAAAACAATCGAATGAGGCGATACGAACCAAGAAATGGCAGCCAAGATGGCGCTCATCGTACTAAACATCGGAAATACGTTGACTTTCCGCTGTATTGTCTGTGAAGGAATCAGTCCAGACGTGAGATTCGCCTCAGAGTCTTTAGTACAGAGGATACACAATTGGAGAGTATTAGAGGACTACTCAGCCAATTATCACCAGTACATTCTACTTGAGATCGCTGATTTTTTCACCCAACGTCCGTTCTCTCGCCCTTCGACAATTGGGTGGAACATCGGATGGATGGACGTCGAGAGGTTGAGCACCTACCGTGTGCAGGTGCTCTGCTGTCCAGTGATGCGCAAGGGACAGAAGAACTGGCAACTCAAGACGTGGAGAACTCAATTGTGAGCATCATCATGACTGCTTGCAACGCTTCTATGCCCCGGTGGACGGGAAAAGCGAAGGGAGTATCCCAAGCCTCGGCCGTGACAAGGCATGCAACCGGGTAGCAGCATATAAATCGGCCAGGAAACACATTCGCAAACTGATTAACAACAGCAAGGCTCGCTACGGGCAGGATCTAGTAGACAATGTGAACAAGAATCCGTGGGCCCTTGGCTGCAAGCTAGTTATGCGGAAGCTTGGTGCTCGACGGACGCCTTACATACATGAAACCGAAAAGATGGACGAGATAGCACGGGCACTTCTTTCCGCCCATCCCGTCCATATTGACGCTATCCATGGCGAAACAGCTATTAATTGCCCACTCTTCACACAGAACTGTAAGAGACAGTCCTATCACTATTAACAAGGAAGGCTCCAGGCCCAAATGGTGTACTAGCTGAGGTGTTGCAACTTGTCTATCACCTTTGTCCTGACTTGCTGCTCAGCGTATACAACGCTTGCCTACGGAACGGGGTTTTCCCATTCCGATGGAAGGTAGCGACGCTCGTGCTGGTCAGCAAGAGAAAGGAAAATTCCGGATAGCCGTCTGCATACTAGACACGATGGGATAGTGCTAGAGAAACTCATCAAAGGAAGACTCACTGACGCAATTCATGCTGCTAGGGACCTATCTCTTCGCCAATTTGGCTTTAGGTCAGGACGCTCCGCCATTGATGCGATTACAAAGGTGGTGAGCGCGGCCACCTATTCTATTCTGTATTGATGATCTTGAAGACCAGCTGCATACACAGGAAAACAAAGCTCCAAGTATACAAATCTGTGATAAGACCTGTGTTATGCTATGGGTGTGAAACATGGACCCTAACCCAAGTATCCGCAAATATATTGAACGTCTTTGAGCGACGGGTCCTGAGGCGAATAATCGGAGCGAAGCTAGACGGGGACCAATGGTGAATTCGATACAACCATAAGCTGTATGGAATGTTTAACGAACCGGAGGTCTCAAGGATTGTAAGACTGCGGAAGCTGCAATGGGCTGGACACATGAATCGTATGGACGAACAACGGATACCCAAGAAGGTATTCGTTGGGAGAACTGAAGGCCGGCGGCCAGTGGGGAAACTGAGGAAACGCTGGTCTGACTCATTCGACGAAGATAGTTCATCGCTGCTCGGATTTCGGAATTGGAAGACGCGGTCAACCGACCGAGACAGTTGGAGGCGCTGTTTGCAGAGCGAAGGCCCGAAAATAGCTCTAGTGCTAAGAAGAAGAAGAAGAGCGCGGTCCATCAGGTAGAGGCATATAGCCACACCAAGCAACGGACCGTTCTGTTAGTGACACTTGACGTTAAGAACGCCTTCAACTCCGCTAGATGGGTGGATGTTCTGGATACACTGGAAAACCCTTTTCAAGTTTCAGAATATCTGATGCGGCTTCTGAGGGACTACCTGAAGGACCGAAGCCTGCTTTATGACACGACACAGGGCCAACGAAGGATGGAAGTTACATCGGGTGTTGTCTAGGGATCTTTTCTTAGTCCAGCCCTGTGAAACGTGTCTTACGACGGGCTACTGACCCTAGAGATGCCAGATGAGCCACGCTTGATCGGCTATGCGGATGATGCTACGGCTCTACTCATAATTGCACAAGCGCAACTTAGGCTAGGTGTGCTAATACGCCGAGTGAGGGACTGGATGACAGCTTGTGAGTTCAGTTTAACACTGAGAATCCTTAGAGTAAGGATGATCAGTATGAGAGACATTCTAATCGAATCGAAGCCAGCGGTGAAGTACCTGGGGCTACTGATCGACTCGAAGATGAGTTTTTCTGTCTAAATCAGGGCAATGGCTGAGAAGGCTGCTTCGGGAGTATAGGCTCTGAGTCAACTCATGGCCAAAGTAGGGGGACCCAACCCAGCTAGAAGATGCCTCTTGCTGAATGTACGAAGCAGAAATATGGGGCGGCGCTCTCAGTAAGGATGTATACCGAAAACGCTTGGCACATGTACAGAGAAGAGGAGCAATGAGGATTGAGTCTTTATATACGCCAGTCAATGATTCGACGGTGAGAGTTATTGGAGACGTGATACCTGTTGCTTTCCTTACTAGAGAGCGCCGTGCTTTTTACTTCCGTCGAAGCGATGACGCATGGAGACGGTTGCCTGCGAGGAGAGGCAGCGCTCACTCAACGATGGGCAGCAGTCTTGCATTAATTGCACGAAGTGTGGACTGCGCGCTTCATCCCGGATCTGAGACCGTGGCTAAATCGAAGGCATGGTGAGACTGACTTCTATCGGACCCAGCTTTTGAGCGGGCATGGATGTTCTTAGTCTTACTTGCACAAGATTGGTAAATCACGGACCCCCGAATTTATGTTTTGCCCGGTAAAGGAACACGATGTCTGCCACACATTTTTTGGCGAGCAAAAAAAGGGGCAGACTGCGACGGGTATAGTCGCAGCGATGCTTGGATCGGTTGACAAATGGAACCATGTGGCACATTATGTTCGGGCAGTCCTGAAATATAAAAGGAAATCACAGCAATTGGGGACGTCGAGGCTGGGGGATCGCTTGCCTGGCGATTCCTCCCTTCCCTCCCGCTTTAGGAGGGATTACCTATCTTGAAGGCGCCCCACGGCGTAGCAAAACGAGGCCTGGCCCGAAGTAATGTGTCAATCGGTTCCAGGCTAGGTTCTCAGGTTGACAGGGGAGGAGTGTAGTGGCTAGCCCAGTTGCACGAGAGTATGGGAGCACTCAGTGCGTCAATGCTATTTACCTCCCAATCAAGAAAAAATATATTACAACATCGATATGTGGCCTTTATCCTCTTTCCATCAACACAGTCAATGCGATTGCTGAGGATTTTCACTAAAATTGCATATCATAACAAGCCGAAGTAGCAGGAGAGTGCTCCTGCCAATAGGGTTTTGTAAATAAATTATTAGATCAAACATTGTCCCACAAATAGCAACTTCACTTACATGTAACGTTCCTCAATTCATTTCCAAAAATAAGATATAATTATCGTATATTTAAATTTGCCGCCATTTTGTTTGCGTTTTACAGACCGCGTTGTTTAAGCAGTCACCATTACTGTAATTTTCATGATAATTAGAACATATCTGCAGTCTTTAGGCTTTTTAGAAACGCCTATATCCCAAGTATCACATATTGTTGCTATTGCATTTGGAAAATTTCAATCAGTTGTTTAAACCTCCATTGCTATTAAATCTTCAGGAGCGTTAAGCGTCCCATTTAACAAAAATCTAAAATTTACAAATCGTACTATTGCTAAAAAAAATCCAAATTTTGGCTTCGGACGTAGATATTATAGACTAAAATCCATAATTTTCTCAGATTTTTCGGCTCACATATTTCGACATCCCCGCACCCCTCAACACTATGACCACTCTTAAGATATTCGATCCTGAAAATGCTCGTCAACACCTTTCATTTGATATCCATGCGCCTATCTTTCGCAAGAAAATGTTTAAGTGGTCATATCCACATATAGGCAAACCTTAAAAACCTTTAAAAAATGTTATACTGAAATTTTGGCACGGTTGCCACTTTTGATCTACGTATAAGATTTGATAACTGTAGCTGTTGTAGTTTCCGAGAAACATTACTATGAAGCACGGACGGACAGACAGGTCGTAAAACTAATAGCATTTTGTGATGATGTTTTGTAAAAAATAACCAACAACAATCATTTTTTTGAAGCAGCATCATCATTGAAACAAAATGACACTTGCCTGAAGTAAAATATGAGTAAAATTTTGTCTTTTTCTCTCAATTTAAATATTTAATATACAATGTACATGCCAATGAACTATATATAGAGTAGAATAAGTAGCTAAGACAAATGTCTATATTTTGCAGGTTGGATATAAAACACTTCTCTCAATTTAAATATTTAATATACAATGTATGTACATGCCAATTAACTATTTATAGAGTAGAATCATAAGTAGCTAAGACAAATGTCTATATTTTGCAGGTTGGATATAAAACACTTCAAGTTGGAGCAAACAACAAGCTCACACAACTTGTTTCATTTTGACAGGTCCGGTCTAGGTTTCGTTTTTCTATCATTTATTCCACAATCAATGCTCGGCTTGTAGCCCATTTGCTAGCCTCAACTAAAGTTTGTTTTGAACCTGCTGAACTTTTTGCTATAGACCCGAATCCAATTAATTCATTTTATTGGAGGTTTTACAATCACCGAATAACTTTATCGATTCCGACCTTAGAGTATCGAACAAGATGTAATAAACATAAGCAGTCGAGCGGCCCCGTGGTGATCAGGAGTGGCTGCTCCTGAAGAGATAAGGTGGTCACCCCGTCGAAACTGCTTAGTTTGTTTTACTAGTGTAAAGTAAACAACATCCGTCAAGTTTCCATCCTTTAGGCAGAGATGAGTGGTTCACTTCAGCCACTTTAACATCTTTAGGTTTGACATTCCCTTTGTAATGCAACGACCTTCTTCGTAGAAAGTAACGGTTGCTTTTTGTGTAATGTTTGCGTTTGTCTCAAGCCTCCGTGTCCGCTAACTTTAACGAAGCAAAAAAAAATTGAATTACTGTAGAGTAGCTTAATTGACACCTAATAGAACTATTCTAAAGATAATAAAAAGTGATCGGTACGTCTTGTAGAGTAGAGTACGCGTGATAAGTATTTTGTAGTGTAGCTTCGTGGCCCGACAAGAACCCGCCTCATATGATCCCGCAAATGCTAGTCGTGAAGCACGCGTACGCGGTCGTTAAGCGAAGCTAGTTAGCTGAGCTCGGTGTTGTTTATAGATCGCTGACACTTGTGCCAGACCATCGGCACCCGTGTCCTACACGGGCATTTCGAAATTCATTACAAAGACTTCCCTTGAAGTTTTTTAAAATTATCTTTACAAAACAAAAATACAACAGACATGAGGATATGCCAGCATTGTATGTACAAGTTATTAGAATCAAGATAAAGGTGACTGTCGTCCAAACACTTTAATTCAATTACAATTTTAGGTCATATTCAAATTATTTGTAAAATACTATATACAAGAAATGTCTAATGTAAACAAGTTTAATTCATAAAATTAAGTTTATACTTAGAAACATCACTAAAGGAGACTGTGCATGACTCGGCAAATAATTGGCAACATTCCACGAAATGTGCAAATAAGAGTCGAATGTCTTAAAACACTATTTAAAAGATTTTATATTTACTAAAAGCTGTAATTTATACGCAAACAACAAATGTAAATTAAACAATAGATAAATTTTCCACTATGGTATTATATATCGTTACCATCGCATTGACGAATTATGTTCAACTAAATTATGTGTGAACATCAAAAGCACAGTATCTATGCCCAATTACATCATGCCGTAATTTAGATCAGAAGCATTCAACTAGTTGCACGCCTAAGAAAGCGAAACGCTCTAACGATAGTATAAACATATTGCAAACGTTTTTTTTTCTACTCACATTTCTTCCGCAACCTCTTTGTCTGCATCAGCTGCGTTCGCAGATGTAGTTGTCGTGTCTGTTGCCGCTTGGTGCACTCGTTGCTCGCCTACAGAGGACGGTGGTAATGTTTTGGGTGAGGGATCACGATGTTCCATGGCTTGGAAATGCTCCTCGTTTATATTCTCCACAACATTTGGCACTTTTCCAAATTGTGTATTCTTATCATCACGCGAGTATTCACTTTTCTTTCCACTCGAAACACTTCCTTCATCGAAACGATTACTTTCACGCGTTAAACTAGAAGAATGAGACAATACCGAATCTGTCGGTGGCGGAACGCCCGTGGCCACTTCTTGAAATTTCACAGCCGTATCCTTTTCTGATTCCGTACTAACACTACCATCTTCGAGAGTAAAATCGGAAAATTTAGTATCACGGTTATCGACACTATTTGGCTTAATAGCTTCAGAGGCGACGATTAGAAATAGAAGACAGCTGTAAAAGAATGAAAAACCGTAAAGATTTGCGTGAGAACATCAAGGAGTAGAAACGTTTTTTACGTAATAACGGTAGCAATAACATGCATGGGACTGGAGCACTGAAGCATTATAAAAACCCGTCCAAGGCTTTGGAGAAGTTTTTGAGGGGCATTATTTCAGCTAGCAAATACTTACCTAGAAATGAGAGATATTAGCAGTAGGCTCATGTACGCGATACTTAATCGATGACGCATTTTGATCGACTCGCGTTTCGAACAACCGAAAATCATATGGGTCGGCCCAATTATGATTTTTTGGGGTATTTGGTGGCGACTTCCTCACATTGGAGCAAGAATAACAAATGTTTTCGAATTATAGACTGACGTGTACTAAAATTTCATGACAAACGTCATTTTGACAATTAATTAACTGATCAGAATTTAAACCTCCCTAAGATTTAAACAGGTGACAATAGGGTGCGCTCTGTAGGTATACTTTATTGACAAATCCCCCAAAACACTTGCAAGTATTATTAGCTGCCCTTGTGCGCTTGTTTACAAATGAATAACTCGTTGCTCCTCAAAAATGTACATCTTAAGGAGTTTTATCTCTGATTCTAAAATAAAGTTAATTTTGCATTTCTGGACTCAGCCACATACATATTTTCGCTAACATACTATTGTGAACAGTCAATGGAAGATGTTGTTTTGAATCTGTCAAAAGTGACAAAATAACAAACCGGTGTCGTGTCACTAAGTGTGCCGCCTTCTCTTATCGGAAAACAAGAATCCATTAAGGCATTTACAAGATGCTAGAATCTCTCTATAGTATTCCATTTGCTATTCTTGAAGTTCCTAATTTAAAAGTAAGACGTCCATCATGGTTTAGACAACCATCGGCGATGACTATGTTCTCACTAGTTCTTCTTTCTTATTTTCTGGTTACCGGAGGTTTGTGCATTTTGAATTTATTTTGCTGCATTATTAACACTCTTGCCTACCCTAGGTATTATTTACGATGTTATTGTTGAACCACCAAGTGTTGGATCTACTACCGATGAACATGGACATTCTAGACCAGTAGCTTTCATGCCATATCGAGTTAATGGTCAATATATCATGGAAGGGCTAGCAAGTAGCTTCTTATTCACCATAGGCGGAGTTGGGTTCATAATAATGGATCAAACTCATGCACCTGGTAAAGCGAAACTTAACCGTATACTAGTAACAGCAATGGGATTTTTATTCATAATCGTATCATTTTTCACCACTTGGATCTTCATGCGAATGAAACTGCCAGGATACCTACAGCCATAAGTGCTCACACATGAAAATGATTTATTTTAAATCTCATAAAAATTTTGTATTATTCCCAAAGGTTAACACAGTTCTAATAATAAGGAAAAAATATAATCTCACAAAATTTTTTTATTGCCTCTCGGCCTTCGGGCCTTCCTTAATTTAGCTGATTTTTAACAATGTTAGTGATTTTCCTCGGTTCGTCGTCCGTGATCTCCCGAAGGAAATTTAAACCGACCTCTCATCGGTTAAAGACGTGAAGTCTTAAGGCTCATCAACGAGCTGTTCCTATTAAATTAAATCTACAAATTGCGACTGCAGCGACGGTCTGCTGCCTCGGTTAGCGAAGATGATGGTGCTCGCCGAAATTGGCCTTGTCTGAGGATGCGTGAATACGCTGCCAGGCTAACATTGCAGTGTCGTGGGGCAGGTTCCTTTCCCCAGCACTAGGGCCATTACAAAAAAAGTTCTTATTCACGAATTAGGGGATAAAACGACTCGGTTCGACGGTTTCGAGGCCGAGGTAAGCTACTAAGGGGATCGATTGCCAAAGCAAAACGACTAACTGGACTTGACAAAAGTGAGCGAGATTCGAGAGGATTTCGTCTTAACTAGGTAGACTTACGACCGTCCAGTAAAAGTGGTACATCCAGGTGGAAGCATTGCCCACTCACAGTAGGCAGTGGGCCCTTGTGCTGAGGAAAGGAACCCGCCCCACGACACCGCAATGCTAGCCTGCCAGCGCATTCACGCGTCCTTAGACAAGGCCAATTTCGGCGAGCACCATCATTTTCGCTCGCCGAGGCAGCAGACCATCGCTGCAGTCCCGGTGTCGTAATTTGTAGATTTCATTTAATAGGAACAGCGTGGTTTAGACATGTCCATTATAGTACAGATACTGATCGTGATAAACACTGAGGTGTCGAGCACAAGATTTATGTGGAACCCATTCTGAACTACCCTCAGAAGTCATAATGCAGAAATCTTTCCATACCCAAATCAATGGGAAAACTTGATTTGGATTGAGCTTTTAATGGCGAAAAAACATCGATATAACGAAGAATTTTTCAATTACGTTTAAGGTCTTGACTGGATAACTACAGCGTTATCCGAAATAAAATTCTTTCGCATTTTCGCACATTCACTTTCATTCACCAATTGTCCGTGTAGGCCTGCATACCATAGAATATTTTCTGTAGGTTTATTTGAACGACTGATACCTTTCGGTCCTCCGTATAAATTGCAGGTCATTAGCGAACGCCACTAATGATCGCGTTGAAGACACGTTAAAATTGAAGCCGTTCAATGGGTTGCGAATGAATATGGAGAAGAGTAGAGGCACAGTAACTGTTCCCTGCTATAGACCATTCAAGACCATAAAATCGCGAAGTTTTCATCAGTTACAACAAACGATTTTCCAAACAATATATTACACATCATGGCAACAAGGTGTCTGGGGAACTTATCCTAAAGGAGTTTAAAAATTAGTCTATCTAACCAAATCGTATCGAAGACTTTCTCCATATCAATGAGACATGGTCGAATGTCTGGCATGGAAACCAAACTGGCAACTCAGCATCAACTCATATTTCTCAATGTGGGCATTTAATGTTTGTTGCAGTATCACTTCAAACACCTTGCTGATGTTAGGAGGAAGCTGATTGAACGATAGCCTTTAGGGCATGAAGACTCCTTTCTTTTCTTCAGGATCGGAAATGTTTCAGTGTTTTTCCACTGAAATGTTATTTGTTCAATATGCTGTTGAATAATACGCAATAACCTCTATTTGTAATCTCAGGCAAATTTCTTAGTACTATATTGGGAATACTGCCAGTACCACATAGTTTCTTGTTGTTTATCCTGCAAAATATGAAACACAAGGTTTCATAGCTGACAAAACAATTAAGAAGATTTCCGCTCTGTATAAGGTCGGAGGTCAATGTTTCATTGAAAGGAAGAAGAGATTCACCATTCAGGCTTGATTTGAAATCGAAACTTTTGGTTTAACGACCTCGGAATGTATTTGGGTCCCTCTATCAGGGTTGGGTACACGGATCAATTCAAAATGAGTTCCTTTCAGACCAAACTTTTGTAAACTGTCACATACAATCCTATTTCCATCTGTATCCCGAGTCACATTATTAATTTCGATACCAAACCTATCTAGAAAATCTATCTCACTACTAATGACTTTAAGATTCAAAACATCCAATCGAGACTTCTTACGAAATGAGCTCTTCACTTTTATGAATACACTATCTGGATTGTGTGGGCTAATACCCCTCAGTTTCTCTGACCGTTGGCTGCTGACTTTACTCATTAGTATAAACGGATTAAGTTCTGCACATTCTTCAGGTGTATGCATGATGCATGTGAAAAGAAGGTTTTTCAATCTCTTGTGATGGTTGGTGTTTAATATCCTTCCATATTGTTTCAATGTTCAATCTCTTAATCTTTCTCAATTGTTTCTAACTTCAACTTCTCTAACTTTGACAGATAGAGATCTATTTCATCGTTAGGTAGATTTCTGTCATTGGGAAATATTGGATAAGATTTACCGCCATCAGAAATTGGGCATTACTTTTGGCACTCCCGATAAAACTTCTTGTGAAACTTTCCCCAATCTGTTTTTCTGAAATCAAGCCGATGACTATCATTTTGAAGTGGAATGAGAAAGACATCATACCTTTGATTTTTCACTTCTATTACAATGACAAATGGTCACTATCATAAGGAAGTACCTGCAATTTCCGTTGAGGACTATTAAACCTGAATTCAAGTTTTGCGTCAGCAATGCAAAGATCCAAATATAAATTTGTCCCAGGTTTTGTTGGAAAATCCAACCCATAGAGATTGCAAATATATTCAATTTGATTTGATTTCAGGAATAAACCTCTTGAATTATTGTTGGCGTTCAGCCATAATGTATGTCAAGCATTATGGTCACCGGCAAGAATATAATAGTTAAGTAGTCTGTTCAGGATCTTCCTACTTATATGCCGGTACCACGTCCCCCACCGCTCACCCTATCGTTTCTTATGAATTTAAAATCCTTGAATGATTGAGTACCATTAATTGACATGAATTTTAGTGAGAAGCATGACGTCAGGCTTTTGTTTAACAATGAATTCAAGAAGATCATCACATCGATGTAGACTAACAATGGTGTTGACATTAATCGAGATGAGGCGAACGTGGCTGAAGTTAAATTATTTTGAGACATTTGAAAGATCTTAACGTTGAAATACAAAGCTAATTTTCAAATCTTGTTTGTTGACTCCTTCCAATAAAAAATTAAGTTGTTGGTAGGTTTTCAGAAGCAACTCATTGTTGCTACTTACATTCTTTATATTATTTGATTTGTAAAAAGTTTTGCTATTGCATCTTGATATCGGTGGCATACTCGATTTGATGATGGATGACCAAATACACCGCAGTTCGAGCAATACGATTTTTCTTTAAGCTCTGTCTGAGGCAATTTATACTCACCAGAGCACTGGTTGACTTCTCTTTTCTGGAGGCGTTTCCACCTCATCACTCTGAAATTCAAGTACGAGTATCTTATTTGTTGAAGGGCACTTGGACTGCTTTCATTAGAAATTTGTACTAAATAAAGCGGTAAATTCTCGTTTTGGGGTCAATCTCGTTATTGCAAAGGTTTTGACAGACATGAATTTGATTTCTGGTGCAGCTTCTTTGAGCACTTGAAGAAGATCAACTTTATACTCTCCGCAGTCCAGAGCCTTCAACAGAAACGTCTAATTTTTTTCAATTTTGGGGTATACGCAAAGTGAGGCACATCCCCAAAATTTAGAGCAGCTTTGGTTGATTTGACGTGCTTCAGTGGTTTTATTCTAATAGTTAATTTTTCTGCATTTACTCTTTTGATTACAAAATTGCATAATTTATTTTCGGCTGCCAATAACCGAACCATTTCTCTTCCGCTTTGTCTAAATACATTCGTTGGCGGAACTTTTTTTGCTTTTTGCTGACTTTTTCTGAGGAACTAGTAGAACTGCGAGTTGGTTTCTTTTTATTGTTCTTATCTTTTAAATATTGAATAAAATTTACATTATTATCTTTATCGGAATTACTTTTGATATCTTCTTAAATTTTCATTTCTTCTGCCAGTCCTCCAAGCGCTGCAAAATAGTTTTGACTGTCATTAGTGCCGCTAACACTTAAAATTTCTTCCGGAATCATTTGTTTCACACTCGTTTCCCGCTGAACTTGTTTTTGCTGTTGTGGTTTTTGAATCTTGGTGCCTTTCTTGACTAGTTCTTCGAGAGACTATATCCGTAGCTTCATTTCATCGTTCTCTTTGCGTAGCTTAATATTTTCATTATTTGCCATTATTTGTAATTTACATCCACCATCTGCGGAGTTTTATTGATCATGTTTTCTTTTTTTGATAATTGTCACCAGCTTCATATTTGACATTTCTTCAGTTTCTCTCAACGGTGGGAAGCCGCCGGGTTCCACCATAATAGCGGCCCCAAAGTTGTCTTGAGATTCGTAGCTTTTCTTTATATATGGAAGTAAAATTATGATATTCGATATTAATTTACTTGAATCGATCGCTTCGATGATATGATAAGCTTTTTCTAATAAAAATTAATTTGCAACTGAAGTTTTAACAATTATTTAATTTTAGACAACACTTGACAGGAGTGATAAAAAATACGTCTGTGCACAAGCACTGTGATACCACGTAACCAAACCGAAAGCACGGAATCTATTAGCCACTCGACGGCATACTCACCTTCCTTATGTTGCCGCTGGAAAATCTCTAACTAAGAGAAGGAAGAATTGGTAATATTTTGTAATTCATTTTAATTCTATTTACGGGCATTTTATATAAAATGTAATTCATAGGCTTAACAATCAATCAATACCATTTGATATGTTTTTATTTATAGCTTTATGTGTTGTTTTGTTTTCAAAACAAAACTTTCACAACCGAAAAAAATGATACGAAAATATATATTTTCAGGATTAATATTTGATTTGGTACGGCGTACAAAATATTTTCTAAAATCTTAGAAAATAAAATCAGATCATACGCCAAAAGGTTTATTTGGGAGTATCAAGGTGGGTTTAGAGCAGGTAGATCGACGATAGACCAATTGCTCACTATCAAGCAGGTACTTGAAAAGTGCTGGGAGTTCAACATCGACGTACACCAAATTTTCCTTGACTTTAAGCACGCATACGACAGTATTGATCGTAACGTACTGTACCAAATAATGCTTGGCTTTGGTATCCCAGCCAAATAAGTCCATCTGGCCAAAATGACAGTGACATCGACGACCTCGCAAGTCCGCATCAATAACCAACTCACCGATGCCTTTGACACAAATATCGGACTAAAGCAGGGAGGTGTGCTGGCCCCATTGCTATTCAATTCGGCTCGGAAGTACGTCATAAGGAAGCTACCTGTCGATACACGAGGTACATTACTATACAAGTCGAGCCAAGTAGTAGCCTATGCGGACGACATCAGCATTTTGTCACGGCTATTAACAACTGCCAAAGAACTCTTCCTGAAACTCGTCAGCGAAGCAAAACTAGTAGGACTACAAATCAATGAAAATAAAACAAAGCTCATGACGCAGTCGAGGAAAAATACATCAAATATCACACTTGGCAATAGAATATCGAAAATGTTGGCAAATTTGTGTATTTAGTCGCCAAAATAATGAAAACGGGTTATGAAAGAAACGAAATACGCCGAAGAATACAGCTCGCAAATAAAATATTTTATTCAGTTTTGACGATTTTGAAGACTATCTGCATACACAGGAAAACAAAGTTCCAAGTATACAAATCTGTGATAAGACCTGTGTTATGCTATAGGTGTGAAACATGGACCCCAACCCAAGCATCCGCAAATATATTGAACGTCTTTGAGCGACGGGTCCTGAGGCGAATAATCGGAGCGAAGCTAGACGGGGACCAATGGCAAATTCAATACAACCATGAGCTGTATGAAATTTTTGACGAACCGCAGGTCTCAAGGATTGTAAGACTGCGGAAGCTGCAATGGGCTGGCCACATGAATCGTATGGACGAACAACGGATATCCAAAAAGGTATTCGTTGGGAGAACTGAAGGCCGGCGGCCAGTGGGGAAACCGAGGCAACGCTGGTCTAAGTCGGTCGATGAAGACAGTTCATCGCTGCGCGGATTTCGGAATTGGAGGACGCGGTCAATGGACCGAGACAGTTGGAGGCGCTTGTTGCAGGAAGCGAAGGCCCGAGAGGGACTGTAGTGCTAAGAAGAAGAAGAACTATAAAGATTTTCTTATTAAAGAAAATGTTGAGTTACGTCTTACAAAAGCCCATAGTCATACGGGCCTAGCAGACATTGAACGTTGAATTCTACGTCTAGCACTCGTTGCGTGTAGACATGTTTTTAATCGCTCCTGTCATTAATTTTAAAAATTAATTAATTTTTCGCAAAAGTCTGTTTCAAACAATTGAAATATTTTTTTACGAGCCAGTCAAAAGCAAATTTTGATTTTATTGGGAAAACCATCACCGTCGAATTATTCGAGCATTTATCGAATACCTGAAATTCATTTGCTGAAGAAATATCAAAAGTGGAAATACGTTCAAGGGAAGTCCCGGTCTGAGAACATTCCCTCTAGTCTCGCTGCGAAAGCAACGAGATGGAGAAGCCCGATGGCGTCAGCCATCAATCGGAAGGACCATGCCCATCGCCAATGATGATGGGCGAAAAAAAAACTTAAAAGAAAATACGAGAATCAAGAACAAAACCCGACAATCCTATCGGTTATCGAGATCGAACAGCTGATCCGAGAAAAAGAGAAAGCTGAAAAATTCGAAAAGGAAAATGAAGAACTCAAGCTTCGAGTTAAATCGTTAGAAGCACTTGTTGGAACGTTAACTTTCAACAAGGATAAAGATATCAAGAAAGGCCGACAACCACACTCAAAATCTGAAGACAAGAAAACTAAAAAGCCACAGGAAGAAGCTAATCAAGAGGATGTCCTCAGCGCAGGAGGCGCAAACGACAGCAGAAATTATTATGCAGCGCTAGCTGGTCTTGAAGAAACGATGAACGTTGAAGAGGATACAGGTAAAACGTCAAAATTAGATAATGACTTCATTGAATATCTTAGAGTTAAAAATCGGGAGAAAAAACCAAAAGGTTTGTTTGCTGGTCCGTCTGTTGGTCCGTCCGTTAAGATTGATGAAAAAAAAGAAAAAGTCCCACCAATCAATGTGTTTGGGCAAACGGGCAAAGATATGGTTCGGCTTTTGGCAGCCGAAAATAAACTAAAAGATTTTCAGATAAAAAGAGTCAATGCCGATAAGTTGACAATAAGGACTAAGTCGCTGGTTGATTTCCAGGCAACAAATAGTGCCTTAAATTCTGGAGATGTTCCGCATTTCACGTACACCCCGAAAAGCGAAAAGAACCAAACCTTTTTATTGAAGGGTCTGGACTGTGGTTAGGACACAGTCGATCTCCTTCAAGTGCTCCAAGAAGCTGCACCAGAAATACAGTTTATTTCAGTTAAAAATTTTGCAACGAGGAGATCGATTGTGGAGCGCAAAAACTTGCCTCACTACTTAGTCCAGATTTCCAGCAAAAGTAGTTCGAGTGCCCTACAGAAAATACGGTACTTGAACTTCCGCGTGGTGAGGTGGGAACGCCTCCAGAAAAGTGGGGTCAACCAGTGCTACAGGTGTCAAAGATTCGGGCATTCGGCTGCCAATTGCGCCACGAAATATAGGTGTGTCAAATGCAAAGACATTCATGCTCCCGGCGAGTGCAAATTGGCTCAGGCGGAGCCAAAAGAAAAACTATATTGTGTGAACTGCGGTGCCTTTGGTCATCCAGCATCATATCGAGGATGCCCCCGGTATCAAGATGCAAAGGTTAAAGTAACTCCAAAACAAAGTCAAGCACACCGCAGTGTGATACCTACCAACTTCGTCAAGCCCGGGGTGTCATTTGCACTTGCTGCGAGAGGACCAGCAGACAATGTAAATAAAATGAATAATGTAAGTGGCAATATTGAGCTGCTCCTTAAAATTAATCAACAATTAAATTCCTTATCGGAGCGAATCGATAAACAAGATTCGAAAATTAACATTGTTTTTCAGCGTTTAGGGCTTTCAGATGCTTCAAAATAAGTTGTCATCCAGCCACATTCCCACGGATAGGATTAGTCTCATCTCGATCAACGTCAACTCCATTGTTACTTTACATCGGCGTGATTATCTCCTTGAATTCATTGCCAGACAAAAGCCTGACATCGTGCTTCTCACCGAAATCCACCTCAGTCCATGGCACTCCATGAGATTCAAGGATTTTTAGTTCGTAAGAAACGATAGGGTAACAGGTGATGGGGGAGGTGGCACCGGGATATTGGTTCGAAGACCCTATCGTTTCCAAAATATTGAAAAAGTCGAATTCAAAAGCTTTGAATCTCTTGAAGTGTCCGTTATCAAAATCTCACTGCCAGGTAGGGATAACCTCTTCGTTATCTCTGCCTATGCAACTGGTGGAACTGTTCTCAAGCTCAAGGAGGAGCTCAATTCCTCGTTCGAAATACTCGAATTGAACAGGCTGCATAACTACTATATTCTTGCTGGTGACCTGAACGCCAAGCATACATCATGGCTGAACGCCACCAATAATCCAAGAGGTGTATTCCTGAAATCGTGGATAACAGAGAACCAAATTGAATACAGGTGCACTCTATATGGGTCGGAGCTCCCAACATACCCTAGGACAAATTCATATTTGGACCTTTGCATTGCTGACGCAAGACTCGAATTTAGCTTTAATAGTCCTCAACGGAAACTGCAGGTGCTTCCTTATGATAGCGACCATAACGCAATCGTAATAGAAATCAATCATCACAGGGATGATTTCTTCCTCATTCCAGTTCAACATGAAAATCATCGGTTGAATTTCAAAAAAACAGACTGGGGAAAGTTTCAAAAGAAGTTTAATCGCGAGTACCAGAAGCAATGTCCCCCTTCTGATAGTGGCAACTCTTGCTCAATGGTTCCTAATGACAGGAATCTAACTAACGATGAAATAGATGTCTATTTGTCGAAGTTAGAGAAGCTGACGTTGGAAACGATTGAGAAAGTTGTTCCCAAGATTAAACTTCGAAACAATATGGAAGGATATGAAACACCAACCTCCGCAAGGTTGAAAAGATTGAAAAGCCTTCTTCTCACACGCGTCAACAATATTTATCGACGATTTTTGGACTACAACCATCCCTCGTTGTCTTTGTTGAAATTCCATCTGAAGAATGTCCGGAACTTAATCCGGTCATACTTCAGGAGTGAGGTCAGCAATCAATGGGCGGAAAAATTGAGGGGTATTAGCCCACAGGACCCAGACGGCGTGTTCGCGAAAGTGAATAGCATATTCCGCAAGAAGTCTCGAGTGAAGGTATCGAATCTTGAAGTCACTAGTGATGAGATAAATCTTCTCGATAGGGCTGGTATCGAAAGTAATAGTACGACTCCGGATAGAAATGGAAACAGGATTATTTGTGAAGGATTGGATAAACTTGCCCTGATTGGAACACATTTTGAATTGGTTCATCTACCAAACCCTGAGAGAGGGAACGAAATTTTTTCAGAGGTCGTTGAAGCAAAAGTTTCCAACTTCAAATCAAGCCTGAACGGCCAATCAATTCTTCATTTCAATGAAACATTAACATCTGACCTCATACCGAGCTTGAATCTTATTGATTATTTTGTCAGCTATGAAGACTTGTGTTTCATATTTCGCAAGATAAACAACAAGAAATCATGTGGTACTGATGGTATTCCAAATGCAGTTCTCCGACATTTGCCTGAGGTTGCTATTAGGAACTATTGCATATTGTTCAACAACATGTTGAGCAATTCATATTTCCCAAATGAGTGGAAAAAGGCTAAGGTATTTCCGATCTTGAAGAAAGGAAAAGAATCTTCATGCCCCAAAAGCTATCGCCCAATCAGCTTGCTGCCTAACATCAGCAAGGTGTTTGAAGTGATACTCAACAGAGCATTAAACGCCCACATTGAGGAAAATGAGTTGATGCCGAATTGCCAATTTGGTTTTCGTGCCAGGCATTCGACCACACATGCAATAACGAAAGTAACCTCAGACTTCTGTTGGAAACTAAATGATAGACAATGTGTTGGAGCATGTCTCATTGATATGGAGAAAGCCTTCGATACGGTGTGGTTAGATGGACTAATTTTTAAACTCCTTCAGGACAAGTTCCCCAGACACCTTATCGCCATGATGTGTAATATGTTATACAGGAAATCGTTTGTTGTAACTGATGGAAATCTGACAACAATGCGCGAGTTCAAGGTCTTGAATGGTCTACAGCAGGGAACAGTTACTGCGCCTCTGCTCTTCTCCATCTTCATTCGCAAGCTTTTGAACGGCTTTGATTTTAACGTCTCGCCAACGCGATCATTGGTAGCGTTTGCTGATGATCTGATCATCTATACGGCAGACCGAAAAGCTTCAATAGTTCAGAGCAATCTCCAAAAAATTTTCAATGATGTACAGCTGTACACTGACAATTGGCGAATGAAAATCAATGCGCAGAAGTGTGAAACAATCTTGTTTCGGACAACGCTGCAGGGGGTCAGTCAAGACCTGAAACGTAATTGGAAAGATTTCCACATCATGGCTGGTGAGGGTAGTCTTGAACGGGTTCCATATAAATCCTGTGTTCGATACCTCGGTGTTTATCTCGATCAGTATCTGTGCTATACTGAACATGTGAAAACCATGCTCAGTAAGGCACTTAAAGTAGTCATGGCCCTTCGAAAGCTCTTTCATTCCAGATACATTGATCAAAAGGTCAAAATTATCTGTTACAAGACACTGGTTAGACCAGTTTTGACATATGGATGTCAGATCTGGTACAACCAGAGTGCTAGTACTATGGAAAAATTAAGAGTTTTCGAAAGGAAATGTCTCCGTGCATGTACTGGTTTGTACAGAAAGCCTGAGACAGATTGGAAACATTATATATCGAATAGAAGAATTTATCAAACTGCTGAAGTGACTAGACTCGATATTTTCATATTGAAACTTCTTCGGAATCATATCGCAAGATCTGTGACTGTGAGTGAAAACCCTTGGATTTCATAGCCGTTCCACCCTACAGACGGGTATATTGCGACTTGCCTCGCTACTGGCTTCATTCCTCCAGAAGCATTCATGTATTTGGACATGAATCGATATGTTTTTGATTCTGACGGCGTCCCAGTCATATATCACATATATCGACGGGCCACCGATAAGAAGATAAAATATCCTCCGAACTTGAGTTCACGAGACCAACAGTTCCAATGGAGGTACTCATTTGCTAGATTCGTTGAGGCTGATCGAGTTGAGACGGGGCAATCTAGGTATTGGTGGCTGAATGACAATGTCTAAATTATTCGTGTATTTTTCAGTTTTGGTGTTTTTCGTTATTTCGTTTTTGAGTTTCAGCTCATTATTGCTACATTTAGTGTTGTTGTTTATTTTTGTTAAAAATTAGGTATAGATTAGGTTTATATTATGTTTATTATATTAGGTTAGAGATAAGGTAAAACGCTTAGGTTAGGAACATTGTTATAGATTTTTTTAAAGTATAAGATAAAGTTTTTGATAGAATTTATTAGAATTAAGTTAAAACATATTAGGTGTAGGATCAAAGTTCACTGTAGTGTTAAGATTATAAATAATTTTAGAATAGTATTGGTTGGTTTTTTCTCCTTTTTCCAATTATATTTAAAAAATATGTAATAATCTTCACTGATTTGAATTTGCTATAGTTTTTTTTTTAAATGTGTAATGATAACATACAAATTTAGAGAGCCATTTGGGCCATTAAGTTTTTTATTGTTATTGTTTGGAATTAGCTTTGTATTCTTTTAAAATTTATAACGATTAGTATTAAATAAAGCGCTTTTGATTGATTGATTGACATTGAACGTTTCTACTCTACGCTTGTTGAAAAATTTCGTAAATTACACCAACAAAAGAAAGGACAGTCCCCGAGAACCCTGATTCAGAAAGCAGTTAGAAATTATATATTAATGAAAGGCTTCACTCAACAATTAAAGCTATCCCCATTGAAGTTCAACAACACAAAGTCGATCTGGAAACAATAAAGTTAATTTAAAAGAAGCTAAAGAAAAATGGCACAGGGTTCATTAAAAACTATAGAGCCGAAAGACAAAAACACTTACCCAGGTTCAGGAAAACAAAACTAGTGAACGTACCTCCATCCAACATTAAGAAGCCAAGAAAATTTACAAACATTTATTACAATACCGAAAATACAATTACACAAGAACAGGAATTAGCTATAGAAAAACTTTTAAATATTGGTCACCAAAATGACATTCTAGGTTCAAAATTTAAACTAAACATAACACTGGTGTTCAGCTGTATGATTTCTGAATACATAGTAAGTAACTCCCAAATAACGTTTTCACAAGAAATCCGAAAGAAAATGATCCTAGAAATCTTACAAGGAAAAATATTCTCCTAATTTTTTTAGGGTTTTTATGGCCACATTGATGCTTTTACTAATACTGACTACACAAGTGACAGGACGATTAAACCTACATGAAATATCTGAACAGACGGGATTCATTGAACTCCAACTTGACAAAATGAAAATAGCAAATACAACATAGTTATCAACATAATAAACACGACGGAAATTTTACAAATTCTAAACGATTTCTCTACAAACAGAGAATATTTAGAAGGAGACCACAAAAATTTGCTTTTGACAGAATTAACTCATTTGAAAAATAAAGTGAACACTATCATTCCTAAAACAAACAGAAGAAAAAGAGATCTAATTAATTTGGTAAGAACCACGCAAAAATGGTTATTCGGCACAATGGACCAACAAGACAGACACACAATAGAGGACCATTTTAAGACAATGGAGACAAATTCACATAACGCAATTACAACACTTAACCAACAAATTGCAATTAACAATGCATTTAACCAGACAATTTTACAACTGAAACACATTATTGAAGCAGACCGCAAAACGATAAGTTCGAGACTCAATACAAAATCAAAACAGGCAATTAACGACAACTTTTTAAAATTCAAATCCTAAAAAGTAAACTTGAACATATGTTGGACAACGTAGCTTCTGCAAGACGTGGCCTTTTGAATCCTTACATTTTAACAGATGAAGAAATCCAAAGATTTAAAATTGATTTAACAAAAATGCAATACATCAAATTGGGATTAGCGAAATTGGAAGATAACCTTTTGATACTTGCCATAAAAATTCCCAGTCAATTCATTCAGATAAATTTTAGGAAAAATCATACCAATGCCCAATTCAGATCATAAAGAAATCGATTCTCCCTCAGAAACTATTTTTAAGAACAATGATATCGAGTATATCTTTGACAAATCAAAATCTTTGAACGAAGCACTTAGAAGTAAAAATTGTGTATAGTCAAAATTGGAAATTAGTTAAAAATATAAATGCAGAAATTATTGAAATTGACAATGAGAAATTATTGAAGTTGACGATGAGACTTATAAAAAATACAAATTAATATTACTCAAAATTGTGATGAAAGAAAATTATTAATAAAAAATAATGCATTGATCCATTTTAACAACTGTGAAGTAAAAATTCTGGGCCACTATTTTTCGAATGTAAAGGAAACATTTTTAAAACGATTTTTGTACCCTTCAAACGGAATATTTAAAATTTTTTCTGAAAAACTGACATAAAAAATAATGAAAAAATTAAAGAATTAGAATTTCATAAAAAAGTTTCCTATACTTGTAATATAAGTTTGATTCTTTTCATGATAATTTTCATATTAATTTTTTAACAAAAAAGGACAAAATTATGTTAAAATGAATGTTAAAGGAAAAATTCGGGAGTATTCTTATTGTAAGGGGGGAGAAGTTACGTATCTCACGTTTGTGATTTCTCACGCGAAAACGGAAATTGCTTGCCACATGCACTCGAACCAGCAGATTTACTTAAAAGTTGCAAAGTTCATTTCCACGCTGCATCAGCAGATTTGCTTTATAAAAATCATTTGGATACTTGGTTTCGCCCTCAGTATCGCGTCGCGTAAGTCCAAACCCTGGTCGACTGATTTCAGAAATTGTATAGAATCATTGTAGAAAGTCTAATGTTTTTTTTAATAAAATAATCCTTATTTAGTGTAACCAATGTGTTTCAATTAAAGAAGTTTGTTACATATATTTTTTTGGCAATCTCGGCCAACAGTGACTTAATTTGCGCTTCTTTGATGAAATGCCTGCAAACGCACACATTCACAAGTACCAGTTATAATATTGTATCATATTATTAAAATCTAGCTCACAAGGATTGGGGAAAATAAAGAAAACGTTTTATTAAAAATACAACCGAGGATCCCCGGATATACCTATATTTCTGTTGCACGAGATACAAATAAGGAACTAACTTTGTACAAAATAATTTACAATATAATGATTTTCACGACTACTTTGCATTGTCAAGAAAATCTTTAGCCTCATTTATTTTGGCAGCCAAATACGGGGAACCACCACGGTCCGGATGATTTAGTAACATTATTTTTTTATGTGCGTCTTTAATCTGAAAGCAATAACATTCGAAACAATCTCTCCAGACAATAAAACAAGGCAAATGAATCCAATACCTTGATTTTTGAAGCAGTAGGACTGACACCTAATATGAGAGCTGCCTCTCGTTTCGTCATTTTGGGTTCAAACCCACCTTTGTAATATTTCGAATTAGCTAATGACTCTGCGTCGAATTTCGGAAGAGTTTTCATGGCTTCTGTCAACTTTACGCTCATAGCTGGCATTCGACGTATAAGATGTTTCCCAACAAAGCCGACTGCCGCTATTCCGAGACCTGCTAATATTGCAGTGCTTGCCTGTAATTTCATATTGCATCAGATATCTGAAATTCATCAAAGTAAAATCAATTACCATTGTTGTCTTATATAATGTTCAATATCAACTATCAAAGGATGAAACGATGATTTCCCGCCCCCGGCATTCAGCAAACCGCACTTGAATCGAAAATTTTAAAAAATTGTACAGCAATAGACCTACGCAGAAAAGCAGAGCTATTGTTATCTTACTACACCATTTGATCTGATTTATATACCTTTAACTGGCTGAATTTCACGATGCGAAATTTAGTTTGTCATTACTCCTAGCAATAAAATCGTCAGGCTGTGCGCTTGTCAGATACGTAAACTGTCATATTGACATTTCAGACAAAACATGTGATTACAGTTGGATTACAGTGTACGTTGAATTCACTAGTTCACAATAGATAAATGCGATTTTTAAATGTAATTCACAATGTGCCCAGTAAGAGCGTCGAAGGTGAGAGCCTTTGAGGAACGGAACAAATGGAGTGGCTATGCTCATATAAGCTCCATAGAAAATGATGCGACCACCTTCTGAGCATGATTGTCATTTCATTTCCAATAATTTCCACAATTTCTCCTCTCGAGAGCCAGATTGTCAATTTGACGACTAAACATGGACGCGAAATTTACCTGGCGGGTGAGATACAATTCGGAATTTAGTCGTTTTTTCGGTTCGAGAACGTGTCCGGAGGTACATATTGGCTGTAGTGAAAATAATATTACACCCGGTTTAGGGATAACAACATTTTAAGGAGTGACATTGTAAATCGGAGCGAGGAACTCAATTAAAAGTGTAATGTGCGTTAATGCTAGAAAACGATGGGTTATCGATACGAAAGTGTTTTCTATCCTAAGTGGCCATAATGCTTTATTTGTATTTAATGCTATTTTCTTGTTCTGTGAAGTGTTATTTGCAATAAAACCATATTTACGAGTGCATAAGCGTTTGTTTACTTTCTTGTGACAATCCATTGGGTTCCCCTTAACTAGCTTTAGAATCACGGTCGCAGGGGTAGGTGCAAAAAGACACGTAGTTAGGCAGGCGGTCGCAGGGGTAGTTGCTACAACGTGTACACATGGATGTCCACTCCGGTTTTATCTTGTTCCTCAAAGGCTTGCACATCTTGGACGGGAATCAAAACTGACGACGGGAATACGATTTCTGATGTGAATCTTCGCTAAATAAAGCTGCCTTGAAGCATTTCCAACGTCAGCTGTCATCGTTATTTACATTATTTTCTCTGCTCTGCAAAGTAAGTCACCAAGGTGTGAATTATGAATTAAAATTAAGAAAAAAGTCTAAAAGAGGCAAGTGAATCTCATCCTCTGAATTATTTATTAAGTATGGGTCAAACCAAAAGCCAATTCACCGAAGAAGAGCTGCAAGATTACGAGGTAAACATCAAGTACAAACATCGTTCTTTGCTTTTTATTTTCTTTGTTATCACATTACAAAAGCCAAATCACCTGATTGCTTTCTTTTCAGGATTTAACATTCTTCTCGAAGAAAGAGATATTATTGTGAGTTATGCATTTCGAGGAAATTGAAGTTAGTAATCTAATTGATTCTGTTTGCAGTGCACATAAAAAATTCAAACAACTAGCACCCGAAAAGGTAGGACACAATAAAAATGCAAAATTGTCCATGAGCAAAATACTCCAATACCCGGAATTGAGGGTAAATCCTTTTGGCGATCGTATATGCAAAGTGTTTAGCTCTAGTAATGATGGAGATTGTACGTTCGAAGATTTCCTTGATATGATGTCGGTTTTCAGTGATGCATGTCCTAAAGCAGTGAAAGCAGAACATGCGTTTAGGATTTTCGGTAAGTAGAGACATTTTTAACCTGTTTTTATCCTTCCTCATGCAATGTGCTAGGGAACTTAGCACCTTTATTGAACTCGTTCATTTAGTTATAGTGTATCCCCTTAATTGCAAATGAGAATTAAAAAATTTCAAGAAGTATATCGACGTTTAAAGTAGAATTAAATATATTTCTAAACCAGCGAAAACAACCAACTAATAATTAAATTATAAGTTTCTTGTACTACACTACTTCAGTACCACCAGAACCCATTTTGTCACACAGGCAGACCAGTTTTTCTCCCTAGATTACCATAATACGAGTATCATCTTTATGCCCCACATTTGATACGTTTTCACTTGCATTATTTTTAGTTATCTTCTGACCTACACCCTAAACAGTTTTATTAACCCAGAAGACGATAATTGTTTATAGTTCCAATTTTACATATCTAGTATCTTTGTATGTATTTCTTCATAACAATACTGCCCCTTTCGGGCCTTCGCTTCCTGCAACAAGCGCCTGCAACTGTCTCGGTCCATTGACACCATCCTCCAATTTTGAAATCCGAGCAGCGATGCAATGTCTTCGTCGACCGAGTCAGACCAGCGTTTCCCCGGTTTTCTCACTGGTCTCCGCCCTTCAGTTCTCCCAACGAATACCTTTTTGGGTATCCGTTGTTCGTCCATACGATTCACGTGGCCAGCCCATTGCAGCTTCCACAGTCTTACAATCGTTGAGACCTCCGACTGGTCAAACATTTAATACAGCTTATGGTTGTATCGAATTCGCCATCGGTCCCCGTCGAACGTCGCTCGGATTATTCGCATCAGGACCCGTCGCTCGAACGCTTTCAATATGTTTGCGGATACTTGGGTTGGGGTCCATGTTTTGCACCCATAGTATAACACAGGTCTTATTACGATTTGTTTACTTGGAGCTTTGTTTTCCTGTGTATGCAGCTAGTCTTCAAAATCATCAAAACTGAATAAAATATTATATTTGCGAGCTGTATTCTTCGACGTATTTCGTCTCTTTCATTGCCGGTTCTCGTTATTTTGGCGCCTAAATACACAAATTCTCTCATAATTCGATACTGTATACTTTTGTATACTTGAGGTGTTTTTCCTCCATTGCTTCATGAGCTTTGTTTTATTTTCATTGATTTTTGACCCTACTAGTTTTACTTCTCTGTCAAGTTTCAGGAAGAGTTCTTTGGCAGTTGTTAATAACCGTGACAAAATGTTGATGTCGTCCGCATAGGCTACTGCTTGGCTTAACTTGTATAGTAATGTACCTCGTGTATCGACAGGTAGCTTTCTTATTATGTATTTCAGAGCCAAATTGAATAGCAATGGGGCCAGCCCATCTCTCTGCTTTACTCCGATATTTGTGTCAAAGCATCGGTGAGTTGGTTATTGATGCGGACTTGGGAGGTTGTCAACGTCATTGTCATTTTGGTAAGACGGACTAATTTGACTGGGATGTCAAAGCAAAGCATTATTTGGTGCAGTACGATACGATCAATATTGTCTTATGCTTGCTTAAAGTCATGGAAAATTTGGTGTAAGTCGATGTTGAACTCCCAGCATTTCTCAAGGACCTGCTTGACTGTGAACAATTGGTCTATTGTCGATCTACCTGCTCTAAAACCACTTTGATACTCCCCAATATTACTTTTAGTATATGATCCGATTTTATTTTGTATGACCTTTGAAAATATTTTGTATGCCGTACAAAGCCTCTATAGTTTTCACACTGTACGTTGTCACCTTTTTGTGGATATGGAATATCCACTCCACTCTTTCGGCATATTGTCTTGTTGCCAAATATGCTGAATGACTTTGTGAATAGCTTTCTGAACAATGCTGCCACCATATTTAATGAGCTCCATTGGAATATCATCGATGTCCGGCGTTTTATTATTCTTTTGGGCTTTGATGGCGGAACAAACATCGTCCAGAGTTGGTGGGGCCAATGGAAGCTCTCCGGAAACATCTACAGGCTTCGATGTTCTGGAGCTGTGCGGAGGATTAAGGACGTTCTTGAAATATGATGCCCATCTTTCCTAAATCCTGGTTAGCGATGATATTGCCGATGTCATCACGACCGAAAGTGGTTTTGGGTTTACTTTTCTTTACTTTGTATGCTTGTCTTGTGTTGTTGCTCGCTAGACTTACATCGATATTTCTCAATTGGTCATCATAGTATTTTCTTTTCTTAATTGTAATTATTTTATTCGCTACTCTTCTGAGATTTTCATAGAGTTTCCTATTCGTCCTGATTTTCCTACCTAAGTATTCTTTGTACGCCTGATTCTTTTTGTCTAACGCATTCTGGCACTCGCCATCGAACCAATTATTTCTTTTGCGCCGGACTTGATGTCCGATCGTCTGTTCTGCCATGGTCTTCATAGCCGCTTTCACTTCCATCCAGAGCTCGTTGCTTGTTTTCAGCGATGTGTCTGATAACATGGGAGCAAGCTGGTTGTCGAGAGTATCCGTAAAATTTTTGGCCACAGGCGCCGTTTGGAGCGTTTCGATGTCAAATTTTTGTAGAGGGCTGGTCTTCCTGGAAAACGCCTTTGACATACGACATCAATAGGTAAATTTGATCAAGTAATGATCTGAGTTACAATTGGCTCCTCGGTATGTACTGACGTCAAGTATGCTCAAGGCCCAACGTTGTTGGATCAGAACATAGTCCATCTGGTTTTTTGTGCTGCCATCCGATGATATCTAGGTCATTTTATGTATGCGTCGATGTGAGAAACAATTCGAACGTATGACTAGATTTCTGCAATATGTAAAGTCAATCAGACCTCGCCTTCATCCTCTTAAATCCCCACAAAAGAGGTATAAGTAGAATTTAGTAGCAAACCTGTAGATGTATTTACAGTTATTGACATTTATCGGCATCTAATGCCCCATTATTGGAGAACCAGTAAACCCAATGTGCGACCCCGAGAACATTTAGTACCATTTATGTTAATAGTGGAGGTTACGATGAGGAATCATGGAAGCTGTGGGTTGTGGAAATAAGAGGTTCCCTTCTCCTTTCTCAAAAGGGCTTGGGACCGTCTAGAGCGGAGTTCTTTGTATTTATTATAGAAGGTTTTGCAAATCTTTTTCCTATAATTTCAAAGAAGCTTCTGAATCCAGGATAGGCAAAAAAATGCAATTGATGTAATTATTTTACTCAGAAAAGAATTGTCTCTTGTAATAATCGAGGAGCTATGGCTCTAAAAGCCAGCGCTGCCACAGGCACACAGCACAAACTCAATTTAACAAGGAGTAACCATTCAGTCACCTTCCCCATCGCAACACTCGCTCCTTTTTTTTCGCATGAAAAATAAGTCAAGAAAATTTCTTTTGTACTTAACTCCCGGGAAACAAAATTCTAAAACTGTTTAATATTGTTAATGTGTAGTGACTTTATTACAATATCTTTTGAATATAAGTTAACGAATTGCGGTGTAACGCGGTATACAAATGCTTAGAACGAAACGGTTAACCCCTTAAATTATATGAACGATAAAATCATTGTATCATTTAAACCCCTTAAAATTTGTCAAATTTTACCGATTCCAACCATAATATTAATTAAAAATTGTTTTGTTTGTCGGTAATTAACGTGTGCCTGTCTAATTCTTCCGATTTTTTTTCCACTTAATTACGCCTAATCATTATAAACGAAAATTGCTTTCAATTGATAACTTAATCGAATCTACAAAAGACGACGTAAATTTTAAAAACAACCGAAACGAGTGTGCATTATCACCATCGCGGATCCACCATAGTACGCATCATCGATCGAAAATCGTCGAAGGGGGAGTCTGCTTAAGATCGTCACAGCAAGCGCGTCGGGGAGTTTGGATTGATCCGCCGCAAAATAATATCCGATATTTGCTGGGATTTTGGAAAGTGGATTGAAACTAGAGAGTTAGCTAGGACCGTGAATGTTAGGAGAAGTGCTTAAACTTACGGATGGAAAGTGAAAGTGGTGAAAATTAAAAGAAAGTTCATTATTTAGCTGCGTTTGAAATGAAATGCATGCATGGGTTGTAAGACGGAGGGAGAACGTGGTTTGCTTGCAGTGTGCAATTTATCTTGACCTTTTCCCTCGTGCCCCCTATTGCAAATTAGCTACTGAAAAGATTTTGAGAGCTTAAATTGATTTATTTAAAAGCCCTAAGTGATTTTTAACCTCTTCACTTAAGAAACGGCGTTTCGTTGGCTCCTCCATTGAGTTGCGCGAGTTTTCCGTTAGCAATCTAGAGATGAATCTACGGTTCTTATTGCGTAGTACAGTTCTAAATTAACGATAACAAGGAACGACTCGATTAAGATTAGTGTAAATAAATGCGAGGTGTTTACACACGCTTGTGCTCCAATTCGATTTAGTTTGGTACGATTTCGCAGCAGAGTGCGGGCGATTGGAAAATAACGGCGGGCAAGCGCTGTTGCCGAGTTTCTCGTCAAACGAGTTCTATTTGTCAGTGAGTGCATGCTTGGTGTACGAGTGTTAGCTCGAAATCCGAAGCGGGGACGGCAATAAAAACAGATCACGTTAGATCACAACAAAAAATAGACACATACGTGCGGTAGGAATGTGCTTGCAGACGGAACGAGATGAGTAGAGAAAATATTTGGAACGTATGCATGTAATGGAAATGCTTTGCAAGGCAATAATGGAACTTTTCATGCAACCAGATCCCAAACCTGAAAATGCTGTTGATTTCATTCGGAACAATTTAGGCGATGCGGTGTTAGAAAATGACACAATTGCTCATCTGAAACAGGAATTACAAATATCTCGCAACAAAGCAAGGCAACTTCGAAAACAAATCGAAGAATTAAAACTAGAAATCGCAAAGACGTCAACTAAATTAGATAATCTTGAGGAAGATACTAGGAATAATACTCAAATAAATGAATACTGTAGTAAATCTGATTTAGTTAGTGATACTACAATTTCTGCAGGAATTTTATTATGCTAGAAAAATCGATATAAACATGATTTGCACACAGTGCGCATGATTTTTCCAATAATGAGCACTAGATGGATGTAGCAGTTCATTGATTTATGAATTATGATAGGATATGTTTTGAACAGTGAAGTATTTAATGCAAATGAAAGTTATTTATGCTAAATTATTGGACAATTGCTTCCTATGGATACCAATCGAACTGCAAGTCTACAATATTTATCTAGAGCTATTTTAACGAAATTTGAAATAGTTTACAACAGTTTATTGTGTCAATTAAGATGCCAACCCGTCCTTTAAAATAAAAACATTGATTTGGAATAGAAAGTCAAAAAAATGAAAGTGGATTGCCCTTAATCTATATGAGATATATTTGAAGATATCGATTTTTATTAGAGAAAAAAAAAAACCAAACAAAAACAATTCCAGGACTTACTCACCCCACTTCGTCAACGAGCGCTCGTCGTCGGAAAAGGTTATGTAAGTACCCTTTTAATTTCTTTGTTTTATATATTTGTTTTATATATTTGTTTATATATTTGTTTTATTAAATTTTTAAAATTTAATTCATTAAATATCCATGAATTGGTATGAGAGATACCCATTTTTATAGAGGGGGGTATACAATAACATTCTTATGGGGTTTTCAAAAACAAAAAAATAAAGAGGCAAGAAAACAGTGCAACTTAAAATTGAAATAAAACAGCAGCCTTTCTCGGTTCAATAAAAAATCATACCATATCAAATCCGTTTGAAGAGTGTAAACCCATTGTATGAACCTTACAAGAAACTGAGTAAACTATTTCAAAACCTGGAAAATTCCATTTGCTTAATTTTCCCTATTATTAATTGTCAATGTTTATTGTCATGCTTTATTTGCGAATCAAAATTTTAATTCAAATAAAATGAATTGTTAATTGGTAAAACTGGTCTTTCCATTCCGTCGGATCTGACCGGGTATAGGATCCGGTAAGGTGGCAGGCTCCCACCTCAAAACATGAGCCAGCCGCCGGGTACTCATTAGTCCTTCTTTTGTTTCAGGTGTCGTTTTGGGTTGAGTGGCCCAAGCAGAGTGCCTTTTTATGGCATAGATTTATGCAATCCAATTGTATAATTCTATGACATAAATTGGTCACCGGGGTACTCCCCTTCTGATGGGAAGGTTCATACAATTCAAGTTGTATGAGTTTTCCACTCAGAAGAGGAATACCTGGCCACTTCAACAAGCTATCTATGGATTTATTCCGGTTGGGTGGGTTTGAAGGGGCTCCACCACCACCCGGTTGCCCCTCTTTCATTTGTGGGCCATGAACTTCGTTGGGTAATGACGAGGTCACCCCAAGTTCGCCTTTCTTTTCAGGTTCCACTTGTTCTCGTAACAAGTTACATCTCCCTCGGTGAGGTTGTCTACAATTCTTGCGACTTCGGTCGCCTTTTGAGCTATCGACCAATTCGTGAATGCGAAATTTTTTTGTAGTGGGTCCTCGTGCTGGGGAAACGAACCCGCCCCACGAAACCGCAATGCTAGCCTGCCAGCGCATTCAGGCGTCTCCAGACGAGGGCATTCTCGGCAGATACCTCCATCTTCTTCTGCCGGGGCAGCAGACCATCGCTGCAGTCCTTTACGGACTTATGGAAACATTCCTATATTCACTACACTCTATAAAGTCATTCCTTTCAACACATTCATTAGACACTAAAGATGACACAAAGGAGGCGAAACGCGTCTGTTCACACAACAAAGCAAGGACCGACGGCTTTTCAAGCAAAAAAAGAAAATTATCTTTGAATAAGTCTTCGGTCTTTTTGGGGTTTTGTAAAATAATTTTAACAAAACCCTACTAAAATTGCGACCTGTCTGCCTGGCCGTGTGTCACAGCAATTTTTCTCGCAAATGATATAAGCTAGAAGCATCAAATCTTGTATGTAGATGTAAAGTGGTGCCCCCTTCAAAGTTCAACTACAGGAATGGCCCTGAAAAAAAAAATTTCATCAAAGATAGCCAAAATGGGTATCAAATGAAAGGTCTTGATCAAAACTTTTCAAAACTGGTATTTTATGCTTCCAGAGGCGCACAGGGAGGGGAAATACACGAAAAATGTTATAAGTTGTAAAGAATCATAAGCGGAGTTTTTTTAGAGTTCTAACTCATTAGCAAATAATATTGAATTTTCAAATGTTAATGTTAATATACTATGGTAATAAAACGTGCATTCTCGATTGGGTGAAAAGTGGGGAACAAATGTGCAATTCACATATTTTGCGTGGAATAAGAAAGTAAGTTCTAAACCACGTACATTGTCACCGCCCGAAACACTCGTGTTGCTTTCGTAGGGCATCACGCGCTTCGATCGATGAAAGAAGAAGCGTCAGGCTCGAACTGAGCGAAAGGAAAATAAATGGAATGGAAACTTTAAATCAAACTATTTGTATCTTTATAGGTGCGATCAGTTTACGCCAAACTTCTATTTAGCAGCGTATGTGCCACAAAATTCACCTAAATTGTGCCAACGAATTTACGTCGCTAAATACGACGCCATAAATCTTCGACTCCCCACTCACGACAAATTACAATGTTAAATCTGATCGTTTTCAACTTATGAAACGCTTGAAGGATTGTCTGATATAAGTACTAACAAATGCCAATGTCTGTCTAAAGTAGTCTCAAATATAAATTTACTCTGATCTCACAAATTACTTACTAAACTTGAAACAGAAGCCGAAAACGTCTAGCCATTTGTTACATAATCGGTACCCGCGAAACAGTTTGGATTTACACGCACGGTTCTTCTTGCTTAACAGAAAAGTGACGTGCTTGGGAAATATTTAATGATTGTTCACATTGCAATCGCTATATAATTAAAAGGGGTGATATGGTCTTCAATCAGTTATAAAGTTCGAAAGAAATCAGATCATCGATAGTTTTAGAGGTGTCCGTTGACGAGGTGGCATCTTTGTCAATTTTCCGTTTCAATAATAAACTCTCTCAACTTCAACAATTATTTACTGTTCACTATCTGCTCGACTTAAAACCAGCAAAGTACGAATTGAAAGGCCTCCAAGACATTAGATTCCCTTAGGGATAGAAGATTTGATATCCACGACTGATCAAACTCACTTAAAGGGCTTACATTCCCAATATTCGTAGAAATAATTAAAAAAGAAACACACATTGTATTGCCACTGTCGTCATCAAACTTCTATATATTAAGACTGTACCTCCAGTTCTGAAGGGTATAGCGAGTGAAAAGATTCATGTTGCACGTCAATAGAGATGCCAATTAGTCGCCGACTATGTCTCAATGCGATCACATCAATCAGCAGTACCCATTTATAATTGATTGAGTTTTTTAAGTGCGCATTTTATTATTCTCCCGGCAATCAACATCCTTAATACACAGGATAGGATACTGCACAATTGGTGACCCCGCAAGGTAAATTCATTATGTTTAGAATGGCTAACGCAGAATTCTAGGACGTGAACAACGGTTTCAATACGCACACTCACGCCGGTACAAGCACTCCGGCAGATTTATGCAAAGTTAATGCAGAAGCGATGAAACTTCCCTCGTTTTGGCAATATAAACCGCGAGTCGAAGCGCAATTTTGCGAAAGTAGAATATCAAGCAATGCAGCACGGTTTGAAAAAAAAAAGTTTCAAAAATTGACATGGCGATCATTGCCCAAGTATGCAATATATTGGGGATACCACTAGACACAGATAAGCACGCTACGCTGTACTCAAGTCGTTTGTCTGTTTTCGGCCTAAAGGAGGCCGAGAATCTACACCAATTCCTGAATTGTCTAAAGTTGGATGATCAGCAGCCATCGCAACTCCTACAAAGAATGAAATCTATTACCAGTGCTGGCGTGCCTGATTTGTTGATTAAATCATCCTGGCTATATCGTCCTTGCGAAACTTCGCCACGCCGGAGTCGGATGGTATAGAGAAATTATCTGAAGCAAAGATCGTTTCGCCAGATACCACGTTACGGAAGCCAGTAGCAGTAGACTACTTTCCTTATCGCTACCAGCGCAGATATTTCCATCTCTGTAATACGAGATAATTATAGGTTATCCGCGTATAAGCTTCTCGCGGCAAACGGTTGCTCACTTTGTCGCTTAGTCTGCGACTATTGTTCCGATGGAAGTTTCCTTGCACCACAATGTCGTATTAACCGAGATAATTTCAACTCTGCCTCCACTGTAAGTGACAAGACGCGTTACCACACCCAGGATCAAAGCAAAAGCCGCTGACCATCGTATCCGCCATTGTATTGCCACCTTCCGTGGCAAAGCTCCCGCGCAGGCTTACTAAGGAAAAGCTTAAAGCCGGTAAAGAAGAGTTCAAATATCTATTGGAGCAGTGGTACTGTCGACTGTCGGATCGCCCGCTACATCCCACCCACAAGAAAGACCGTTCCTAGCGACTATGTGGAGATTACTGACGTCTTAACTGCATTACAGTTCCAGAAAAGTATCCGATGTGGCACATGCAGGATGTAACTATTAATCTGGCCGACAAATGTATTATTTTCCAAAATTGACCTGTTCAAGGCATTCCACGAACATACTATCGAAGAAAACCACATAACTAAAACGGCTTCGTCTAGACTATTTGCCAACCGATCTCTTCAACGGTTCATGGACAACGCGCCCCTTGGTCTGGATTTTTGCATGTGTTCGATAGACGACATGTCCATCGGAGTCAGAGGACCAGCATATCAAGCATCTCCGTTAGTTGTTTGGTCGATTGTCAAAGTATGGTATCGTGATAAACGTAGCCAAGTGTTTGTTCCGGAAAGAGGTGGAATATTTAGGATATATGGTCAGCGCAAATGGTACCCCTGGCGTCACAAGTCGAGACGATCCGAAATTTCAAGAAACCCTCCAATCTTAACGAGCTCCGTCGTTTCTTAGGGACTATAAATTTCTATCGCGTTTTCATTCATGACACGGCTAACCTGCAGGTGCCGCTGAACAAGTTCTGCGTTAGGGGAAAGAAAAACGATGATCTCTAGAACTAGATGAAGCATTTTGTCTTTGCATAGATAGTTTGGCCAATACCACGATTCTGGTAGACTTCAAATTGGACGGGCCGCCTGGCTTTTCGATGGATACGTCAGATGTACTTAAATAAAAATAGAAAGGACATTATTCCAAAGGAAACTAAGTTTCAGAGATGAAATATAGTGAATATGATTACGAGCTGCCCTCTGTGCACAACAGTGTTCGCCATTTCCGATATTTAGAAGGCACCGAATTCCACGTACAGCTCTGGAAAATTGTATCAAAGAAGTGATAACATAAAAACCATGACAGACAGTAAAAGATGCGGTAACAGAAGGGGCCGAAGAGGTCCCTACATGAAGTCAGATCCGCGTATGCCTCTATTAAACGAGTAAGAGATGTTTTTAATCCACAAACAAGTCTTTGCAAAAGTGCAGAAGGATCAATCATAGGTAACCAAGTCGATATCAAAAACAGATTACTGCAATATTTTCAGAAGTTATACACAGCGTCCCCAACAACTGAAGCCGTGAATATTCCAGAAGCAGAACAAGAGGTCCCAGCCTCACAACCAACTAGAGATGAAGTATAGGCAGCAGTGAGTGACATCAGAAAAAATAAGGCTCCTGGAATAGACGGAATACCAGTTCAACCATCTAAGTATTTTTTTCCACCGACTAATATGCAGAATATGGTCAGAGGAACATTTACTATAGAATTGGTGTAGAAGTAAAATATGTCCTGTACTTAAAAAAGGAGACAAGTTAAGGTGCGAAAATTATAGAGGCATCGTTTTACTGTGCTACATCTTGTAAAGTGCTCTCCAAAATCATAGAAAAAAAGATAAAGCCATACTATGAATGCATTATGCACATTCCGGTTGCGCAGCAGTTCGCTAGTTCAAACCTCGGTCACGGCATCGAGTTTGAGCTTGTGATGCTGCTGTCGGACTATCAGCCTATCCAACTGCCATGGGTGCTAATTGAAAAATTAGGTAATAATCACATGCTTAAGCGCGATATTGACCATATCACCTCGAATTGCGTTACGGTCATGGAATGAAATCTCAACGCCATGGTTCGAATTTGGACTGTTGTGCGATGGATTATCATTATTATTATGAATGTGTTATAAAAGAGTACCAGGGAGGCTACAATTGACTAAATATCCCTAGTTGAGCGGGTGCTCGCAAAGTTCTGGGAATTTAACATTGACGTGCACCAACTCTTTGTAGGCTTCAAGCAAGCATATCACAGTGTCGACGGAAATGCACTGTCCAAAATAATGCTGAACTTTGGCGTCCCAACAAAACTAGTCCGCAATGTCAAAGTTACGATACTAAACATAGAGTCCCAGGTCAAGGTAAACGGCGAACTATAATAAGCAGCTTCAAAATGGGATCAGCCTTATAACAAGAGGACGGACTTGCCCCAATACTCTTTACATTGCGCTGGAACACGTCATCAGCAAGACAATAGCTGAAACCTCTGGTACACTAATATTCAAGCCCACCGAATTTGTAGCTTATGCTAATGACGTCAACATCATCACACGGTGAATTTCTGATGCCAAAGGAGCATTTTTGACCCTGGAATCTGAACTAGACCGAATTGGCCTACGATTTAATAAAACTAAAAATAAATTCATGGCTCAAACGAGGGAAAACACTCCAGTTCGACAAAACCTGACCGTAAGAGACTATAACCTCGAAAGAATAGATAACTTTGTTTATCTTGGAGCCAACCTGAATAGAAAA
The DNA here is from genome assembly GCA_963969285.1 of Odontomyia ornata. Classification (NCBI taxonomy): domain Eukaryota; kingdom Metazoa; phylum Arthropoda; class Insecta; order Diptera; family Stratiomyidae; genus Odontomyia; species Odontomyia ornata. The sequence goes on from OZ017740.1 coordinate 137,497,753, forward strand.
GGTGCCGCAAATAAAGCCCTTACTCCGTACTTTCCATTCTTAAGTCCAGAGTTGTTGCTAAAGCTTCTGCACGTCAGCTGCGTTATTTAGGTTTCATCTCACAATTTGTACGGATATTCGGTACATTCTGATGTGGCGTACACTCTACTCCGTATTGAAGCGTTCTTTTCTACCCCCACCTTCATGAATCTGAGAGATTTAGCCAGCGAATAGCAGAATGGTCATAAACATCAGCAGTTTCTCCATGATAATACCACGTCGCTTAAGCTAAAACAAGTTGTATTGGACGTTCACTTCAGACGTGTGCCCGTTTGTTCTGGCAAGCTTACGCAGGCAGGTGTTTGTCACATCTCATCAAACTTCACGTCCAAGCAGCCGCATTACCCTAACCATCGCAAAAAAATTCGTCTGAGTAAATATTTCTTGAAACAAAAAAAATAAATTACTACGTTTTAGTAATTGAAATACCAAATGCCAAAATTTTGAGCCAACGAGATAAACGCGTACAACACCCGTTTGCAAATCAGATGTGCCAGCCAGCTAGCCATTGCATATAATTTCGTATAGAGATATTTCATTTGTACCAAAGAGTTCGCTGCATTTATTGGAATACAGAAGGTTAAACGGTACTCAGAACTTCAAGAGTCAACATTGAACAGAATATTATTGCGTGCTATTAAATATCCGATGCTGAAATTCGAAGAAACTCTCCCAGTTATTTATTTATTTATTTCTATTTAACAGAAAAAAATCGAATTACAAAATACATAAAATAATTGTACAGTAAAATGAATTAAATAAAAGCACAGCATGCAAAAAGCAAGATAAAATTGATAAAAAATGCAAAAACTAGGGGAAAATAAATAAGAAAAATTACGAAGAGTTGAGAAGAAGACAGTTGACAAATCTTTTATAAACTAAATACGAGAGGGGGAAGGGCCCAAGCTGAAGGTCATCATGGTTAAGAGGTAATCTGAGCACATTGGTGAGTGAAAATACACGTTCAAGTGGAACATCAAAGATATTCGACGATCTTGTAGTATGCGTTCTACACGCGCCTCACTGGAACCTGGTTGACAAGGCGCATATCGAGCAATCCACGATAAAGCCTGTGTCCATCAAGTTAGAGTCGACGCATTTCCAGCGAAGGAATATTGAGGATAGCTAAGCCTGATTCGTAAAAAATGTATGAATTTCCAGAAGACGATCCTGGTAAATCTTTTTTGAACAGCTTCAAGCGTGAACTTCAAACACTTCAAATGAGGCGACCAAACTGGCGAACAGTATTCAAGGATGGGACGAACCAAACTAGAATATAATTTAACACACGGCAAAGAATCGGAAAAAATATAGGAATTTCTTAAGATCAAGCCAGAAATGCGAGAGGTTTTAGAAGTAATTTCAGAAATATGAACATCGAACTTTAATTTAGAGTCGAAAGTGACACCCAAGTCCCTGAAGTGTGTCACCGTATATAGGTACGAATTATTTAAATGTAAATTGAAAGCTAATAGAGCAAGAGTTATTAGAAAATGAAAGATGCACTTAGAAACATTTAGTGTAAGTTGGTTATAAGAACTCCAAAATAAAATGGCATTCAAATCTTCTTGAAGCAAGGCACAGTCATTGATTGATGACACTACTTTGAAAACTTTGATGTCATCTGCATAAAGAAGGCAGGAGGAGTTGATGACAGCGGATGGTAGGTCATTTATAAATAGAGTGAACAATAGTGGGCCCAGAATGGATCCTTGAGGAACACCAGAAGACGGATGGAAGGGAGTAGAAAGTCAGCCTTGAACAGATACCTGACTGACACGTTTGGATAAATAAGAGGATACCCAGTGGAGCAAATAATCAGGAACGCTAAAAAAATTTAAGTTTGCTAAACAAAATATTGTGATTTACTGAGTCGAAGGCTTTAGAGGAATCCAAATACAGGGTTTCAACCTGTAAACGGCCCTCCATGGCTTTTGAAGTAACGGTCATGAATTCTAACAAATTCGTTAAGGTCGATCACCCTTTGATAAAACCATGTTGTTCAGGAACGAACAACTCGAGTAACTGAAAAAAGGTGCAAGTACACGATTGTCTCCAGTAGTTTGGAGAAACAGGGTAATAAGGAGATAGGCCGATAATTGGCAACGTCTGAGGTGCTACCTTTTTTAAAAATAGGAGTAACATAGGATCTTTTCCAACATGAAGAAAAAGAGCCCGAAGATAAGCTAGAGTTGAAGGGAAAGGAAAGGGGGACACAAATAGAAGTAGCTAATGATTTCACAAAATGATTAGGAATACCAACTAATAGAGTCATCAAGTTCTAAAATAAGCTTCATAACATCTTCTGGATAGCAAGTAAAAGGGAATGAAGGTGGCGTGTGTATGATTGGGAACGAAGGGCTATTGCTGGGAGTAGCATTAAAAGTAGAAGAAAACTGGTTCACAAATCTCGGGAGGTGAAGTTGCTAAGCAGCCATTCAAACGAAGCGAGGATAGGAAACTGGAAAAGGATTTAAGAGGGCGTATATATTTCCAAAATGGTTTTGAATGATTTGAGTTTAGAGAGCCTTCAATACTATAAAATTAAGAAGCTTTAGCGATCTGCATCTTTTTCTTAGCTTCCGTCCTCAGATGACAAAAAGCTGTACGTGACTCAGGGGATCTTCTTCTTCCTTGTAGTACTACAGCTCCTCTCGGGCCTTCGCTTAGAGATAGTTAGAGTATCTCATTTTCATGACCGTATTGATTTTTTCGAAAGTTGGTTTGGTCAGTACCATGCTCCCGTGTGCCTGCTCAGCTATGGTATGATCTGATTAAATCAGTACATATCACCACTGAGTGAACACTCATAATCTGTCCGAAAAATCCCCTGAACTAAATCACGTTGCTCCCAACGAGATTGGAACCTGGGACCTTCGGCTTATGCGTTCATGCTCTAACCACTAGACAACACAGACTATCGACTCAGGGGATTGTCACGTGAAAAAAAAACGTTGACGAGCTCGATCTTTAGCTTTCAAGGCTCATCTCACATTGAGAGTTAACCAGGGACAGTCAGATGAGTTTCTTATACTGACAAGTGGAGTCGAGCTAAGAATAGCAGCGTTTAAGAAATCATAGAAATTGTTGCAACAAGTATCCGAGTCAAGACCGCGAAAGAAGGAGGACCAATCAACAGAGCGAATTGTTTCGGAAAGTTGCTCATAATTAGTTTTTTTCCGACGATAACGGACAAAAGCAGTATAGGAAATATCAAAGCGAAAGGGGGGATGATGGGGATTAGGAGAAAGATAAGGAAAAAGAACTGGAGGTGAGCATAACAACGATTGCTCCACACTATAAAAGAATAAGTCAAGAATATGAATATTAACGTTAAGCAAATTATTAAATTGAGCCAGAAAGCACATGTACATAAAAGAAGGAATTAAAGACCAAATTTGAGATGAGTCAGAATCAACCTGATTGTCATACCATGAGAGTTTAGGAAGGTTAAAATCTCCACATAAAATATGGTGACAATTTGAAAAGCGCGATAAGAAAATACTAGATATTTCAGTGAGGAAGTATTGTAGACCGTAAAAGGTGACTTATAAGGTATATAAGTGCAAAAGACAAGAAGAGAAAGGAAAGACGAAACAACTATTTTTGCGCCCACACATTCTACAGGAGCAGTGAAAAGTAAATTTGTTAGAGGGAAGCCAGTAAAGCTATTCTTGTAGGCGACTAGGACACCTCATCCGTCTAACTTCTTGGAGATTGACCTATCACGATCACGCCTAACAATTATGAGACTAGGAAAAATTTCAGAGTCAAATATACTATCAGTCAACTAGGATTCAGAAATACAGATTATATCATCGTTAGAGAGAGAATAGGAAAAGCTAGATTCTTCAGCTTGGATCTTAAACCCCGAACATTTTGATAATAAATAGAAAATTTACTGTTAGAAAATTGACTTTTAAGAGTGCTATTCTGAAAGTTTTTAGGAAGAACCGATGTTACAGCTTTAGTAGGGAGCTCGGTGGAGAACGAAAATTTTTTTTCCTTGAAGTAATGAAAGATTTAACAAGCACTCCAGGCGGACAGCAATCAGAGTTCAAGATGTAGTCACACCATTGGCATTCGACAAGAAAATTTGCAGGATGACCCGTTTAAAATAACAAAAATAGAGGACAAATGATGACGATAAACATAAAAGAAAAGTCGGAATAGCGGAAAACATGATTTGATGCCTAGCACCGGTAATCCCAAAAGTATCAGGAAGGTAATGTGGTGCTAATCAATTATATATCAGGAAGTGACAGCGAATCGCATAGGCTGGGCTTTATGGCCGAAAGGTCCCTTCAAAACCCCTCAAGCTTTTAATTATGACCAATATATTGTCGAAAAACTTTACAACACCTCCAAAGTCAGAGGCGAAATTGTATTATCTGATTGATATTTAGTCTAGTTTGGATTGCCAAATATACCACCGCTCCAATCAATAATTGATAATTGATCCGCACGGGCTGGTTTTGTTAGTTTGAGATTTAGTGTAATCAGCATTAATGCTGGTTTAAAAATTTTAAACTAAATGCAGTGAAAGGTGCAAAAGGAAAGAAGGAGAAAGAGCTGGATGTATACGAGAAAAAAAGATGGACAACCGGTTAAATACAGACATAGTTATTGCGATACAAAACTAGCAAGGTATAACAAATATTTTAAACAATGGTATTACTCAAAATTTGGGTTCACATATCAATTTTTAAATTGTTAGTTGAAAACTAATGTGTACATACATTCAAAAAATATTGTTACAAGAAAAACGGATTTTAAAATAATTACCGCCCCGTTTTATAAGCGGCGCACTCTGCGCTCGCTCACATAACCGCTCATAACATCAGAACGGATTGAAATTTATGTTTGAAAGTTTGGGAATATGTTTTTTAATAACTCTACGATTATTTTATGGAATTGAGAAAATCTAATTTTCAGAGTCGTCTAAACTTATTTTCTCCCTTAAATTTTCACAATTTATTCATTTTCATCTAACGCAATTCGGTAGTTGTTTTTTGCAAGTCTATAGAATTTTTGAACATTGTTGGATCCACGCTTCTTCAGTAACATCTTTGCCGATCTCGCTTCACTAAACGGATCCATCGCAAAACTCGATGTCGTGTTTTTTGTGTGTTTACGCGTTTCTTCGTGACTGTCTCATTGATGCGCGAAAGCAAACGTTTCAAAAAGTTGTTTAATATCGCTAATCCCAAACAAAACAACTGCAACTTATTCCCCTGCCCGCAGACGATTCGAACTCCGTTTTAAAGAAGATTCGAACTCCATTCTCCAAAAGCGTAGCCAATTTTCCGTTGTGAGAGCCGTTGCCGTTTACCCAGAAATTTTTTCTGGTTTCATAACTATATAGTTTCACTGAAAAACCTTTTTGGTGCTCAGCTCAACCATTTAATGGCAATTTAACAGCTCTATATTGTGTTCTGCATTTCCACTGAGGGTTTATTACACTAGAAGGCAAGTGATACACAGGATTACCACGATGAAATGAGAAGTCATCTCCATAAAAACATCATAAAGCATTAATTCAGAGTCGCCATAGAACATAATAATTATAAATAAACGCTAGAAATTTTAAAAATATATTAGAAACAAGTTGGGTAGACAGACCTATGCTCATGTCAGAAGGGTTTTGTACTTAACTTACAAAATGCAGTAACCAGCAACGAATAAAATCATGAAACATGTCAAAGACGATTTTATTGGAGAAAATGTGAAATTCGAGGATCATACTATTATTAACAAAGTTGAACGAATTTTGACTTCTGAGGTATTCATTATAGTTATACCCATAAATATCTCCTTTAATAATTTTTTCAGATTTTTTAGATCACAGGTGTCCATTCGCGAGGGAGGAAACACATTTTTCATGTATCTCCCCCCCTGTGCCCCCACTGAAGCAAAAACTGTCAGTTTAAGAACTGTTTTGAAAAGCACTCATAGAGAACTTTCAATTGATACTAATATCGTCTACCTTTCATGAAATTTTTTTTCAGGGGCCACTCCTCTGTACTGTAATCATCGATTCATGGCCTATTTTTTCGAATCCTAGAATGGTTACAAAACCCTTTTGCTAGGAGCTCTCTCCTGCCTCTTCGACTTGTTTCAATTGTATGTACTCATTTTCATGATATCTATCACTCCTGAAATTTTCATGCAAATTCTAGCAAAGCTGTAGTGTCTAAGTCGGTAAAAAGCGCATATGGCTCCATAGCCATATGTTTCCATAGTAATACAGGGCATATTGCTCCATAGTAATACAGGAAAATTCAACTCGCTATAACTTCAGTAAATACCATTCGATCTTTATGAAACTTTCAGAAAAGATCAATCTTATAAATAGTCATCTGTTTGTTGAATTTTATCGAATTTAAGGGTACCGTTAAGATTTTATTCAAGAAAACACAAAATCGATAAATCATACTATTACTAACAAAGTTGAGTGAATTTCGACTTCTCATGTATTTGTTGTTGTTGTACTCATGAAGGCCTACATACATGATTTTTTTCAGATTTTTCGGACGGAAGGTGTCCAATCGCGAGGGGGGGTACGCGAAAAGTTCGTACATTTCCCCTTCCCCTGCTCCCCTCGGTACTTATAAGGAAATTTTAAAACTTGTTTGGAAAAGATCTCATTGAGACCTTTCCAACGACACCCTACTCGACTACCAATGGTGAAAATTTTTTTTTGAGGGGTCACCTCCCTATATGGAGAGACCCCCCTTAAACTCCTTGGAAAAATTTTTCCACCCTTGAACTTTCAAAAGGTCACCACTTCTGACCTTTCTACAAAGTTTCATGGCTGTAGCCTCTATAGTTTCGGAGAAAAAGTGCTGTGACATACAGACGGACGGACGGACGGACGGACGGACAGACGGACAGACGGACAGACGGACACAGGTCGTGATTGCAATAGGGTTTTGTATTTTAGTACAAAACCCTAAAAATCAAGAAATATACATTGGTGCTATCCGTAATATGCTCGTATTTAACAAATGATTTTTTTGTATTCTTAGATTTCGATGGAGATGATATGCTGGGCATAAATGATCTGAAACAAGTGATTGAACGTTTAGTTGGACCGGAAAATTGTTTGAGCGAAAATGATATTAAGCAGCTTATACAGAACATACTCGCAGAGGCTGATCTAGATGATGATGGAGCACTTTCTTTCCCGGAATTTGAGCACATTATTGACAAGTCATCCGATTTCAATAAGTAAGATGTTATTTTAGTCGAACATTAAAAACTAATTTCATTTTTTTCTTTTCAGCTCGTTTAGAATAAGATTGTAACTGATTGATATTTCTCTACATCTTCAATAAGGAAGCACATAACTATTCTTTGCATACTCTACACCAACCATAAAATATTCAGAATATGTGATTTTTCTTGTTTTCAATAAATCTATTTATGCATGAACTGTTTTTGCTGTGTTAGATGTTCATTCGTGTGAAAATTCGCCCACGAGTTCAGTTTCATCCTGGGATCAAATTTATTTCTTTTAATTAGTTTATCATACTAAACGTGATTTTCGAGTGCTGTAAGGATATCACTTCCTCAAGGACGCTTATTGAAGCTTCACAAACAACAACCGTAAATTTTTAGTTTTTGGATGCTATAGGATTGATTTTAAAACCTTCCGAGATATTGTCATATATATTTTTTTTTGTGGTTGGGAGATGAATGTCTACGCACAGAGCATGGGACTCCGATGCCCGCAAGAAGGCGACTTGACTTCCCACTTAACACCTCTCCTGTCAACCTGAGAACCCAGCCTGGAACTGTTTGACACATTACTTCGGGCCAGGTCTCGTTTTGCTATACCGTGAGGCGCATTCAAGCTGGGAGATCCCTCCTCTAGCGGGAGGGGAGAGATGAAGAAGAATTTCCAGACAAGCGATCCCCCAGCCCCAACACCTCCAGCTGCTGTGAGTCCCTTTTATCTTTTAGGACTGCCCGAGCATAATATGCCACCTTGTTCCATTTGTCAATCGATTCGAGCATCACTGCGACTATATTATCCGAGGTGAGCTCTCCCGTCTCCCTATAGAGGTCCCTTCATGGCCTGCTCCATTTTGTGCACGCAAAAAATGTGTGGCAGGCATTGTCTTCCTCCCCTGGGCAAAACCGACAATCGGGGGACCGTGACTTGCCAATCTTGTGCAGGTAAGACTGAAAAGACCCTAGTCTTCCGCGCCTGATAAAGAAATCAAAAGTAATAACATTGCTGCCGGAATGTTGGTTAGATGATGGGCTAACCCTCGTCCCTGTTAAACCCTATATTGTTTCAAAACTTGCAAGTGAGCCTTGGAATGGATTGGACCCACGGCAACAACCTCGCAACCGAAAAAAGGACTATGGCAATGAATCCTGGAATGTCTGATCACTCAACTACCCTGGCGCTGTTAAGAACCTTTTACAATAGGCCAGTCAATATAGATTGAAAATACTGGCAATTCATGAAACGAACTGGACTGGAAGTGATGTTCAAGATATGAGATCGCACACAATATTAAAAGTGGGAAGCCTGTTGCAAAGCCAGTATTTGGATATTGTGGATGGGGAGTTCAAATTGTACGTTATAGATTTTAAGACAGTCAATGAAGGACTGAAAATGAAGAAAAAGGTGAAGAAACGAAGGAAACGTTCTATAACTACGAGAAACGACTATTTGACTCATTGCCTGCAAACGACACAAAAATAAATCTGGGTGATTTCAACGCTTAGGTGAACAATGAACTATGTCATCGCGGAACGACTGGAGGATTGTAGTGAAAATGGGTAGATAAAACTGTCCGTATAGGACTGCAGCGATGGTCTGCTGCCTCGGCGAGAGAGGATGGTGGTGTTTGCCGAGATTGACCTTGCCTGAGGACGTGTGAATGTGCTGGAAGGCTAGCATTGCGGTGTCGTGGGGCGGGTTCTTTTCCCCAGCACAAGGGCCCACTACAACAAATTTTGCCTTCACGAATTGGCAAATAAAATACGGGTCGACAGGTGTCGAGGCTGAGGTAACCTTACAAAGGGCTGCAATTGCCAAAGCACACAACAAATGGGGCCTGGAGAAAATAGACGGGCCTTGGCAGTACTTCGTCTTTACCGAAGATACTTAATATATGCCCCAAAATAAGAGTGGGGCATCCAGGTGGAAGCAGTGCCCCTCGCAAACAGTGGATGAAAAGTAAGATATCTCAATAAAAACTATGATCAAAATTAAATATCAAAGGTATGAGAATGAAAATGATGTAGGGAATCTGATAAAAAACGATTTAGGAGTAAGTATTATTGGGCAAGTCACTACGAAAAATTTAGTTTAATTTGAGGACTAAAAGTGATGAAAACATATTTGTAAGTGTGCTGGAGCATAAAACAATTCCCTCAAATGTAAGGATTTTGCGAAAAAATCTATAAATACGTTAAATAACATCCACTATAAAAATATAAATCCTTTTTTTATGGTAACCAACTTCAAACTATTTCAAAGAAAAAGGGTACTTACCCAACTTCCTCGACGAGCGCTCGTGGATGGTGTGGACGAAGCGTTTTTTGATGAAATTCGATTAATGCCAAACACTGGGCCTGACTCATTTGGTGGACTAAAATGTGGGTGTTCTAAGATTTTGATTTTCACGTTTCACAAACTTTCTTCAACGGGTTCTAACTATATGCTTTTTACGTTCACAAATAACGAGAAGGAATTATTTAACGGGAAAACTAAGCGAAAAGCGATAATAAAATTTATGTAGGTCGTTTTCAATACATTTTATAAATAAAAATATTTTCCTTGCCTAAGGCAAATATGACAGCGCTATTTAATGTTTACACCAGCTTTTGTAAATTTTGGTTTCAGTTTCACGCTTGATTAATTAGTTAATCTATTGACTTCTTACTTTAAATACAGTATTGAGTACCCTACAATTCAACTTCATTTTACTACTTGAAGAGGTTCATTGAAATCGGATTTTCACTTTTAATGTGCTTACTTACAATGTCTGTGCCATGATCTGACTTAAGTCTTACGTTCCTTTTTGTCATTTGCGGCTTGCCCGAAATGAATGCAGCGAAAATGGTTGGACGTGGACCACACAGATTCCCTTACATTCGATCATTCATCTCTCGTGTGATTTTAATCCGAATGATGGGAAATCGGCGAGTACAAGTAATGTATGAACTAGGACAATGATGCAGTAACAACTGAATTCACTTGTAATCAGAAATTCCTTGGGGGTCGTTGAACCGTGCATGTGAGTGTTTCAATGACAAAGCGATGTTGGTGAAAGAAGTCTATTCATAGGATCGGGATGAGTGAGCTGTACCAATGTTTTTTCATGTTTCAGCGATGAAATTACGATAATGGTCTATTTTGTGTTTTTGCTAGGAAACCAGCTCAAGGCAACCATAATTGTATACCGAAAGAATGTGCTGATAAGAACAGTAGAAAATCACCTAAATACAGTAGCATTAAATTATCAGCACAGCTGGCGTAAATAAAACGGTGTCGCGATACTTAAATTGAAGCCAACTATTCGCGAAAGATTCATGGCGGGTTCACGGTCGCGCCATAAATTGAATTTTATTCTCGGCGCGCGCACTAGATGGACGGTATGTTCCTTAGCTGCTCGATGCAATAAACGTCTTTTTGGACCCAAAATCTACACGCTTTTCAGTCTTTTCCAAATCAATTTATTGCGAACTGCGCCCCATGTCACTTGGCAAAACACCCACTTTGGACATGATATTGTGCCTGTACAAGGTAAAAGTGGATTCACTCACGTATTGTTACAATTTCAGGTGCAGCCCAAATTTAAACCATTTTCACTGGCCGTCGATGTTTAATTTTTCGTTTGCCGGCACGGTTCTCGCGGCGTGCGCCCTATCTGGCGATCCATAACAGACTCCCTGATCCACCCAAGTAGATCTGCTTACTTATCGCTATCGTCTAATTGACTTTGTATGTAGCAGAAATCGAGTCAGATGTTCGACTTGCTTCCCATATTGCCTCATACATAAAATGACCTGGGTATCACCGGATGGCAACATACAAAACCAGATCGACCATGTTCTGATCCAACAACGTTTGGCCTCGAACGCACTTGACGTCCTTACATACCGAGGAGTCAACTATAGCTGGGATTATTACTTGATCAGATTAACCTATCAATTGTAATGATTTTACACCTTTTAGGTCCGAAACGCGGAACCGACCTCTCATCGGTTCTAGACGTTAAGTCTGAGTAGTGCCAACGGATGGTACCAACAGGTCAACCAATCCGTGCACCGTAACCCATTCACGCGGTGGCTGCTTGTCGGCCAGCTAGTTCGGAGAGGATTTCGGTCGCGGGTCTCCGAATGGTTTACGCTCAATTACAATATTTCAGCCACCTGAACATGCCCGTTTTCCAAAACGCGTTATCAAAACAAACCATACGGAGAGGAAACCTACTTTACGTTACTCCGTATTTCTTCTTATAACAAGTCAAGAATTCAAGATCTAATTTTTCTTTCGCGTTCCCGAAGTTTCGACGCGGTACCGAAAAGTATACTACTCTAACTCAACCCGACGAAGACTACTCTAAATAAAATAACGAAACAATCAAAGGTACCGCGTACCGCGCGCGACGCGAAACCGACCTCAGCGGATTTGGCGAAACCCTACCCTCGCGACGACATACCTACCCTGCACTCTCTCTTCCCACTGAAAAAGAAGAACCGCTGAAAAGGAAAGTCGTGGTTCTGTTTAGCAATTCATGTTGTTATTCATAACAATTCACAATCGTGGTCTTCTACAGTAAATAATTGATTTTACCAATTAAGCTATCTCCTAAATACAGTCTACCGCCCTCCGTCAATGGAAAACCTAATTACGTAACCAATCTGTACATAAGCTCAGCTCACTCTCTGAGATTCATTCAATGATATCGATCAAACTCATATGAAAAGTATTCTGATCAGTATACTGTTCTCTTCCCGGTTTCAAAGTTTAATACTATGTTAATGCGTAAAAGAAACCAAAACATTCCTTGAAATGATTGTAATGATGGCGATTCCAAAAGGAATTTGTGACTGGTGAGATGTGAGTTGAGGTAATTATTTACTTCTATGACCTGGCAATTCAAACGTAATTGAATTAAATAGATTTGTTCAATTGGATTTGGTTATCCTAAATTAGACAACTATTCATTTGGATATTTACTCTTACGTTTAGTACAAATATCATACCTAGATTTGACTAAGAATAAAATTATTGCCTAAATTTGATTAAATAATAAATTTTAACTAACGCTTCAACAATTATCTAAATGTGATGAAGATTTAATTCATATACGCGTTGAACAATCTCGTTCCGCTTCTCGTCTTAATATTTTGTACAAGACACGCTCTTTTGGACTTGTCGAGTTTCGAAATTTCGATGCCAAATTAGACCAATCTTCTTCTGTGAAGTAAATCACTTGCCAAACTGTACTCTTACCGCCTGGTTTTCGGTCTACGAAGGAGTATCTCCTCGAATCTTGGATCTCTGGCAATAGACTTCTGTCTATAAGACTTAAATCAAAAGGAGCTTGTTGCTTTTTATTTTCGAATTCTTCCATCAAAGATTGGCCAGAAGTTCTTTTACCAGATTTCGAGTCATATTCGAAGTCAGCAAAAGCGGCTTGGGTGGCTGATTCTGTGAGCCATTTTGGGTTAGCCTCTAAACTTAGTCGCTTAGGAGAAATTTTGTGATTTGCAGAGAATAAAGGTTTAAGTGCCAACGAATCGCTACCGTATTGCAATATTGTAATACTAACTAAATTAATCACATACTCTTCGTCGACATCTTGGTTACGATAGTGGTCAATACTCTCGCCGCTGTTACAAGAATATCCACGCGAATTGCTGCCCTCGTCTTCGTTTAAAATAGGAGTCTCCACAATCGGCAACAATTGATTGTCCTTGACTGTATCACTACTATTGTTAATGTTATTAGTTATATTACTAAGATAAGCGAATGATTCGATAAGTTCTGTATCAGTAGCATTTGGCTCACGAATATGGTCATCAGTCTTATTAACTAGTTCACAGTTGTGACGATAGCTTTCGTTCTGACCAGGCTCTTTGAATTCTCTTCGGGATTGTTCTGTTGAAGCTATTTGATAGTTGATGTGATGAACAGTTACATCTAAAGTCGAGTTACTTAAGTTTACCATTGGATCAACGCTACTGCTTTCCAATCTATCTTCATATGATGGGGGCAGTAATTCGATTGGTTGCTGTGAAGTTTCAGCAATATGAGTATTCTCTGCATCACAATATCGGTTTGTGTCATCATTTTTTAACGAAAACACTCCACCTTCAATATTCGTATCACAATTAATAGAATTCAATATTATATCTTCAATTGGATCTTCAACAGCCTCATACAACGGTAAATTAGGTGCATTTGCTTCCACAGTCGTCGAGATTTCCAGCAATTCTCCACTTGATACAGTCATCGGCTTGGAAGTGGATACAGGGGGTAACCTTCCCGTTGAAAGCTTGGATTCGTCAGCCACGACCGTTGTGCCTTTTCTGCCGGTGAAATGTACCTTCCTCGTGTGTCTGGCTTCTATCCGCCCGTCCTTTATTTCGAATTCAGCAGTATTCACGGTCACTTCACAATTATCTTCACTGAATTTCCACATGTATAAACCCCGAAACAAACTCAACATGCACGCACTGTTCGACTTGTCGCCATCTTCTTTCTTTTCCTTTTTCCTCCTTGTGTTGGACTGTCAATCCGACAACCGCCGACAAAACAGATGTGCGGAATGGAACGCCACATGGCGGCAATGTGCATTTCCATTTGTCGCCAGTGGCATAGTGTTTCGATGGCCACGGTGGAGGGGGCATTCCCAGATGAATATGCCTCGAAATGTGTCGGGGTTTTGATTAATATTATGTTTCAAATATTTAAATCCACAGATCGAAATATTTGGAGAGAAAAAAAAATATTTTCTGCGCAACGATATCCGCACGAAAGATGAAGTCCGCTTGCATTTCGAGGTCATACCCATCTGGCCGGGTGCAAGGGTTCGGGATCGGAATCACTTCGATTCCCGGGCGTAGGCGTCACATTACACATTCCCCCCCCCCCCCCAAAATCGAAGTAATTACGATCCCGTCTCCTATGTAAAAGGTCTTGGTTAGGGCCGTGGCGGGTCGAAGGTCGATTTCGAGGAATAGGCTACAACCATGTTCGTGAAGACTCGACAGTGACTATACCGTAAGGAGTCAGGTGTTACTCGGAGGTCTTCGTCCAGGCAGAGATTTAGGTAAGCCAAGGTTGTTCGTGGGAAATAGTTGCACTTCATCGTCTAAGGTCTTTTGTGTGGTAAATTCCCAGGGTTTTACCAGCCATGTCCGCGATGAGGTATCGGGTGGGGCTTATTACTTGTAGGACTCGACACTTCACGAATTTCTTGTCTAGTTTGGCATTGTAATGTCCGGTGGCATCGCTCCGTCGGAAGTTTCGACGATATATCTCGTCGCCTACCTTAAAGCCAGAAGGATGAGATCGCAAGTTGTACCGCTCCTCTCCCATCCGTCTACTTTCTTCAATCTTCTCCCGCAGTTGATCTCGCAGAAGTTGGAGCTTTTCGTGCGGTTCCAGAACCACGATTGGGTCCTCTAGCGATTTCAGCTGCCGCAATAGCCGGTAAGCGCTCCCATGACAGATCATGTACTGGCCGAACAATGCGAAATACGGCGAAATGCCGGTAGTGGCGTGGTACGACGAGCGCAGCGCACTAGTGATGGCGGACAATTTGCGATCCCAGTCCTTCTGATTCGGGTGGACATAGGCGCGGATGGCCGCTATGAGCGTACGATTCAGTCGTTCGGATGCGTTGGCTTGTGGTGAATAGACGGCGGTTCGTTGGTGGATGATGCCGTATTTGGACATTAGGTCTCGGAACTTGCTGGAGGTGAACTGGACCCCGTTGTCGGAGACAAGTTTCTCCGGAACTCCAAACATGTGAAAGACTCGGTTCTCCAAGAAGCTGATTATAGGTCCAGTGTGCATGTTACGTAGTGGTTCTATGATAGGGAATTTAGAGAGCTGGTCCAGGACCACGACAGCTCCCGTGTGACCAGAAGCAGATCGAGGGTAAGGACCGATAAGATCAATGTACAAGCGCTGGAACACGCGTTCGGGGACCTCAACCTTACCCATGGGAGGCCGAAGAATGGTGTTGGGCGCTTTAGTGCACTTGCATAGCTCACAGGAGGCTACGTACGCTTTTATCTGTTGTGCCATCTTAGGCCAAAAGAAACAGGTTTTCAACCGCCTAAGTGTACGACCGTAACCGCCGTGCGCACTTGAGGGGTGGTCATGGGCCCGTCTGATAAGATCAGTGGTTAATTCTTCGGGCACCCACAACTTCCACTGTTCTTCTTCTTGTATGGGGTCTCCGGATGCGTGTCCCATCCGCTTATAAATAAATCCATCCGTCAACCGCAGTTCAGGAAGCTGGGACAGTTGATTCTGGATAGTGTGAATCAGTTGGGTGTAGCTGCCTGACTTGAAGGCAGGATGGTCCAGATCGATCAATTGGGGGCTGTCGTCCTCCTGGACCAACTCGGCTCCTTCAGGGGCGAACATTCTGGATAGGGTGTCGGGGACTACATGCTGGCTTCCTTTTCGGTGGCGAATTGTGAAGTCAAATGCCTATAATTTCAGTGCCCACCTGGCCAATCTGCCGTTGAGATCAGTCTGGCTCATTAGCCATTTCAGAGAAGCGTGGTCCGTAACGATTTCAAAGGTGTGTCCACATAGGCTCGGAAGCGTTTCACTGCCAACACTGCAGCTAGACATTCCTGCTCGGAGACCGTGTAATTTCGCTGGGCTGGGTTCAACTTGTGAGACATGAAGGCTATAGGTCTCTCCTCGCCGTCTTGTGCAACCTGGACTAAGACTGCTCCCACCCCATGTTGACTCGCGTCACAATGGATTGAGAACGGTTGGTCAAAGTCCGGGCTGTGCAGTACGGGGGCTGTAGTCAGACTCTTTTTTAGCTCTTCAAAGGCTCGCAAGCTGGGCTCTTCCCAGACGAATTTACGTCCCTTACGCAGCATGTCGGTCAAAGGAGTGGTAATGGTGGCATAGTCACGTACAAAACGCTGGTACCATCCGCATAAGCCTAAGAATCGCCGTAATTGTTTGGGGGTCTTGGGTAATGGAAAAACGTCAATCGCTTGAGTCTTGTCCGGATCGGTCTTGATATGGCCATGCCCAATGATGTGACCTAAATACTTCACCTCCGTCATCACGAACTGACTCTTCCGTATGTTGATGGTTAATCTTGCCCTCCGGATGTGTAGAGCCA
Organism: Odontomyia ornata; assembly: GCA_963969285.1. Classification (NCBI taxonomy): domain Eukaryota; kingdom Metazoa; phylum Arthropoda; class Insecta; order Diptera; family Stratiomyidae; genus Odontomyia; species Odontomyia ornata. Next base: position 137,514,150 of record OZ017740.1, read on the forward strand.
CCTCCTGAAGCAGGTCGATGTGTTCGCCAAAGGTCTCGTTTATAAGCAACAGATCGTCCTGTAATGATTTTCTACTTTTCAGCTCGAACGCGGAACCGACCTCTCATCGGTTCTAGACGTTAAGTCTGAGTAGTGCCAACGGATGGTACCAACAGGTCAACCAATCCGTGCACCGTAACCCATTCACGCGGTGACTGCTTGTCGGCCAGCTAGTTCGGAGAGGATTTCGGTCGCGGGTCTCCGAATGGATTACGCTCAATTACAATATTTCAGTCACCTGAACTTGCCCGTTTTCCAAACGCGTCAACAATTACTCATCCAGAACGGGAAACCTACATTACGTTAATTCTGGATGTGATCTCTCCACAGATCTCAAATCAAAAACGCTATAAAATCCTATAGGCGCGTTACCGAATCACCGACGCGGTACCGAAAAATATGCTACTCGAAATTAAACCGACGAAAACTACTCTAATGAAATGACGAAACAAGCAAAGGTACCGCGTACCGCGCGCGACGCGAAACCGACTTCAGCGGATTTGTCGAAACCCTACCGTCGCGACGGCATACTTACCCTACACTCTTTGTTCCCCCTGGAAAAGAACGAGTCACTGAAAAGGAAAGTCGTGGGTTATCCTAGCAATTCATTTTTAATAATTATATTTATTTTTTTCTGTTTAGCAATTCACATCATATAAAAAAAACTGATTAAAAAAAAATTTAATAATAAATTCAAATATTAACATCTTTTCCTTCACACGGTAATATTTCCTGTTAAACATTGAAGGTTTACTTTTTTTGCTGTTATAGAAATAAAAGTGTGGGACGGAACCAAGCAAATTGATCTCATATCAATAATTATAAGTCTACAACTGGACATATTCTGGAATACCTTAAATAGTTACTTTCATCAATTTTTCTTGTGTTTATCATTAGAATTACGATTAAATACCTTTACTTAAGACAATGCATTGTAATATGAGATTAAAAATGATTACCAAAATGGCAGTTAACAATAAAACAAATTGAAATTATTTGTATGAGCTACAGATTAACTTTCTCCTACTCGTATGTTATTTGTTTTTCATGAAGCACTTCATTAAATACTTGAATATTTGGTTTTATATTTACACTAGTCCTATTGTTTATACCTCTTGAGTTCGTTTTAGTTTTGTTTACATAGAATTAAATTTATATGTAATTTGTTAGCTTATGCTATTTAAGTACTAAATATCATTTATTCTTGTTTGACACAAATTTTTTTTTTTTTGATAGTGTATAAGTTAATACAAGTGAAACACTCGGGCGTTTTTCCTCTTTTTTATAAATTCCTTGAATATTAATTAAGATAAGGAATTGTCCAACGATTTTTAACCCTCATCTAAATATGTCAAATTGACCATCAGTTTTCATTTTTAATTCGGGCAATACTTATTAATTTCTTCTTTCCATTAAGTCTTAGTAACGGATTGAAAATAAAAATCGTAAGGTCTTAATAGTTTGTAACCCAAAAGGATACAAAATCAAAAGCCAATGCTGGATACTTATAATAAATATTAATTAGCGAGATTCATACAGTATTTAGTGCCCCTTTAAATTAAAATGGTCTCTCGATAACTTCCATCGTATAAAAACATTATTTTTAATTGGCAGATGAAAACAAGTTATTTCAAAGGGTAAGTACTATATTGAGGGGGAATACTTTGAAATCTATTGAGCAACATCTACGAGCATCTGTGGCCTTTAAACTTATCTGCTCTATAAACCAGAAATAAAACTTCCAAAAATGGTCCATACTAAAAAATCAACAAATGAATCATCACAAAACAATCAAATAAAGGAACTAATTCAAAAACTGAAATTAAACATTAAACCATTATATTGTTTTTCTTTTGTATAAATCAAGGCCTTTTTCATGTAAATGTACTCTAGAATTAAATTTCTGAATTTTCGCTTAATTTCAATCTTAAGTGGAAAGATAGAAAGTGTTTCAGTATTTCGAGAGAAATGCCGATATGGAAAAATCAATCGTTGAAATTTTCTAATTTACTTTTAGGATTCGGTCGGGAGTTGATATTGATGCATGTTTATTTCATCTTATAGGCTTTCCTATATGTATAGAGTAAATTGATATTTCTACTCAAAAACGCTCCTGCAGAGTCTCGCCTTGCATTTAGTGAAAGGTATATGTAATGTTCTATTATCGATTTAAACGCTGCGTTGGAGGTTCGGAATGTAGGTTCATGACCAAAATTTTTCATGACATTATTGGACAAAGTGAGCTCATATAAAGACTCGCCGCCTTCATTGTTGTTGTACCATTAAACACTGGAGACCAACGAGTATTTACGGCTACCGTCAGCTCTCTAATAGCGTCATTTAGCGCCATGTGGCTCAAATATAAACAAGAACGCCATCCAAAGAAACACATAAGAGAAATTTGTTTTTTTACGACAGTAGATTTGGGTTCTTACAAAAAAAAAAATTAAACGCCTCAACAAATTAGTGTTTGCACATTAGATATACTCGTATATATACCGCAGGGCCCCTTAACACATTGGCTAAGATAAGACCTTCCTAACCGCGCTTAGATCTCAGATGCTTGCTAATCCAATTTTTATTCTAGCCACCAAACAAACACCTCGAAAGAATTAATCTTTAATTAACTTCCTCTCCGCGAGCTCAAGCACTTTAAATTCAACTCGGCAGTTGACATCGGTGACCTGTTCCATATCAGCTAGACCGAATCTCATATCGCCAAAAATTCGTTGTCTAGCGTCTAACGTTCTAGCAGAAAGTCTCACCCACCATTCGTTGACAAACGATCCCCGGCAAGCGAAGTGAATTGCAATATTTGACGTTCTCCCAACTGTCAATTGTTCGGCTCGCCTTCAGTATCAATTTAGTTGATCTCGGTATTTATTCAATTGTTTTGCAAACTCGCAAAGTGACGTGTTAACTAGTTTAGCGCGTAATTTGATATTGCTTCCCTGAATCCGCCGCAATATTTAACATTAGAAGAAGTTTACGAGAAAACTGGAGTTGAATATTTCAAGGTGAAGTGATTAGATGCAGTTATGCTATTACTAAAGCCTTCAACTTCTGCCACTGCTGATGGTTTTTCAGCACTGCTGCTTTCACCCGCATGGTCACCTTTCGCCTGACTGTTATCTTCTTGTGCCTTTCCGCTCACACTAGACAAAATATTGCTAATACTTTCTAAGTCTTACTTAACTAAACTAACCTCTTCCATAATTTGAGCCTGTTGATCTTCTTTCGTGCATAAATTGCCGGTACATACGATATGATGCATGCATCCAGGAACCAATAGCTTTTAAAATCTTGACGGCAGGCTACTACATCGATGTGGAATGTGCAAGTCCCCAAGAACTACAACAAGCATTTTGAAGAATAGTTACCAGAGTGCAAAGCTTCAGGTTTGTCCAAGGCTCCTATTTCCTCCCATCTTTTTTCTTTCATTCTACACAGCCGGGACGCGCGTTCTTTTCTTTTAGACACAACACTAACCTAGAGAGAGAGGTTAACTCTTAAACTTTTAATTGACGAAAAATTGCATCACAATTATTACGTATATCACAATAGTTGCTATGTTCGTCGAAGAATGATCTGGTCTTTATGCTGAGGTATTTATTGATGGTTTCCGAAGCAATTTCGTTCAGAAAATGAATAAAAACACTTCAAAGTGTCCTAATGACGTTTTGTTCACTCGTCGTCCATTTGTACTCCTTCGCCTCCATGTGGCTGTCAAAATCACCCGGTTGTCACATCGGACAAAACAGCTGTGTGTGGAATGGCACGCTATATGGCGGCAATGTGCCTCTCCAGTTGTCGCCAGTGGCATAGTTTTCTCGATGGCCACGGTGGAGGGGCGTTTCCAGATGGCCGGTTGCAAGGGTTCGGGATCGGAATCACTTCGATTCCCGGGCGCAGGCGTCACATTACAGTCCAAGTAAACGAAAACTTGGTGCCGCAAGTGAGGTGGTATTACCTTATCCATAAGGCGCGTCATTGTTTGGGGGGCATTACACAATCCGAATGGCATGGTCACGAATTGATATAAGGGCCGACCTGGGACTGTGAAGGCTGTTTTCTCCTTTGAACCGGGGTCTAAAGGAATTTGCCAGAAGGCGTCCTTGAGGTCTAAGCTCGTGATGAAGTGGGCTTTAGGCAACCGACTCAAAATGCCTTCAATCAACGGTAGAGGGTATGCGTCCTTGACTGTGACGGCGTTCAAGCGTCTGGCATCTAAGCATAACCGGACCTTGTTCGGCTTGACAACTAAGGTGACTGGGGAAGCCCACGCGCTCTGTGATTCTTCGATTACGCCTAATGCTAGCATTCGATCCACTTCGGCATATAACGATTTTTCCTTCGCCGGAGATATGGCAAAATGTCTCTGTTTTATGGGTTTAGCATCCCCCACATCTATAGTGTGGAACATCAGGGCAGTCCGCCCGAGACCTTCCTTCTCATGCGATGGAAAAGCCGATATAGCCGAGTCGAGACGCAGTTGCTGATTTACATCCAGTGTATGTCGTAATAAGTTAGTGGGTTGAGATTGGACAGGAGCTGTGGTGACGGACTCCAGGGTCGTACCGGAAAATAGTGCCGGGGCCAAGTTAAATTTTCGAACGAAATCCACTCCTAGATAAAGATTCTGGGTTAACTGAGGAATGATGAAAAATTCCAGAGGTTTAGTTACTCCTTTAAAGGTGACATCCGTCATAATTTTTCCCACTACAGAGTGACAAGTTCCGTCCGCCATGCTTAACCAGGAGGTGAAATGACGGATTTGGTCCGCGTGCATTGCCAGTACCTCCCCTGCAAAATCGGCAGATATGCAATTCACACTGGCTCCCGTATCGACTAAGCCTGACACTCGTTTTTGCAGGAGGTGTACTGACGCATATGGCTGAACATCATCCCTCAATAATTCGTCTAATTGTATGTCCTTCAGCACCTTCCTCGACTGCCTGACTTTTCTCCAGAAGCTCCGCATCCGACGCGTGGCTCGCTTTCTTCGCGGTGGGACTTCTGTAGCCAACTCCTCATGGATGATGCGCTGTCGAGTAGCCAAATAATTCCGCAGCCGGACGTGGAAAGGTTTAACATGCCAAGGAACTTTCGCCTCGCTATCATTTCCCTGCGCGTTGGCCTCGGCGAAGGATGGCGTCGGTTGTGGAACTTCGGGAGAACTGTGTTTAGCGGTGCGAGTCAGCAGAATTGGAGTCATGTTGGGGGCTTGGTCATAGCTAGTGATGGGGTCAAGATTGGTTCGTCCGGGGTTTAGGAGTGCCGACGGGTGGTCGCGGCACTCGGTGGCAAGTTTTTTCGCACTTTGCAATTTGCACAGTCAGGTGCGTATGTTTCGGCCTTCCCGCAGCGGTAGCAGAAAAGCGTCGGCTCCGCTGGACATGCATAGAACCGATGCCCCGGTTGTCGGCAGTTCCAACAGACCGTCGGGCTAGTGATTGCTTCTAGGGAGGGTCGATCAATCAATGCTGGGTCTTCAAGCTCCTGTGGTGCTCCGCTCCTCGGTACTGGTACTGGATCAGCAAGCAGGTGGTCCGCTGCCATCAACTCCGCGGTGTGATGATTTCGGGGATTTGGTCCCGTTATGCGAGGTTGTGGACGGAAGGTACCTCGCCGCTCATCCAAGTGTTCTTGCCTACGGGCATGGAGGCGCAATCCCTGTATGGTGTTGATGGGAAAATGCAGAAGGCTGTTCTGGAGATCTCAGCGCATATTCTCTCTGATAATTTCTACCAGTTCGTCCTCGGGCATGGTAGTTCGCAAGCGAGTGCTCAATCTCACTATACTTGTGTAGTACTGGTCGAACGGTTCATGAGCGCCTTGTTTCCGTTTCTTTATTTGTTCCTTTAGCTCTCTCTCAGTGAAGCCATCCTCAAATCGATTGCGGAAGGCTGCACTGAAAGAGTGCCAAGTGGGACGTGGCGTTGATTCTTTAAAGCTCCAGTACCAGTCGGCAGCGTCGCCGCTGAACAAAAGATGTGCATGCCGGAGGAAGGCCGAGGAATCACCTCCCAGGGTGCTGGATACTAACGCCTGAATCCGGAAAAGGAACCGGTCCGCCGATATCATATCGTTGAACCCTGTAAAGTTCAGGCGCCAACTCTCCATGATACGAGGCGTCGGGTCTCGAAAAAGTGTCAATGCGTTCCCGGGGGGAATCACATCCTCGATTGACCTGTTGCACCGAACTGCCTCGGGGACTAGAGGTACCAACGGAGGTGCGGTGCTGTGTCGTGGTCTATATTCGGGAGCTCTGGGATCCATTCCCGAGTTCCTTGGAGGTGGGGCCCATTGCTCGGATGGTCGAGAGTGGGGCATAGCCACACTGGGATTGGGTTCCCAGCCAAGCGGAGTTCTCACGCGGCTGGGTGGTTGGCTCATAGGGAGATTCTGGAGCTTTCCCTCCAGGTTGCCAATCCTCTCCGACATATCTCTCATCAACGCCACGAGGGTGTCAATGGAGTGGGCGGAAGGCATGGGGGTCACCTCGGACACGACACTAGTGGCCGGAACTTCACCGCCTACGGCTCCTTGAAGGTCTAAAAGTGGTTGGGACGGTTCGGCCTCTGGAACTCCTTTCGCCACTGCTCCACGCGTTGGTAGGGCCGTTCCGATGGGGACGTCTAGGGCGGTCCGCTCGATGGGTCGCCGGCATAAGGGACACAGCTTGGACGTGAGGAGGAGCTGTTGGACACAGGCACGATGGAATAGATGTCCACAATCCAATCGCACGCTGTGTACCCCCTCCACTACGTCCTCGAAGCAGATCCCGCAGTTAGCTGGTTGGACCGTTTTGGATCTGGTCCAACGCTTGTCTGGGGTCCGCTTCGTTGCCATCTTTGATTTTTTTGTTTTGCTGGGTGGTAGAAGTAAGTTTTTTCTTACTTAAAAAAAAGAAAAGGTTAACCCTAATATATATATAAAAAAACCTAAAAATAAATTCGTGGCCGATAGTGGCGAGCTATTTGATAAGTGGGAGAAAAAAAAATGTATTTAAAGTATACTTTCCTTTTCAGTGGTCGACTCCTTCAACGGGAAAGGAGAGTGCGTGGTAATCTGCCGAAGAAAGGGTGCTTTTGGTCGATTTACGAAATTTAACCCCTAAACCCACATACATTGCAAAACGTTTCTAATCTACGTTAAATGACTCGACGAGACAAGTGGTATAGCTACCGTAACAACTTAGTACGCGGTCAAAACTCCCGACGCGTGGAAGCATTCCGGGCTCCGCAATTCCAGCATACGCCACCGAACGTTGAACCGATACCACTCGTCTATCACGCATACGAAATAAGTAGAATCCATCCGCGACATAAAGGCAAGGTAGCCTTCTATTTTCTTGAGAGTCCATGCTGATAGGTAAACCCATCAGGCTGGCAGTTCCATCAAGAAAATAGAAGGTCCTTACAGGGGTTAGCCTGGGACAACACATCGGAAGGAATCTGTCGCGAAAGCAAAATCAACCAAAGGAGAGCGGAAGCTACTACTCACGTGAAGCGACTGCTAGAGTGTATCACACAACTCCACTGCTCCTGATAGTGGGACTCGAGTACCAGAGTACCTTACATCCTCCGTAAAGGAACAACTCGTCAAAAGACGCGAATTTCTTTCCCCCTTAGGATGTTTTAGGCCCCACGTTGGGCGCCATTTGTAATGATTTTACACCTTTTAGGTCCGAAACGCGGAACCGACCTCTCATCGGTTCTAGACGTTAAGTCTGAGTAGTGCCAACGGATGGTACCAACAGGTCAACCAATCCGTGCACCGTAACCCATTCACGCGGTGGCTGCTTGTCGGCCAGCTAGTTCGGAGAGGATTTCGGTCGCGGGTCTCCGAATGGGTTACGCTCAATTACAATATTTCAGCCACCTGAACATGCCCGTTTTCCAAAACGCGTTATCAAAACAAACCATACGGAGAGGAAACCTACTTTACGTTACTCCGTATTTCTTCTTATAACCAGTCAAGAATTCAAGATCTAATTTTTCTTTCGCGTTCCCGAAGTTTCGACGCGGTACCGAAAAGTATACTACTCTAACTCAACCCGATGAAGACTACTCTAAATAAAATAACGAAACAATCAAAGGTACCGCGTACCGCGCGTGACGCGAAACCGACCTCAGCGGATTTGGCGAAACCCTACCCTCGCGACGGCATACCTACCCTGCACTCTCTCTTCCCACTGAAAAAGAAGAACCGCTGAAAAGGAAAGTCGTGGTTCTGTTTAGCAATTCATGTTGTTATTCATAACAATTCACAATCGTGGTCTTCTACAGTAAATAATTGATTTTACCAATTAAGCTATCTCCTAAATACAGTCTACCGCCCTCCGTCAATGGAAAACCTAATTACGTAACCAATCTGTACATAAGCTCAGCTCACTCTCTGAGATTCATTCAATGATATCGATCAAACTCATATGAAAAGTATTTTGATCAGTATACTGTTCTCTTCCCGGTTTCAAAGTTTAATACTATGTTAATGCGTAAAAGAAACCAAAACATTCCTTGAAATGATTGTAATGATGGCGATTCCAAAAGGAATTTGTGACTGGTGAGATGTGAGTTGAGGTAATTATTTACTTCTATGACCTGGCAATTCAAACGTAATTGAATTAAATAGATTTGTTCAATTGGATTTGGTTATCCTAAATTAGACAACTATTCATTTGGATATTTACTCTTACGTTTAGTACAAATATCATACCTAGATTTGACTAAGAATAAAATTATTGCCTAAATTTGATTAAATAATAAATTTTAACTAACGCTTCAACAATTATCTAAATGTGATGAAGATTTAATTCATATACGCGTTGAACAATCTCGTTCCGCTTCTCGTCTTAATATTTTGTACAAGACACGCTCTTTTGGACTTGTCGAGTTTCGAAATTTCGATGCCAAATTAGACCAATCTTCTTCTGTGAAGCAAATCACTTGCCAAACTGTACTCTTACCGCCTGGTTTTCGGTCTACGAAGGAGTATCTCCTCGAATCTTGGATCTCTGGCAATAGACTTCTGTCTATAAGACTTAAATCAAAAGGAGCTTGTTGCTTTTTATTTTCGAATTCTTCCATCAAAGATTGGCCAGAAGTTCTTTTACCAGATTTCGAGTCATATTCGAAGTCAGCAAAAGCGGCTTGGGTGGCTGATTCTGTGAGCCATTTTGGGTTAGCCTCTAAACTTAGTCGCTTAGGAGAAATTTTGTGATTTGCAGAGAATAAAGGTTTAAGTGCCAACGAATCGCTACCGTATTGCAATATTGTAATACTAACTAAATTAATCACATACTCTTCGTCGACGTCTTGGTTACGATAGTGGTCAATACTCTCGCCGCTGTTACAAGAATATCCACGCGAATTGCTGCCCTCGTCTTCGTTTAAAATAGGAGTCTCCACAATCGGCAACAATTGATTGTCCTTGACTGTATCACTACTATTGTTAATGTTATTAGTTATATTACTAAGATAAGCGAATGATTCGATAAGTTCTGTATCAGTAGCATTTGGCTCACGAATATGGTCATCAGTCTTATTAACTAGTTCACAGTTGTGACGATAGCTTTCGTTCTGACCAGGCTCTTTGAATTCTCTTCGGGATTGTTCTGTTGAAGCTATTTGATAGTTGATGTGATGAACAGTTACATCTAAAGTCGAGTTACTTAAGTTTACCATTGGATCAACGCTACTGCTTTCCAATCTATCTTCATATGATGGGGGCAGTAATTCGATTGGTTGCTGTGAAGTTTCAGCAATATGTGTATTCTCTGCATCACAATATCGGTTTGTGTCATCATTTTTTAATGAAAACACTCCACCTTCAATATTCGTATCACAATTAATAGAATTCAATATTATATCTTCAATTGGATCTTCAACAGCCTCATACAACGGTAAATTAGGTGCATTTGCTTCCACAGTCGTCGAGATTTCCAGCAATTCTCCACTTGATACAGTCATCGGCTTGGAAGTGGATACAGGGGGTAACCTTCCCGTTGAAAGCTTGGATCCGTCAGCCACGACCGTTGTGCCTTTTCTGCCGGTGAAATGTACCTTCCTCGTGTGTCGGGCTTCTATCCGCCCGTCCTTTATTTCGAATTCAGCAGTATTCACGGTCACTTCACAATTATCTCCACTGAATTTCCACATGTATAGACCCCGAAACAAACTCAACATGCACGCACTGTTCGACTTGTCGCCATCTTCTTTCTTTTCCTTTTTCCTCCTTGTGTCGGACTGTCAATCCGACAACCGCCGACAAAACAGATGTGCGGAATGGAACGCCACATGGCGGCAATGTGCATTTCCATTTGTCGCCAGTGGCATAGTGTTTCGATGGCCACGGTGGAGGGGGCATTCCCAGATGAATATGCCTCGAAATGTGTCGGGGTTTTGATTAATATTATGTTTCAAATATTTAAATCCACAGATCTAAATATTTGGAAAGAAAAAAAAATATTTTCTGCGCAACGATATCCGCACGAAAGATGAAGTCCGCTTGCATTTCGAGGTCATACCCATCTGGCCGGGTGCAAGGGTTCGGGATCGGAATCACTTCGATTCCCGGGCGTAGGCGTCACATTACACAATGTCATATGTCAAAGGCGTATTCGCCGAAGATCAGCCCTCTACAGAAATTCGACATCGGAAGTAGTAAAAAGCCTGAAGCGAGGTTATCAATCCAAGATCACGCTCTGTCCTGAAGACATCGGTAACATTATCATATTTTAGCTATCTTCTAAATTTTATTCAATTTTGATGATCTTGAAGACCAGCTGCATACACAGGAAAAAAGCTGCAATTAAACAAATCTTTGATAAGACTTGTGCTATGCTATGGGTGTGAAATATGGTCCCTAACCCAAGCATCCGCAAAATATTGAACGCCTTCGAGAGATGGGTCAACAATCACGAAGCTAGACGGGCACCAATGGCGAATTTGATACAAACATAAGCTGTATGAAGTTTTTAACGAGCCGGAGGTCTCAACGATTGTAAGACTGCAGAAGTTGACCACGTGAATCATATGGATGAACAATGGATACCAAAAAAGGCATTCGTTGGGAGAACTGTAGGGTGGAGACCAGTGAGGAAACCGAGGAAACACTGGCCTGACTCGGTCGACGAAGACAGTTCGGATTTCAAAATTAGAGGACGTGGTCAATGGACAGAGACAGGTGGAGGCGCTTTTAGCAGGGAGCCTGCGAGGGCTGTAGTGCTACGAGGAGGAAGAAGAATGTTTGATGCAATTTTCAACACTTCTTCACGAATATCATCACTTTAACTCTATTACTCTCATCGGTAGAGAACAGCGGGCAATTAAGGGCAACTTTGGATGTAAGGAGACTAAAACTCGATTCAGCAAAATGGGACCCAGAAATGCTCAATAACGAGAAAGCGGTTGATCTTGATAAAATGGTGCGAAAAATGAATAACCTGAAACAACAATAATAACAATGAATCAAAATTACATCACCATCAATTAAAGACATCCAAATAAGAGGCATACCTGTATGTATATAAAGACCGATTCTTTAAACGCCAGACGAGAGAAGAGAAAGGAAGTCATTTTGGCCACAATGTGCTTGAAACCGTCAAATTTTTGTCTAATATAACTGAAAAGGATTTTTAGCCAAACAAACCGTGTTGCATAAAGGCCAACATTGAGAAGATGAAGCTCTCATGTAAAAGAACTGATTTTGCACAACATACAATAAGGCTTAATGGCTTCAGTGTTTGTAATGATTTTCACTTTTCAGATCGAACGCGGAACCGACCTCTCATCGGTTCTAGACGTTAAGTCTGAGTAGTGCCAACGGATGGTACCAACAGGTCAACCAATCCGTGCACCGTAACCCATTCACGCGGTGACTGCTTGTCGGCCAGCTAGTTCGGAGAGGATTTCGGTCGCGGGTCTCCGAATTGGTTACGCTCAATTACAATATTTCAGTCACCTGGACATGCCCGTTTTCCAAACGCGTCAATAACTACTCATCCAGAACGGGAAACCTACGTTACTTTAGTTCTGGATGTGATCTCTCCACAGATCTCAAATCAAAACTCTACAAAATCCTATAGGCGCGTTACCGAATCACCGACGCGGTACCGAAAAATATGCTACTCGAAATTAAACCGACTAAAGCTACTCTAAGGAAATGACGAAACAATCAAAGGTACCGCGTACCGTGCGCGACGCGAAACCGACCTCAGCGGATTTGTCGAAACCCTACCCTCGCGACGGCATACCTACCTTACACTCTCTGCTCCCCCTGAAAAAGAACGAGCCACTGAAAAGGAAAGTCTTGGGTTATTTTTTTAGCAATTCATCTTTAATACTACAAAGATATTGAACAATTTTAGATTTGCTATTTTAAGTAGTTCTCGTTTGAAATATAAAGAAAACGAAAAAAAACAATTATTATAAACCTAATAATTCCCTTCCTAATGAAATATCTTTCTCTCTCTTTCTTAAGTTAGCTCACTTGTTCGTATACCCTATAACACAAGAATTTCTTTACAGAATCGAAATTATAAAACGGAATTATAGTTAAATTTGTTTCTATATTTAAATGAATAATATAGCAAGGGCGCACGCGATATTTTTTTTTTTCAATAAAAACTTCATCACTATATACCTCAATATTATGTCTTTAAATTAATTGCTAGTAGTTTTCATTTGCTTTAATTCTACAACCTATTTTACATTTCCTTAATTTATTTTGTTATTTAAGAATTATTTACAATCAAATTTTTTTTTTTATATGCATCATTCCGTTCAAATCACATATCAATATCAACCTTTCAAGACATTCATTTTACAAATTCTCTAAAAAATACGTGCACGAAATCTTTGAGAGTTGGGTTTCTTTTTTTTTTTTTTTTCTTTATCTGAGCGATCGGCCAATAGAGGGATTACAATTACTTTCATATCATGTGGTTATAATAATGCCCTCACTATATTCCATTCAATATTTTGCGTTTTCAATAAGTCTATCGTAAATGGAAAGATGAGTTTTCGACTGAATCAGATGGTAAGAGTTAGAAATTAATAAGGATAATCGTTGAAATAATCTCATTCTTACAAGGAACAGTTTGGAAAAGTAAATGGTAAATTGAATTTCACAGTTCTAAATTTGAGGATGTAAAATAAACTTCAATTTGAATGAATAGTGAGTATACATTTTAATGTATTTAAAGACATCAAATGTGTAATCTTTTAAATTCTAATTAATTATCAAAACTGATTGGGATCATGGTTTAAATTTGATTGAGAATACAATACTACGATCGTATAATTAATTGCAGTAACCATTTTTAACGAGCCTCCATTGTATTCATCAATTTTTTTCAACAATCAAATTCGAATAGATCGTGCAACGTATGGTCACGTTGAGTTCAATTAAATGCAGCAATCACTGAACATGTAAAAGTTCGTTTTAATTTTCTTTCCTCGTCTTTCCATTTTTTTTTTTTTTTTTATATATAACCGGTTAACCTATTCAATTAAATAGAACTATCTATACGAGAAGACTTCGTTTAATAAATGATTTCGTAGACAAACGAAAAATAAACAAATGGTTCTTTGTTTCCATTATGAAGGAATATCATAATTATGAACCTTTCGTGCATAAATTGCCGGTACATACCAAAGATTTGACAAACAAGTTCCTTCGAATTGTGATTTTTCCTTGCTATTCATTTGTTGTATCAGACTTTTGATCCGACGCCTAGTAGCGTTTTCGCCATATATTAGATGTAAATTTACTAAAGTGATGACTTCCCTATTATTATCAACGAGTTTTCTGAATATTTTTTTTTTTTTTTTTGTTATATCGTCTCGACGAGGACGGAAGGTTATAGTGATGTTCAGGCTGCTTTCAGGGTTTAGTAGTAGATTCGCTGGACTTACTTCTATACATTCACGCAGTCGCGGTAAATCGAGGCCTCTTGAGTTTACTTGAGTGATGATGAATGCGGGCAAGGAGCCTTTATCGTACACGGTAAATGATTTGCTAATATCGGTTGAACGTTGCTTTAATTCACCTAATGGCAAATAATCGGACCCAATTGGCCCTTTGTACAATCCTTGTGCAATAATGGATGCATGGCCTCCATGACCATTAAGATTAATGATTTGACCTCCTTCACTGATACTAGTAGTATATGGCGAAGAGAAAACAAGCTGACCTGCAGCATCTCCAATAACAGTAGGACAAAAACTTACGTATAAAGTTCGGCATTTTTCCTGCCCCTGCAATCTCATTAAGTTCGAGGTCTCTTCACATGAATTGATCAGTTGAAACCCTGGTCCTGAAACTTCGGCTTTCACAATCAATCTTTTATGCGAAGTGTTCTTTATTTGGAAAGACTTTTGCACAGATTTACGCAATCGAACACTTCCCCAAACTAGTTCGAGAGCAGACGCCTTAAGTGGCCACTTTCCGTCGCGATGACTAAATTCACTTGAGGTGGAACACTGTGAATTACTTCGTGATTTTAGAGGAACGGTAGTAATCGTTGAGGATGACTGCGTGAGCAAACCGAAGTTCGGTAGAGAGTACTTTCCACAATCTGGTGATTTGGAGGCTAAGAGAAACTTTCGATCCAAATCGGTGATAAGGTGTCCACTTGATTGTGGTTGAGTTTTGAGACCAACGGGTGTAGAAGGTTTGCTTCTGGATGCAGCTGCAAGTTCCAAATGCGTTGATGGGGAGCGCGATCTTCTGACTGGAATTTCACTGTCAGATGGTATTTCAGTTTCTAGCCGTGTAGAGGAATGAGAGCGTTTACGATTCTTTTTAAGCGTTTTTGTATAATATTTTTTCGATTTAACATTATCATCGATATCCCACGGAAATAAATTAGCGGCGACTTGAGTTTGACAGCACTTGCACGTAAAATGGCGTCATTTCTTATACTTAATCTGATACTTAGCTGGCAAATATGATCCTCCACCGCCTCGTCTCAAAGGAAACCTCGAACTGATCGTCGGCTTGCTTGGGAGCTAGATTTTCGTCCTCCTGGGGTACGAAGTAAGTATCTACTAATGTGAAAGCCTGGCTATAAATATCTTCATTTTCGTGATTTTGCAAAGCTTCAAGTTTGTCCAAGGCTCCTATTTCCTTCGGTGTTTTCGGCGAATCCAATTCATGGGGCGAGGAACTACAAACAAAACAGGGTAAAGCATTCGTCGATGTAACTCGAACGAAGAAAAATTTACCTCTTTATTCACAATCAATCCTTTGAGCTCGAATAATCAGGTATTGTGGACGAATTAATTAATTATTATAGTTTAAATAAATACTATCTGAAAGTCAAAGTTCTCTTTTCAGGCTCAGAACTTGTACTCCTTCGCCTCCATGTGGCTGTCAAATCCCCCGGTTGTCACCTCGGACAAAACAGCTGTGTGTGGAGTGGCACGTCACATGGCGGCAATGTGCCTCTCCATTTGTCGCCAGTGGCATAGTTTTCTCGATGGCCACGGTGGAGGGGCATTTCCAGATGGCCGGTTGCAAGGGTTCGGGATCGGAATCACTTCGATTCCCGGGCGTAGGCGTCACATTACATGTTAGCGACGGTTTACTTGTGTTTGTTTTGGTATAAATTTAACTTTTGAATCTTAACATAATATCGGGAGCATCCTCGCTATACAATCTAGGGTGACCAAATAAACGCCAGTTCTCGCATGTCGCATTTTTTCTTATGTAGTAATTGTTTTTCACTTAGTTGCATGGCTCCTAATCAAAGCCTTACTACAGTTTAACAAACCATGTACCAGAAAGCCCTACTACCCCATTCATGACCACCTGTAGGCTGACTTTGCTTGCTAGTTTGTATGAAGGTATATGGAGAAATCTGGAAGTGTGGACAAAAAATCGAGGTTTTGTTCGCTTTCGAGACGGATTTCAATTGTGGAATCCGGATGGTCCGCGGAGAACATCATAGCGCTCCTTCTGAAGTAAATTTTGTTTCATTTCATACATTCGTTCATGCATTATTGATGTTAAGAGTTAAGAGAATGAGAATTTGTTTACTTCCTCAAGTTAGCTGTCAGTGAGGGGAGTTAAACGTGTGTTTCATTTGGTTGTACTAAATGTTGTAGGTGTACAGTGGACAGTGCAAGGTGAATTTTTGGCATGCAAGGAATGTGATTTGTACCTTTTTCGAGTGAAACATCGAATATATTGCGCCGTACTAGCACTTGCAGGGTCAAAATTCCGGCAAGATAGTTCGTTGAAAAAAATTCGGCGAAACACTGTTGGTCCTCGTATCGCATTACAACTGATTATGTGCACTTTACCAAGCAATATATCGTAAATTACTGCATCCCGGGATGATTTTGTTACCAGTGAATAAAACATCTGTAGTGGTTAGACATGTTCAAAAATGTCCGTGAAGGACTGCAGCGATGGTCTGCTGCCTCGGCAGAAGAAGGTGTCGGTATCTGCCGAGAATGCCTTCGTCTGGAGACGCGTGAATGCGCTGGCAGGCTAGCATTGCGGTGTCGTGGGGCGGGTTCATTTCCCCAGCACGAGGACCCACTACAAAAAAATTTCGCATTCACGAATTTGACTGCTGGAGATCCAGGGGCAACCGAAGTCGCAAAAATTGTAGATAACTACTCAGAGGGAGATAGAGCTTGTTACGAGAACAAGTGGAACCTGAAAAGAAAGGCGGACTTGGGGTAACCTCGTCATTACCCGACGAAGTTCATGGCCCACAAATGAAAGAGGGGCAAACGGGTGATGGTGGAGCCCCTTCGCACCCACCCAACCGGAATAAATCCATGTATATTGTGTTGCAGTGGCCAGGTATTCCTCTTCTGAGTGGAAAACTCATACAACTTGAATTGCATGAACTTTCCCATCAGAAGGGGAGTACCCCGGTGACCAATTTATGCCATAGAATTATACAATTTGATTGCATAACTCTATGCCACAAAGAGGCACTCTGCTTGGGCCACTCAACCCGCGACGTCACCTGAAACAGAAGGAGTTTATTTAGTGCCCGATGGCTGGCTCATTTGTGGCGTGGAGAGCATACCATCGTACCGGGTCCTATACCCGGTCAGGGAGGACAAAATAGAAAGACCGAGGTTATTGTTTTAATTCCACATTTTTCCTTTTATTCTACTATTAATGTGTTTCTCATACAATTACAAATCAGTTAATTGTGTGCGAATTGGAATATATTGTAAGAATGTAATTACTAGGACAAATTCCGACACACTACTCTATTTCCACAATTTTTGAATTTTTCTTTTTCCCTTTTCTCCTTTTTTTTCTTTTTTTTTTATTATTATTCAAAACATATATTTTAGATTTGTATATAATTCGAAATAAAACATGCAAAAAAAAATTGATAAAGGAGGACTGGGTAAGTACCCTACCCAGTCCTCCTCCTACGAGCGCTCGTGTTGGGGGCGGGTAAGGGCCTGCGACTGTTATGGCAATTATTAAATTTTTATGTTATTTTGCTTCAGCGTGGATATTCAGATTCGATAATTATGTACATGAAGAAAAAAAAATGAAGGAGTGTAAGATACTAAATCGGAATCGGGACTACTTTTACTTATTATAAACTTTGCATTAATTCCTTGGTTGGAACATTTTGGTCGACGCTTACCAGCCAGTTGCTGCAGATTACAGAAACGTTTCAAAAAAAAAGTTCAATTATGCATAGCAGGATGCCATCAAGAGCGCGAACCATTCAAAATACTAGCCCCGCGGGCTCAGAACCAGCGACAAAAATTTTCTACAGCATCGACTTCCGGGGCACCAAAGTACACGTCTGAACCACAGGTCGCGCATATAAACATCGAACAACCATTCTTACAAGTATTGCGTGGCGTTTATTAATTCCTATCTATCCGGAGATCCTCCCACGCGTTGTCATCAGCGAACAATATGTACATGTATTTCATAGGTATTCACTTGATAAGCAAATAATGCTCATTGAAAGTTTATTCTAAAATATCACTCCCAAAACTTCATTTGCACCAGATATGCACCATACAAACACAGAATGTATTCCCTGCAAGTGTTCTGTATGCTTCCGTGAAATGTTCCACGTAGTTTGTGCTCCTACAATTCATATCTATGTGCACGATTCTTCTTATAAGTATTGCGCGGCGTTTCGGAATTTGTACTGGATCATGCACGGTATTCTAACGCCAGCGATTCCACGCGAACCGGGTTCTCTAATTGTTGAACCGAAGTGGCAACATAGCATTTCGACAAAAGCGCTAACGGTTAATTGCGGATTCATTACAACTCATTGTTATTAGATTCCGGGCAAATCAAAGACGTCCTATAGCCAATTGTTTCTCAGTTTCCTAACTCCTTTGGGGACCTGGTTATTTCTGGGAGCTAAAGAATAACTTCCCAACAGAGGGTTTAAGGGAGGGAGGAATCTTTGCATACCCAAGTGAAAACACTTCCACCATACAGCTTAGCGGAACACGAGTTTTATTCTCTTTTTCACTAATCTACACGACTCACTAAGCGTTCACTATTTACACGAACTTTAGAGCATTCTTTATACAGTCCTCGTTAGCTTAAACTTTCGATCAATCCCTGTACCGACTACCTTCGACAAACACTTCCGTTTTCTGTCCACGGTAGCCTCGAGCCGTCTTCCGCTCCCAACCTTCTCACCGTCGCGATCCCGAGCCGACTCCCCTAAAAACTACTCGCGACAGCACCAGCAACACAAGCAAATCCCACTCCCGCTATCGCTGGCATTCGCCTCTTCACCCTCCTTTCTCGCTTGTTTTCATCTCGCTTGCGACTCGTTACAACGAAATGAAGAGGATGTTCAAGAATGCTAAAATTGCTTTCTATGCGTGGGTGCGGGAAGTCAAAGTTGTATGCATCGGTTGCACGGTAGTATCTCATGCAGTTTTTGCGAGAATGTTTGTATGGCTATTACACAGTCTCGTACAAGTGTTGCATGAGTCGGATGCGTCGGCTGCGCAGTATGTGTAGTATGGGTTAGGTGTGTTGGGTGCGTTTCGAAGCTTTAGCATTTGAATGGGATTTTGTGTTGCTTGATTGCTGTATTTATGTGAGGGTAAATGTTCGTACGTGTTGAATGAACGCTGAATGCAGTTTGTTTTGCTATGAGACAAAATGTTGTTTCTAATGCATTTATTACTTCTCTTCCCTCTTTTCTCCATTAATTGCAGTAATAATCTGTTTCTCTCTTTTTTTTTTGTGTTCTCCCTTTTAACTAGGTTTTTGATTTCGTACCATATTGAGGATATGCTGGGATTTAGGGTTGGTAAACAAAAAATGTTAAATATAAATGTGCTATTTTGGTTTTTGTAGCCTGCAACGCCGGGAATTTTCAGCGACGTGTCGCATATGTCTTCGACGTAGAGAAATTTTTCACCGGTATGTTCGTAATAATCATTACGGATATCCTCTATTGTCGCTCCATCCTTAGCTCGCGAAGCGATAATACTGCGAATAATTGCATCAAACGGAATTTGATCGTCTGATAAATTATTTGCAGAGTCCTTTGACGTAAGGCTACAATCGGCAACAATAGTCATTTTTCTCTAATTCCAAACAATTAAAACATAGGAACACGGAACAGTGAACTACAGAGAATGAAAGGCGATTTCATTATGTTAGGTAGAGGTACAGATCATTCTATTTTTATTAAAAACTCTCGCAATTCATTGTACTATACTGTTCATAGGATTGTATAGTAATGAGCGTATTGTTTAGAGGATTGAATTTCATGAACCTGGTTCTTGATTTCCCTTCCAAATTGTATAACAGCCGATTAGTTCACCAGTCCTAACATCATGTATCGGATGGAAGCATATCGAAGGAATGATGTTGCCAATTCGGTTTGGTTTCCATAGAACCCTTGCACGCTGGTTTTTTTTTGAACCTCACCTGCTCGATTACTACACATCCCTCTAGCCGTGCTGATCTTTAATCTATTAGAATTAATACATTGTGTCTTTCTTCACACTACGTTCTGCCTGATGTTCGCTTTGTGTAACAAAACCGCATTTAGAATTAGAAAGTTTTTTCGAAGTTTCAGGCCCACTTGCTCCCCCAACAACGAGCGCTCGTTGGAGGAGTAGGTTAGTACCTTGTTTCTTTTAAATCATATTTATATATTTATTTGAATGTTTCCAAATCGCATTATATTTATTTATATGAATCATTTACAAATTGCATTAAATCTATTTATTTGTACCATTTAAAAATTGCATTGTATTTATTTATTTGAATCATTTCAAAATTGCATTCTATTTATGTATTTACTCTGAATTATTTCAAAATTGCAATATGTTCATTTTTCTGAATTATCTCAGGTTATTATTCAAAAATGTTTTGATACGATCATGGCAATGAAAATGAAGTGACAGCAGAAATTGTTTAGATAAGCTGAGTTACGTACAAACGTGGCAATGTCTATTATTAAACCATTGAGAATGAGAGGGAATAGAAGTAGTTTTAAACACATGAGATTCTTGTAGAAAAATGAAATAAAAGAAATGACAAGTTAAATAGCTACACTCGATCTTCTCATTTGAGAACTCGAACGGGTATGGGACCCTCCACGTTGGCTGGCTCCTCCACTTATGAGCTAGCCATTGGGTAAGCTTTCCCTCTTTTTCTACATTCCATGGGCTCTTGCCGGGGTACTTGGCCTTCTTGACCCGACATAGGCCAAAGCGTCAATTTGGATCCTTGATACGGCAGGGAGTGGTTCGAGAGTGCACGGCCTCCATCTTATTTGTAGGCCGTGAATTTTCGTGAAGACGGAATCGCCTTACGTCTCGCGAGCAGTTAACCGGGTGTCGTGTCTCACATGTAAATCCTTTCGATATGTTACTTCGGCCATTAACGCCTTCCAACGGTTAATCGCTCTTACATTCTGATCGACTCTGGTCGACCGTAGAATTCGTAAATGCGAGAAATATTTTTGTAGTGGGCCCTTGTGCTGTGGAAAAAGAACGCGCCCCACGACACCGCAATGCTAGCTTGTCAGCACACTTACGCGTCCCGAGACAAGGCCATCTCCAGCTGAGCATGAATTTTGCGCTCGCTGAGGCAACAGTCCACCGCTGCAGTCCTATACGGACATTATTCCACTACGCAAACACTACAACTAGGACTGCTTTTATTTGAAATTTGTACCAGGTAAAGTGGAAAACTCTTCCTTTCTACGGTCGATCTTCTTGTCGCAAAGTTTTTGACGGAAATAAATTCAATTTCTGGTGCAGCTTCCTTGAGTACCTGAAGAGGATCGACCGTATTCTCTCCGCAGTCCAAACCCTTCAACAAAAAGGTCTGATTTTCTCACATTTTGGGGTATAGGTGGTGTGGAACATCCCCAAAATTCAGCACGTCTTTAGCTGACATCAAATCAACCAGTGATTTCGTTCTAATAGTTAATTTTTCTGCATTAACTCTTTTGATCCCGAAATTGCTTAGTTTATTTTTGGCTGCCAATAGCGGAACCATATCTTTTCCGCTTTGTCCGAATACATTGATTGCGGGAACTTTTTCTGCCTTTTTGGTGGCTTTGTCAGAGGAACCAGCAGAACTGCGAGCTGGTTTCTTCTCCTTATTTTGATTTTTTAAATACTGAATAAAATTAACATCATTATCTTGATTAGAATTACCTTCAATACTTGGTTAAACTTCCATTTCCTCTTGTATTCCGTCCAGCACTGCATAATAGTTTTGGCTATCGGTAGTGCCTCCAGCATTTAGGATTTCTTCTAGGATGGTATGTTTTGCAGTTTTCTTCGCCTTTGTTTCTTTATTGACTTGCTTTTGTGGTTGTGCGTCTTGAGTCTTCATCCCTCTCTTGAATAGATCCTCGAGGGACTGTAGCCGTAGTCTTATCTCATGATTTTCTTGTCGAAGTCTTCTTCTACGATTTCGACTATTTGCGTTTCACATCTGCCATCTACGAAGTTTTCCTAGTTTTTTCGTGTTCGCTGTCTCCCCGTGTTCCCACAACAGTGGGAAGCCGTCGGCTTGAATTCTACGTCTAGCACTCGTTGCGTGTAGAAGTGTTTTTAATCGCTCCTGTCATTAATTTTAAAAAGTAATTAGTTTTTCACAAAAATCAGTTGAAAATAATTTTTTTAATTGAAAATTATCACCGTCGAATAATTCGAGCATTTATCGAATACCTGTAATTTATTTTTTGAAGAAGTATCAAAAGTGGAAATACGTTCAACGGAAGTCCCGGTTTAAGAAAATTCCCTCTAGTCTCGTTGTCAAAGCAACGAGATGGAGGAGCCCGATGGATTCATTCATCAACAAGAACCATTGCCATTGTAGCTGAAACGAAGATGCGATAACAACGAAGAAAAACTGCAAATTTTATCGGTCATCGAGATCGAGCAGTTAATCAAAGCTTACGAGAAAGCTGAGAAGGTTGAGAAAGAAAATGAAGAGCTCAGACTTCAACAAAGCAAATAAATCAGCAAGAAAGAAAAAGGGGTAAATTCAAAAACGACTGAAGATGAGAAATCTAAGAAACTGATTAAGAGGATGTCCTCAGCGCAGGCGGAGCAAACGGGGGAGGTGGCACCGGGATATTGGTTTGAAGACACTATTGTTTCCAAAATATTGGAAAAGTCGAATTCAAAATCTTTGAATCTCTTGAAGTGTCCGGTATCAAAATCTCGCTGCCAGGTGGGGATAACCTCTTCGTTATCTCTGCCTATGCAACTGGTCGAAATATTCTCAAGTTCAAGGAGAAGCTCGATTCCTTGTTTGAATACTCGAATTGAACAGGCTGCATAATTATTATATTCTTGCTGGTGATCTGAACGCCAAGCATACATCACGGCTAAACGCCACTAATAATCCAAGAGGTGTTTTCCTGAAATCGTGGATAACAGACAACCAAATTGAATACAGGTGCAATCTATATGGGTCGGAGTTCCCAACATACCCTAGGACAAATTCATATTTGGACCTCTGCATTGCCGACGCAAGACTTGAATTCAGCTTTAATAGTCTTCAACGGAAACTGCAGGTGCTTCCTTACGATAGCGACCATAACGCAATCGTAATGGAAATCAATCATCAAAGGGATGATTTCTTCCTCATTCCAGTTCAACATGAAAATCATTGGTTGAGTTTCAGAAAAGCAGACTGGGGAAAATTTCAAAAGAAGTTTAACCGAGAGTACCAGAAGCACTGTCCTCCTTCTGATGGTGGCAACTCTTACTCAATGGTTCCTAATGACAGGAATCTAACTAACGATGAAATAGATCTCTATTTGTCAAAGTTAGAGAAGCTGACGTTGGAAACGATTGAGAAAGCCTTTCCCAACATTAAGCATCGAAACAATATGGAAAGATATGAAACACCAACCATTGCAAGGTTGAAAAGATACCGAGCTTGAATCTTATTGTTATTTTGTCAGCTATGAAGACTTGTGTTTCATATTTCGCAGGATGAACAACAAGAAATCATGTGGTACTGACGGTATTACAAATGTAGTTCTCCGACCTTTGCCTGAGGTTGCTATTAGGAATTATTGCATATTGTTCAACAACATGTTGAGCAATTCATATTTCCCAAATAAGTGGAAAAAGGCTAAGGTATTTCCGATCTTGAAGAAAGGAAAAGAATCGTTATGCCTTAAAAGCTATCGCCCCATCAGCTTGCTGCCTAACATCAGCAAGGTGTTTAAAGTGTTACCCAACAGAACATTAAACGCCCACATTGAGGAATACGAGTTGATGCCGAATTGCCAATTTGGTTTTCGTGCCAGGCATTCGACCACACATGCAATAACGAAAGTAACCTCAGACATCTGTTGGAAACTAAATGATAGACAATGCGTTGGAGCATGTCTCATTGATATGGAGAAACCCCTCGATACGGTGTGGTTAGATGGACTAGTTTTTAAACTCCTTCAAGACAAGCTCCCCAGAAACCTTGTCGCCATGATTTGTAATATGTTATACGGAAAATCGTTTGTTGTAACTGATGGAAATCTGACAACAATGCGTGACTTCAAGGTCTTGAATGGTCTACAGCAGGGAACAGTTACTGCGCCTCTGCTCTTCTCAATCTTCATTCGCAAACTATTGAACGGCTTTGATTTTAACGTCTCGCCAACGCGATCATTGGTAGCGTTTGCTGATGATCTGATCATCTATACGGCAGATCGAAAAGCTACAATAGTTCAGAGCAATCTCCAAAAAATGTTCAATGATGTACAGCTGTACACTGACAATTGGCGAATGAAAATCAATGCGCAAAAGTGTGAAACAATCTTGTTTCGGACAACGCTGCAGGGGGTCAGTCAAGACCTGAAACGTAATTATAAAGATTTCCACATCATGGCTGGCGAGGGTAGTTTAGAATGAGCTCCACATAAATCCTGTGTTCGATACCTTGGTGTTTATCTCGATCAGTATCTGTACAATACTGAACATGTGAAAATCATGCTCAGTAAGTTACTAAAAGTAGTCATGGCCCTACGAAGACTCTTTCATTCAAATACATTGATCAAAAGGTCAAAATCATCTGTTACAAGACCCTGGTTAGACCAGTTTTGACATATGGATGTCAGATCTGGTACAACCAGAGTGCTAGTACTATGGAAAAATTAAGAGTTTTCGAAAGGAAATGTCTTCGTGCATGTACTGGTTTGTACAGAAAGCCTGAGACGGATTGGAAACATTATATATATCGAAAAGAAGAATTTATCAAACGGCTGAAGTGACAAGAGTCGATATCTTCATCTTGAAACTTCTTCGGAATCATATCGCAAGATCTGTGACTGTGAGTGAAAACCCTTGGACTTCACAGCCTTTCCACCCTAGTCAAAGTCAAAGGCGCTTTATTCAATACTAATCGGTATAAATTTTCAAAGAATATAAAGCAAATTCCAAACAATAAACATACAATAACTTAATGGCCCAAATGCCTCTTTAAATTTATACGTTATCAAAAAAATACTATAGCAAATTCAATTAATTAAAATTATTACATATTTTGAGATACAATTGGAAAAAGGAGAAAAAACCAACCAACACTATCCTAAAATTATTTATCATCTTAACACTACAGTGAACTTTGATCCTACACCTAATATTTTTTAACTTAATTCTAATAAAATTCAACCAAAAACTTTATCTTATACTAAAAAATTCTCAAACAATGTTCCTAATCTAAGCGTTTAACCTTATCTCTAACGTAATACAGTAAACATAACATATACCTAACCTATACCTTATTTTTAACAAAAATAAACAACAACACTAAATGTAGCAATAATGAGCTGAAACTCAAAAACTAAATAACGAAAAACACCAAAACTGAAAATAAACACGAATAATTTAGACATTGTCATTCAGCCACCAGTACCTAGTTTGCCCCGTCTCAACTCGATCAGCCTCAACGAATCTAGCAAATGAGTATCTCCATTGGAACTGTTCGTCTCGTGAACTCAAATTTGGAGGCTATTTTATCTTCTTATCTATATATGTGGTATATGACTGGGACGCCGTCAGAATCAAAAACATATCGATTCATGTCCAAATACACGAATGCTTCTGGAGGAACGAAGCTAGTAGCGAGGCAAGTCGCTATATACCCGTCTGTAGGGTGTGTAATTTGTGATTTCTGTGGCCGGCAAGGTCAACAAGTGGAAGACTGTTACCAAAAATTGAAATGGGAGAGTTCTAAAGCGGGAAACGAGAAAAAGTCGAGCCGAAAATCCCCGACTCGGCTCTAATTAGAATTGAACTGGGCACCACTCGTGGTGGATCCAAACTGTTTTCCGCGTCCCTACCCATAGATATAGGCATAGAAATTAGGACTAGGCTCACAATTGACACAGGCGCAGAGGTTAGCTTAATAAAAAAATCTGCCATAAAAGCAGGAAATATTAACTTTCGTCAGAAAATAACACTGCAATGTCCGTTTGGTCGAGGAGAAACATTAGGTACTATTTTAGGAAGATTTGATTTTCCCACTCCCCTTTTCTGCAATTTTCATGTAGTGGATGAGATACCTACCGGCTGCGCCAAAATGTTAAGTATCTTGCAACGAACGTTGCAACCTCAACTGCCTGGAGTAAATATTACCACAACGCTACACCCTATGTATAGCGTTGATACCTGTAAAGGAAGCAAAGCACTGTACCTACTACCGAACGAACACCTTCCTCCAGTATAAACTAATCTTCCTTCTTTTAATGCACATTTATTTAATTTCAAATGTTTGTACAAATTATTCTGGGCCTGCCGTGGGCGATGCTTCAATAGCCTGCTCCAATGCTGGACGGTCCGTCGGCATAACAGATGATTCCCTCTGCGTGTCCGGGACTTCGAAGTTGTTGGTGTTCGCTTGTCCGCTGCTTGCCTCTGCGTGTCTAGGACTTCGAAGTTGTTGGTGTTCGCTTGTCCGCTGCTTGCGTGTCTGGGACTACGAAGTTGTTGGTGTTCGCTTGTCCGCTGCTTGGCTTTCCTTTGTATGTTCAGCACGACGAGGCCTTGATCGCTTTTCGCTATTCCTGGCGGAAGCCTTGGAAGTGGTATTGTTCGGGCATACGCCTTGAACAAGCTACTCAACGATTAAGACACCATTGTTGGAACCACCAGGTTCTTTTATACTCGAAGATAGCCTACTTTTAATTGATTTATTGATTATCAAGCAAAATAATGGTTTCAATTTAGTTCATCCAAACATTTCAGAACCCCGACAATCTCTTCCTCCGTAGCTGCTACAGCTATAACGCGAAAGCTCCCGTTTTTACCACGCCCACTTTTCGCTCTTAACAGTAAGTTTCTCTTTTGAGACTCGGCTCGGTACATTAAACATGCCGAAGATTTTGTGTGTACACGCGAGTCGAGGTTTTGTGTTTCAATGCAAGTGCAAGTTAGACACACCTCTTTCATGCATGTGTAATTAATTGTGATAAGCGAAATATCAGGCAACTCGTGACTTTAACAAAGAGAGGGAGTCATGATAAGTAAAGTAGCATGCAACTAGAGAAATAGCATGCAATAAGTATATCGCATGTGACCTATAACAGGTGGAACGGCTGAGAAATCCAAGGGATTTCACTCACAGTCACAGATCTTGCGATATGATTCCGAAGAAGTTCGACCCTCGTCACTTCAGCAGTTTGATAAATTCTTCTATTCGATATATAATGTTTCCAATCCGTCTCAGGCTTTCTGTACAAACCAGTACATGCCCGAAGACATTTCCTTTCGAAAACTCTTAACTTTTCCATAGTACTAGCACTCTAGTTGTACCAGATCTGACATCCATATGTCATAACTGGTCTAACCAGGGTCTTGTAACAGATAATTTTGACCTTTTGATCAATGTATTTGGAATGAAAGAGTTTTCGTAGGGCCATGACTACTTTTAGTGCCTTACTGAGCATGATTTTCACATGTTCAGTATAGTACAGACACTGATCGAGATAAACACCGAGGTATCGAACACAGGATTTATGTGGAACTCGTTCTAAACTACCCTCGCCAGCCATGATATGGAAATCTTTATAATTACGTTTCAGGTCTTGACTGACCCCCTGCAGCGTTGTACGAAACAAGATTGTTTCACACTTTTGCGCATTGATTTTCATTCGCCAATTGTCAGTGTACAGCTGTACATCATTGAACATTTTTTGGAGATTGCTCTGAACTATTGTAGCTTTTCGATCTGCCGTATAGATGATCAGATCATCAGCAAACGCTACCAATGATCGCGTTGGCGAGACGTTAAAATCAAAGCCGTTCAATAGTTTGCGAATGAAGATTGAGAAGAGCAGAGGTGCAGTAACTGTTCCCTGCTGTAGACCATTCAAGACCTTGAAGTCACGCATTGCTGTCAGATTTTTATCAGTTACAACAAACGATTTCCCGTATAACATATTACACATCATGGCGACAAGGTTTCTGGGGAACTTGTCTTGAAGGAGTTTAAAAACTAGTCCATCTAACCACACCGTATCGAGGGGTTTCTCCATATCAATGAGACATGCTCCAACGCATTGTCTATCATTTAGTTTCCAACAGATGTCTGAGGTTACTTTCGTTATTGCATGTGTGGTCGAATGCCTGGCACGAAAACCAAATTGGCAATTCGGCATCAACTCGTATTCCTCAATGTGGGCGTTTAATGTTCTGTTGGGTAACACTTTAAACACCTTGCTGATGTTAGGCAGCAAGCTGATGGGGCGATAGCTTTTAAGGCATAAAGATTCTTTTCCTTTCTTCAAGATCGGAAATACCTTAGCCTTTTTCCACTTATTTGGGAAATATGAATTGCTCAACATGTTGTTGAACAATATGCAATAATTCCTAATAGCAACCTCAGGCAAAGGTCGGAGAACTACATTTGTAATACCGTCAGTACCACATGATTTCTTGTTGTTCATCCTGCGAAATATGAAACACAAGTCTTCATAGCTGACAAAATAACAATAAGATTCAAGCTCGGTATCTTTTCAACCTTGCAATGGTTGGTGTTTCATATCTTTCCATATTGTTTCGATGCTTAATGTTGGGAAAGGCTTTCTCAATCGTTTCCAACGTCAGCTTCTCTAACTTTGACAAATAGAGATCTATTTCATCGTTAGTTAGATTCCTGTCATTAGGAACCATTGAGTAAGAGTTGCCACCATCAGAAGGAGGACAGTGCTTCTGGTACTCTCGATTAAACTTCTTTTGAAATTTTCCCCAGTCTGCTTTTCTGAAACTCAACTGATGATTTTCTTGTTGAACTGGAATGAGGAAGAAATCATCCCTTTGATGATTGATTTCCATTACGATTGCGTTATGGTCGCTATCGTAAGGAAGCACCTGCAGTTTCCGTTGAGGACTATTAAAGCTGAATTCAAGTCTTGCGTCGGCAATGCAGAGGTCCAAATATGAATTTGTCCTAGGGTATGTTGGGAACTCCGACCCATATAGATTGCACCTGTATTCGATTTGGTTGTCTGTTATCCACGATTTCAGGAAAACACCTCTTGGACTATTAGTGGCGTTTAGCCGTGATGTATGCTTGGCGTTCAGATCACCAGCAAGAATATAATAATTATGACATATGGATGTTAGATCTGGTACAACGAGAGTGCTAGTACTATGGAAAAACTAAGATTTTTCGAAAGGAAATGTCTTCGTGCATGTACTGGTTTGTACAGAAAGTTTGAGACAGATTGGAAGCATTATATATCGAATAGAAGATTTTATCAAACTGCTGAAGTGACAAGAGTCTATATCTTCATATTGAAACTTCTTCGGAATCATATAGCAAGATCTGTGACTGTGAGTGAAAACCCTTGGATTTCACAGCCGTTCCACCCTACAGACGGGTATATAGCGACATGCCAAAGTCAACGTCAAAGTCAAAAGCGCTTTATTTAATACTAATCGTTATAAATTTTAAAAGAATATAAAGCAAATTCCAAACAATAACAATCAAAAACCTAATGGCCCAAATGGCTCTCTAAATTTATACGTTATCATTAACTCATTTCATCAAAAAAAAAACTATAGCAAATTCAATTGATTACGATTATTACATATTTTTAAAATTTAATTGGAAAAAGGAGAAAAAACCAACCAACACTATCCTAAAATTATTTATAATTAAGACACAACAGTGAAACTTTGATCCTACACCTAATATGTTGTAACTTATTTCTAATAAAAAACAATCAAAAACTTTATCTTATACTAAAAAAATTCTGTAACAATGTTCCTAACCTAAGTGTTTAATCTTATCTCTAACGGAATATAGTAAACATTACATATACCTAACCTATACCTTATTTTTAACAAAAATAAACAACAACACTAAATGTAGCAATAATGAGCTGAAACTCAAAAAAACGAAATATCGAAAAACACCAGAACTGAAAAATAAACACGAATAATTTAGACATTGTCATTCAGCCACCAATACCTGGATTGCGCCGTCTCAACTCAGCTTCAACGAATCTAGCAAATGAGTATCTCCATTGAAATCGTTGGTCTCGTGAACTCAAACTCGGAGGATATTTTATCTTCTTATCGGTGGCCCGTCGATATATGTGATATATGACTGGGACGCCGTCAGTAGCGAGGCAAGTCGCTATATACCCGTCTGTAGGGTGGAACGGCTGTGAAATCCAAGGGTTTTCACTCACAGTCACAGATCTTGCGATATGATTCCGAAGAAGTTCGACCCTCGTCACTTCAGCAGTTTGATAAATTCTTCTATTCGATATATAATGTTTCCAATCCGTCTCAGGCTTTCTGTACAAACCAGTACATGCACGAAGACATTTCCTTTCGAAAACTCTTAACTTTTCCATAGTACTAGCGCTCTGGTTGTACCAGATCTGACATCCATATGTCATAACTGGTCTAACCAGGGTCTTGTAACAGATAATTTTGACCTTTTGATCAATGTATTTGGAATGAAAGAGTTTTCGAAGGGCCATGACTACTTTTAGTGCCTTACTGAGCATGATTTTCACATGTTCAGTATAGTACAGATACTGATCGAGATAAACACCGAGGTATCGAACACAGGATTTATGTGGAACCCGTTCTAGACTGCTCTCACCAGCCATGATGTAGAAATCTTTCCAATTACGTTTCAGGTCTTGACTGACCCCCTGCAGCGTTGTCCGAAACAAGATTGTTTCACACTTCTGCGCATTGATTTTCATTCGCCAATTGTCAGTGTACAGCTGTACATCATTGAACATTTTTTGGAGATTGCTCTGAACTATTGTAGCTTTTCGGTCTGCCGTATAGATGATCAGATCATCAGCAAACGCTACCAATGATCGCGTTGGCGAGACGTTAAAATCAAAGCCGTTCAATAGTTTGCGAATGAAGATTGAAAAGAGCAGAGGCGCAGTAACTGTTCCCTGCTGTAGACCATTCAAGAGCTTGTAATGATTTTTAAATTTTTTTCTTTGCGATTGCGGAACCGACCTCTCATCGGTTCTAGACGTTAAGTCTGAGTAGTGCCAACAGATGGTACCAACCGGTCAACCAATCCGTGCACCGTAACCCATTCACGCGGTGGCTGCTTGTCGGCCAGCTAGATCGGAGAGGATTTCGGTCGCGGGTCTCCGAATGGGTTACGCTCAATTACAATATTCAGCCACCTGTACACGCCCGTTTTCAAAACGCGTTACAAAAGCAAACCCATACGGAGAGGAAACCTATTCTACGTTACTCCGTATTTCTTCATTAACCAGTCCAAAGCACAAAATCTAATTTTTATTTCGCGTTCCCGAATTTCCGACGCGGTACCGAAAAGTATGCTACACTAACTCAACCCGACGAAAACTACGTTAAAGAAAACTCAAAGTCAACTAAGGTACCGCGTACCACGCGCGACGCGAAACCGACCTCAGCGGATTTTCTCAAACCCTACCCTCGCGACGGCATACTTACCCTGCACCTCATTTCCCGCTGAAAGGCAGAACTACTGGAAAGGAAAGTCGTGTTTTAATTAGCAATTCATGATTTTATTAATATAATAATAGATACATAACTAAAGTTAAATCTTTAAATGCTTTTTTCTTAACTGTAAGGCCCTAACGCGGTTATATCTATCGTCTACGATTCTAGCGTTCAATTTCAACACCGTCGAGTCGTACAGATCTCCGAATTTACTGTAACTAAATTAATAATAAAGCACAGGATGTGATATATTTTTTTTTTACAGATTTCGAATTATGCTATAAAAGTCTTACTAAACAGTTCCACATCTATCGCCTTTAGTTTGCGTAGGTTTACCAACACTTTTCTACTATTGAAAAAAACCTTAAATTGCATTTTAACTGGTAATCGAAAATATATCTATCACATACATATATCGACGGGCCACCGATAAGAAGATAAAATATCCTCCGAACTTGAGTTCACGAGACCAACCATTCCAATGGAGATACTCATTTGCTAGATTCGTTGAGGGTGATCGAGTTGAGACGGGGCAATCTAGGTATTGGTGGCTGAATGACAATGTCTAAATTATTCGTGTTTATTTTCAGTTCTGGTGTTTTTCGTTATTTAGTTTTTGAGTTTCAGCTCATTATTGCTACATTTAGTGTTGTTGTTTATTTTTGTTAAAAATTAGGGATAGGTTAGGTTTATATTATGTTTATTATATTAGGTTAGAGATAAGGTAAAACGCTTAGGTTAGGAACATAGTTATAGATTTTTTTAGTATAAGATAAAGTTTTTGACTGCATTTATTAGAATTAAGTTAAAACATATTAGGTGTAGGATCAAAGTTCACTGTAGTGTTAAGATGATAAATAATTTTAGGATAGTGTTGGTTGGTTTTTTCTCCTTTTTCCAATTGAATTCTAAAAATATGTAATAATCCTAATTGATTGAATTTGCTATAGTTTTTTTTGATGAAATATGTTAATGATAACGTATAAATTTAGAGAGCCATTTGGGCCATTAAGTTTTGTATTGATATCGTTTGGAATTTGCTTTATATTCTTTTAAAATTTATAACGATCAGTATTAAATAAAGCGCTT
This sequence comes from Odontomyia ornata, assembly GCA_963969285.1. Classification (NCBI taxonomy): domain Eukaryota; kingdom Metazoa; phylum Arthropoda; class Insecta; order Diptera; family Stratiomyidae; genus Odontomyia; species Odontomyia ornata. Next base: position 137,546,723 of record OZ017740.1, read on the forward strand.
TTGACTTTGACTTTGACTTCGAAAATATATATATACATATAACACATGTGTGTATCTGTGTTATGGGACTCCCATTATCGCTGCCCTTACTCTACGAATAATTATCGAGCGGAAATTCTCGTTTCGAGTAGTTAGATGAAGAAAATAGACTGCAAAATTAACTAAAACGAAACCTTGTGCAACTTAACAATTTAAAGTTCTCTGACACTAACGGAACTCTGCTGGTTATTGTTTCCCTACTGCTAATACCTCACCATAGTCGTTACTGATGATGAGCTTTCTGCACCTACAAGTCTACTCAAAAGTTCAGCTTATCGCAACTTAAGTCTGCAATGAGTTAAATAGTCCAACATTGGAAGCTAACATTAAGTTAATAAAGCATGTTAACTGCAGCTACTAACTACCTATAAGAATAACAACTTTTTGGAGGAATGAGTATTACTAGTTAATCTCTTTTATTTCATTTTTACTTTACTCTTAGAGACCTATTATGTCCTAAGTTATGCTTTCCATACAAATTCATTTCAAATGCAGCTAAGGAACGACCCTCTTCTTTTTTTTTTAAATATACATGTTGCATGTACAGAAATATAATAAAAGAAATAAATTAAAAGTGGGAACGCTTTGATTTTGTATCTCTCAACAGGGTTAGTGGATACTCTTGTTTGGATCAAGGAATTTTCTCGAGGCCTATACACAATCAAAACTAAAAGTTAATTTGAACGTTAATCATTGAAAATTTACTCGTGTATTTTAATAATTTACCAGCCCCTTATTTAATTCTTTGGAATGCGATTACGAAGGCTTTCGTCACTAAAATATTCATTTGAATAATATTTCGCAAATTAGCGCAGCGAAAGTCTTGAACGCCTTCGTCACGATAGCTTTTATGCCAGGTACGTAACCAGAACAATACAAATTTCACTACAGACCTTGGAAATTCTTTGATATTCACTTAAACAGGAGTACCCAACCCCAGGGACACTGCTGAATAAACCTTTCTTTATTCAAAGTACCCCAAATATGTTGAGAAGACTCGATTACTTCAGTCTCATTAATTTCAAATATATTAGAAGATAGTTAACACATAAATCTACACTCTCTTCCCTCATAAAGTGTCTTACAATCTGCAGTACTCTATTCTACCGACTTTACTCAGATGTACGATCGTATAAAAATAAAATGCTTAAATATATTGAAAACTTAAAAAGGTAGGGTAACAATGCAAACAAAAATCATCAGTTAATTCACAACATTGAACATGTACTTTATTCTCGTTTGCGATCGCTACCACACACGTCAGTAAAATGTCTCCTTTGAATTCGACATCGTTCCGCACGACGCCCTGGATAATTCATTGATTGCGTGGATTTGGTTTAGAATTGTGTTATTTTTGTGATGTAAAACAATCGCTGGGTCAAGCACTTTGGGCAAGGTTTCATTAGGAATCCCGCCATGTGGCCTGATATATAATTTGCATGACCATTTTTGGAAAAGTCCCTTCTTTCATACCTTGAACATGTCCATTGTTCGCCTTGAGCAAGAAGCAGCGCCACAACGCAAAAGCCAAAAATCATTCGTTCCTTCCTCCACCCTTTACCCGCAATCGCTTGGTACCTTCCAACAGTTGTCACTGCCTTTGGGGGCTCAACCGGGATATCCTCCGGGGTTTAGATTTGGATTAAACGTCTATTTAAATTGGATTAATTGTCATTTCAATATTTTAAAGACTAATTTTTATCATCTTACATGGCCTTTAAACTGTTGCAATTATAATGAGCAGATGTGTAATTTCGGCGATACGATGCTTTAAGTCGGGTGCGGCACGCTCTAAATTCTCATTAGCGAAATCACACGATGGGAATATGTGTACAACATAAGCGGCTTGATCAATCCCTGTTGTTGGGGTGGCTGCTTCACCAAATCGCTGCGCAATTCACGTTCAACGACCTTCGCCACACTAGTACATAGCAACCGCGCGACTCACAACCACACTCTGCCGCCATGTGGCTGTCAATTTCTCCTTTTGACATCCCACGACAAAATTGACGTGGGATGTGCAACCGTCACACCCGACATGAGATGCCAAGCCACTCGGTGGCAAGGTGTGTTAGTGAGTCGCCAGCGGCGTCACAAGATTCATTACAACCTTGAAGTCGCGCATTGTTGTCAGATTTCCATCAGTTACAACAAACGATTTCCCGTATAACATATTACACATCATGGCGACAAGGTGTCTGGAGAACTTGTCCTGAAGGAGTTTAAAAATTAGTCCATCTAACCATACCGTATCAAAGGCTTTCTCCATATCATCTCCAATCCAGCACATTGTCTATCATTTAGTTTCCAACAGATGTCTGAGGTTACTTTCGTTATTGCATGTGTGGTCGAATGCCTGGCACGAAAACCAAATTGGCAATTCGGCATCAACTCATTTTCCTCAATGTGGGCGTTTAATGCTCTGTTGAGTATCACTTCAAACACCTTGCTGATGTTAGGCAGCAAGCTGATTGGGCGATAGCTTTTGGGGCACGAAGATTCTTTTCCTTTCTTCAAGATCGGAAATACCTTAGCCTTTTTCCACTCATTTGGGAAATATGAATTGCTCAACATGTTGTTGAACAATATGCAATAGTTCCTAATAGCAACCTCAGGCAAATGTCGGAGAACTACATTTGGAATACCATCAGTACCACATGATTTCTTGTTGTTTATCCTGCGAAATATGAAACACAAGTCTTCATAGCTGACAAAATAATCAATAAGATTCAAGCTCGGTATGAGGTCAGATGTTAATGTTTCATTGAAATGAAGAATTGACTGGCCGTTCAGGCTCGATTTGAAGTCGGAAACTTTTGCTTCAACGACCTCTGAAAAAATTTCGTTCCCTCTCTCAGGGTTTGGTAAATGAACCAATTCAAAATGTGTTCCAATCAGGGCAAGTTTATCCAATCCTTCACAAATAATCTCGTTTCCATTTCTATCCGGAGTCGTACTATCAGCCCTATCGAGAAGATTTATCTCATCACTAGTGACTTCAAGATTCGATACCTTCACTCGTGACTTCTTGCGGAATATGCTGTTCACTTTCGCAAACACGCCATCTGGGTCCTGTGGGCTAATACCCCTCAATTATTCCGCCCATTGATTGCTGACCTCACTTCTGAAGTATGACCGGATTAAGTTCCGGACATTCTTCAGATGTAATTTCAACAAAGACAATGAGGGATGGTTGTAGTCCAAAAATCGTCGATAAATATTGTTGACGCGTGTGAGAAAGAGGCTTTTCAATCTTTTCAACCTTGCGATGGTTGGTGTTTCATATCCTTCCATATTGTTTCGATGTTTAATCTTGGGAACGACTTTCTCAATCGTTTCCAACGTCAGCTTCTCTAACTTCGACAAATAGAGATCTATTTCATCGTTAGTTAGATTCCTGTCATTAGGAACCATTGAGCAAGAGTTGCCACCATCAGAAGGGGGACATTGCTTCTGGTACTCGCGATTAAACTTCTTTTGAAACTTTCCCCAGTCTGTTTTTTTGAAATTCAACCGATGATTTTCGTGTTGAACTGGAATGAGGAAGAAATCATCCCTGTGATGATTGATTTCCATTACGATTGCGTTATGGTCGCTATCATAAGGAAGTACCTGCAGTTTCCGTTGAGGACTATTAAAGTTGAATTCGAGTCTTGCGTCAGCAATGCAAAGGTCCAAATATGAATTTGTCCTAGGGTATGTTGGGAACTCCGACCCATATAGATTGCACCTGTATTCAATTTGGTTCTCTGTTATCCATGATTTCAGGAATACACCTCTTGGATTATTGGTGGCGTTCAGCCATGATGTATGCTTGGCGTTCAGGTCACCAGCAAGAATATAATAGTTATGCAGCCTGTTCAATTCGAGTATTTCAAACAAGGAATTGAGTTCCTCCTTGAGCTTGAGAACAGTTCCACCAGTTGCATAGGCAGAGATAACGAAGAGGTTATCCCCACCTGGCAGTGAAATTTTGATAACGGACACTTCAAGAGATTCAAAGCTTTTGAATTCGACTTTTTCTATATTTTGGAAACGATAGGGTCTTCGTACGAATATTCCGGTGCCACCTCCCCCATCACCTATTACCCTATCGTTTCTTACGAATTCAAAATCCTTGAATGTCATGGAGTGCCATGAATTGAGGTGGTTTCGGTTAGAAGCACGATGTCAGGCTTTTGTCTGGCAATGAATTCAAGAAGATAATCACGCCGATGTAAAGTAACAATGGAGTTGACGTTGATCGAGATGAGACGAATACTATCCATGGGAATGTGACTGGATGACAAATTATTTTGAGGCATTTGAAAGTCCTAAACGCTGAAAAACAATGTTAATTTTCGAATCTTGTTTATCGATTCGCTCTGATAAGAAATTTAATTGCTGTAAAATTTTGAGAAGCAGCTCATTATTGCCACTTACATTATTTATACTATTTTCCGCATTTTCTGCTGGTCCTCTAGCGGCTTGTGCAAATGATACTCCGGGCTTGACGAAGTTCGGAGCTAAGACACTGCGGTGTATTTGTGTTTGCTTTGGGACAGATTTCAATCTTGCATCCTGATATCGGGAGCATCCTCGATATGATGCCGGGTGACCAAAAACACCGCAGTTCACACAATATAATTTCTCTTTTGGCTCCGTCTGAGCCAATTTGCACTCACCGGGAGCATGCACGTCTTTGCATTTAACGCATCGGTAATGCATGGCGCAGTTGGCAGCCGAATGCCCAAATCGTTGGCAGCGATAGCACTGGTTGATTTCTCGTTTCTAGAGGCGTTCCCACCTCACCACTCGAAAATATAAATACCTGATTTGCTGAAGAGCGCTTGGACTGCACTTATTTGTTATTTGTACCAAATAAAGTGGTAAATTTTTTTTTTTCTACCGTCGACCTTCTTGTCGCGAATGTTTTAACAGAGATAAACTCGATTTGTGGTGCTGTTTCCTTGAGAACCTGAAGAAGATCGACGGTATCTTCTCCGCAGTTCAAGCCCTTCAGCAAGAACGTCTGGTTCTTCTCGCTTTTGGGGGTATAAGTGAAGTGCGGAACCTCCCCAGAATTCAAAGCATCTTTCGCTGATTTGAAATCAACCAGTGATTTCGTTCTAATTGACAGCTTCTCGGAATTTATTCGTTTGATTTCGAAATTTGTCAATTTGTTTTCGGCTGCCAACAGCCGAACCATGTCTTTTCCGCTTTGACCGAAGACATTAATTGGCGGAACTTTCTCGGTATTCTTCGCTACTTTTTGAGGAGGACCAGCAGAACTACGGGCTGGTTTCTTCTCCCTATTTCTACTTTCATTATTTTTATTTTTTAAATATAAGATAAAATTATCATCTTTATTACCTTCGTCTACCTCCATATCCTGTTGGAGTCCATCCAGCGCCGCAAAGTAGTTCTGGCTTTCGTTGGTGCCACCAGCACTTAATACCTCTTCAGTTATTATTGGATTTGCAGCTTTCTTCTGTTTTTCGATTTTTCGTATCGGATCACTCTCTTGAACATTTCTTCGTACGTTTGAATTCTTGCTTTTAACTCTTCGATTTCACTTCGAAGGCGACACACCTCCTGTCTATCCTCGAGCACTTGTGTTTTACGGCCGCCATCTGCGGTATCCTGGGTGCTCGTGTGTCTCCGCTTGTTGACACTTGTCGCCAATTTCACACCGTCACTCTCCCCGGGGCCCCCCAACGGAGGGAAGCCGTCGGGCTCCTCCATACAGCAGTCCCGAGTTGTCTTTGGTTTGTTGCCTTTTCTTGATTTATTGGTATGGTTGGTCGATGCCTTCGACGATTAATACTTCCCCAATAAAATCAATACTTGCTTTTGACTGACTCGTACAAAATTAATTCAATTATTTGAAACTGACCTTTGTGAAAAATTAATTAATTTTTAAAATTTATGGCCGGAGCGATTAAAAAAACGTCGACATGCAACGAGTGCTAGACGTAGAATTATAGCGACATGCCTCGCTACTGACTTTGTTCCTCCAGAAGCGTTCGTGTATTTGGACATGAATCGATATGTTTTTGATTCTGACGGCGTCCCAGTCATATATCACATATATCGACGGGCCACCGATAAGAAGATAAAATATCCTCCGAGTTTGAGTTCACGAGACCAACAATTCCAATGGAGGTACTCATTTGCTAGATTCGTTGAAGCTGATCGAATTGAGACGATGCACTCCAGGTATTGGTGCCTGAATGACAATGTCTAAATTATTCGTGTTTATTTTCTGTTTTGGTGTTTTTCGTTATTAAGTTTTTTGAGTTTCAGCTCATTATTGCTACATTTAGTGTTGTTGTTTATTTTTTTTAAAACTTAGGTATAGGTTAGGTATATGTTATGTTTACTATATTACTTAGAGATAAGGTTAAACGTTTAGATTAGGAACATTGTTTGAGAATTTTTTAGTATAAGATAAAGTTTTTGGTTGAATTTTATTAGAATTAAGTTAAAACATATCAGGTGTAGGATCAAAGTTCACTGTTGTGTTTAAATTATAAATAATTTTAGGATAGTATTGGTTGGTTTTTTCTCCTTTTTCCAATTGATTTTCAAAATATATAATAATCTTAATTCATTGAATTTGCAGGAGTTTTTTTGAAAAAATATGTTTAATTATAACGTATAAATTTAGAGAGGCATTTGGGCCATTAAGTTTTTGTATGTTTATTGTTTGGAATTTGCTTTATATTCTTTGAAAATTTATACCGATTAGTATTGAATAAAGCGCTTTTGACTTTGACTTTGAAAGGATGTATGGAAGGAAATGACTTTTTATAGGTGCTCACCGTACAAACCAAGACTCGCCGACTTTTCAAGAAAAACAGAGAAAATTGACTTATTTGCTCACCATTTTAAATGCATAGAAGTTGAAAAGGTATGACAAAACCCGGAAACATAGAATCGCGAGCTATAGTAGTTATTCAAAGAGCCAGAAGTTATAAAGAATTGAACGAAAACCTAGTGCATAAGAAGGTATTCGTCAGATGATAAACTGAAGGATAACAACCAGTAGAAAGTAGTGTTACAAAAATTTTCCTTTACCTAATAACATGAATTTGAGATACAAATATTCTTCAATAAGAAAATACATTTTTTTGCAATTTTTATTCATCACTTTTTATTTAATTTTTTATTTTTATTTTACTGTTTACAGAGATAAAATAAAAAATAAAAAATGAATCATATCATATAATATATTAAAAACGAAGGAAATATATTTTATAAAATATACTGGACAAACTAAGACGACAAAGAGACGAACGTACATCGGAACGATAGTCAAATTACCGCTCATCATCACCACATTCATTATATATTGTATGCTCTCTCATTGCGCTCGTTTACATTTTTTTTCATAATTTTCATGTGTTCAAGATAGTTTTATGCAATGTTCATAAAATTACCAATTCTCATTTTATTAATATATTTTTTAATCACAATAATGATGGAATTCAACATATCCGCTTTCACTTCCCTTCGTCTATTTTCATCTTCTGCATTTCAATAATTTGAATCGATTTTATTTTTACATAAACAACTAGTTGTTAATTTCATTTTTTTTATGTTTCCGTTTTTAAATAAGCTATACATCATCGACTTAGTACATTTACCATTACTGTAGATCATTCACAAAATTCAATTTTTTTGTTTTATTTCGATTATAAATTTTCTAAGAATTTGTCATAATAATTTACTTTATTTACTAAAAACGCTTGCTGTGTGTATGAGCCACCCAACACCCACATATTCAGTGCTTCAGCTACAGGATCTTTGTATGAGAATCGATATTCAATTTGACCGCCGAAATCGATTTGTAGCGCTGAAAGCATTCGATATGTGCATGCTGGAGTGAGAAACGTATTGTTTAGTCAAATTTCAAAAAGAATATATTTTCTACTGAAAGCAATATCTGCTATGAATAATTACCATCTGCAGGATGTACCCCGATGCAGCATTTATTGATGTTGATAAATTTTACAACCCTACAGTGTTGGTAAAAACAGATAATTGTACTTTCAAATAAATATAATTAAAGCGTTCAAAAACACCAGTCCACATTCAATAACAGTAAACCCTGATTAAACAAATAAATCAACACAGCACATCATTTCAAAAGCGTACACTGCGTGTGTTTATTCCGAATAAGATAAAAATACGAGTAATCTGTTCATTATTGACCACACATGAAACAAACGAAAATTTTGTTAATTATCATGCAAGTTTTTGTCTGTTTTTTTATTTCCTCGTTAGGTTTTTGTCCTTAATAATAATTCTTCAGTACGATTTATGTTTTATATTTAATATACGTTTTTTTTTAATGTTTAGATGCTTGTTACCTTAATTTGTTTTTTATTATTAATTTCTTAACTACATGCCTAGAGATGCGTAAATAATATTTATAGTTATTTTATATATTTTTTTTTATTTTTCTTGTATCATATAATTGCTTACAAACGAAGTTTACTTAAAATGAGATAAATAAATATTTTTTCCTTCTTGTTTAGTACAATAATCATTTTATACTTTTTTTTGTATAGATTTTTACTTTAATTTTTTAATCAAGTATTCAGAATCTGTTTTTTTATTTTCTTGGTTTCTTTATTCTTAGCATAACGTTTACGCTTAAAATACTACGTAAATTCGTCCTTAATTATGTACACAACTAAAACTTGTTAATCTAATAGAAGCTGAGGGAGTAATAAGAAATTTCTATGTATATAAAAATTAAATTAGTTGTATCAGAGTTTGAACATTTTAATATAAAGTGAAGAACAACTCCTCTGTCTATCTTCTGTTAATAGCTAGGGGGGAATCGAAATATTTTGATGGAAACCGCAACCCTTATTCCCTTCTAGTTGAGTTGGTGAATGAGTTCAATGATACGCAGCAACCTTATTATACATTGATACATTCACCCAGGAATTATCGATTTTTGGACCCCCAACTTTATGAAATAATTAAATATTCTTTTGCCTTACATATTTACTCGTACAAATATAGGGAACTGGAAAGGAAATCGTGTATTTTTACAAGAAACTTCGGACTGCAAAAGTATGTGCAGGTGAAGCTGCAGCCCTGTCAGGACAAAAAACGATTTTGAAAGGCGGAAAATCCGCAATATCGAATTAATATGTAAGATAGATGCATTATTTTAGTTACCCACAAATTGTCAGTGTTGTTAAATTACAACTTGAACACTCATGATAGTTGAATTTAATATCCGTCCTACCACCCTCCCCAATAATACCAGCTTCATTAAAATAAATGCTAGTTACCTTCACTTTTCTGCTAAACTTAAAGGTGATCCCTAATTAAATTATCTTTTAGCGATCCTCTTTGCTGTCATTGCTGTGTGTTGAAAGATTCAATGTTTCCAAATTTCCCGACTGCCTCGTTCTCACTGTTGACCGAAGTTCTCGTTTTCGTTCTGGTGGTTGACATCCATCCAATTCTTGCGTCGCAGATGACCGTGGCCTCTTTAAACGACCGGATCTTCTCTCTTCATTACTACCGCGTCCTGCTCCAGAACTCATTGATTCTCTTCCTCCGACTCCAGCTTCTTCCTCATTCATGCAAACCTTTGATTCACTAGGTGTGGGAGTTGGGGGCGCTGGTGGTCGAGGTTCACTTATAACTGGTGCAGATGGAGGCGTTGGTGGTGGTGGCGGAACTGATGGGGGTGCATTTATGATAGGTGAAGCTGTTGTCCTTGACGCCGGGCGTGATGGTGGTCTTTGTAACAAGGACACCGGAGGAGGTGATGTTTCAACTGGCGTTGGAGGTTTTGAATATTTTTGTTGAATTACATAGTCTTCAATTTCTGTATCTGAAGCGTGTTGTTGAAGTTGTTGTTTTAGCGTAGAGTTGCCTTCACAACTAGAAACGGTCAGTGAAGAACGCGGCTCACTACAACCACTACTAGTGCTAGCTCCACTACTAGCAGGCGGTGCTATCGTTATTGTCGTTTGAGATGGTAATGAGGCTGCTATGCTTGCTGCAGCCAGCGGAGTCAATGTTACTTTGTCTAATGTGGACAAATCACCCCGACTACTTTTGTCTGAAGTACTTCCCAAATTTAATGGGATTACATCATCTTTAGAGCTATTATTAGATATGTGGCTTTCAGTTCTTGAACGTTTTGATTTATGGTCATCACTTAAAGGCATGGCAGATGTAGGAGTCAACGAAATACCTGCTCCTAGTCCCAGAGCCTTTGTGTATATGTCCATCTGTTTCAAGTTTTGCTCAAAGGCATCTTTCATGTCCTGCTCACGACTTCGCTTGCTTCCTCCTCCTGTCGCTCCCAGCGTTGCGGCCGCCATAGCTTGAGCAGCCATCTCAGCTAATAACGCTTGATTTAAATCTGGATTCAAGCCGAGTGGTAACTGCGAGTTCTTTGAACTGCTTTTGCCTGACCCTCCACCACCCATTGGTAATTTACCTTGGGTAAAGGCTTGAATAGCTGCCAAATCAGGTGGCAGGGCGCTGCGAGTAAGATTCTCCATCCACTTTTGTCTATCTTTCTCGGCTTGTTTTTCTTGTGATTCTTTTGACGACATTGAAGATGACCGTTTTTCAGATCCGGTTGGCGCGCTGCCAATCAGTCGAGAAGCCTGTGCGATATCCATCCCCATGCGGTTTAGGGACTCTAGCAAATGTGGGTCACCAGTTGGCATCAAAAGACTGGATAATTGCGAAGCTTCATTATTTCGGCTCGACGATGAGCCGCGTCCTCTTCCAGTTGAAGTTGTTGTGGATCCACCCATTCCAGAAGAACTAAGCGCTGATGTTCTCGAGCTAGATTTGCCTTGCGATTGGCGAGAATTGCCTCCACCTGTATTTGAGCCATTCCCGCTACCACCAGCTCCTCCATTCAGAAGGTTATACTGCTGTGCTAATTGGTCGTATGGCGAAAGCGAATACGGATTGAGGCCACCTAGGCCGAGAGGAGGATACAGCAAGCTGGGGTTAGGGAATAAGAACGGGAAAGCTGAATTATTTTGCGCGGAAGAACCTGATGCACTTGAAGTTGGCGTTTTACTGGCTTGGTTCGATTGAGATTGATTTTGTTGTTGTTGCTGTTCGTTGCTAGATTTACTTTTCTTGTTGCCTGTATTTTGTGATCCACCAACTTTACCACTTGTAGCTCCTGTCAAATTACCCAGATTCGTACTGTTCGCTGCAGCCATTAGCGCAGCTAAACTTTGAGTATCCATACCCGCTAGATTACCAATTCCACCAAGGCCTGCCAGATTTGCGAAAAAGTTCATGTTCAGATTCCCTAAGCTTCCCATCCCACCAAGACCAGGCATACCAGCAAATGGCATTAAAAGTGGATTTTTCGGATCGAAGCTCAGGCCTGGAATACTAGATAGTAAGTTTGGATTCAAACCGGCTAAACTAGCAAACTGCATAGCATTTGCCTGATCCATAACACTTGGGCGTCCTTTTTTAGATTGTTGCTGTTGTGTATTAGAGCCCATACCACTTGAAGAACTATTTCCAGATGATTGCTGGCCGCGTCCTCCGTGACCTTTGCTTGAGCTATTACTTGTGTCCATACTCGATGCTTTTGGTGATGGTGCTGGCATAGGATTTGTTTGCATCTGAATCAATTCTATCCATTTCGGATCGATTTCGTAAGCAGGATTTTCACTTAGCCTGGAATATAAAAATAATGATTGTAATGAAAATGCACTAACTCAACTAATAATGTCGTACCATTGCATCAATCTCTTCAGTTGTGGCGCTTTCGTTCCAGACAATCGTTTGCCTGTTTGTTTGTTAATAACCGGAACATATTCTTCGCCAGTCAAACTATTTAGTCCGATTTTCTGTTGTTGTTGAGCTTGCTGTTGTGCCTGTTGTTGCTGTTGTTGTTGCTGCTGCTGTTGTTGTTGCTGTTGCTGCAAAGCTTGTTGCTGTTGTTGCTGCTGCTGCTGCTGTTGTTGTTGATGCTGTTGATGTAATTGTGATGCGGATGAAGTTGGCACATTCATGTTGCTACCATGTTGTCTTGTCGAACGACGGTAGTCCATATTTAATTGTTCATTTAATGCAGCATTTTGTTCAGCAAGCCACTTGTTAACTTTAGCATCATGTGAACTGTATTTAGCACTAAAAAGTGAATTAAAATTCGTTAAGTGTTATTACAATGAAAGTATGCAAATATGAAGTGAAGAAGCAGGACATGAAGTCCCAGTATTTATATTTTTGAGATAAAATGACTGGGATTTGTCCTATCAAACCTAAAACTGACCACTTTTCATTCAAGTTTAGCTAATATTTATTTATATTTTTTTAAATACAACAGAACAGTTCATTATCATTAACGAATAGTTAATTATTTATTCTCACGATTCCAAACCCTTTGCAAAAGGACGAGTTTTCGCCCCTACTCGCTCAAAGAAACACCTGTAGAAACAGCCCAAGCTCAATGCATGTAAGGTTGTCGTTCGTGTGTAAAAAGATAGATGATATCCTTGAATCAAAAATAATACATTTGTACCTTACGAAAGGTAATCAACGGATGAGCTATTTAGCATGTTGGAGTCTCCAAACAAAAGACTCAAGAAAAGATGAGCTTTGGTAAATTTTTTTTCCAGTTTTATTCGGCGAGTTTCATGCAAGATGACTGAGGAAAGCACAAAATTACCTGCAACTTCAATGAAATAAAAGTGCCTAGTCTACGTGTAAAGAAGATGCTCACGGAGCAGTTAAGGAATTAGGAGAGGAAGAGAACACAGATCAGAGGTCGCAATGAGATAAATCAGGCCACACTAAATGAAAGATTCATAAATATTCCTTTATAAGCACTGTTTATTTTTTATTGAGGTCTGAAATATGCACTAAATTGCAATACACTTCCAGGTAGAGGATATCGTTCTAGACGTGGAAGCGGAAATCAAATACATAAATAATGAAACAAAACAAAAATTTAAACAACAAACGACGGAAGCGGTGAAAGTAACCCAGGGGAAGTATGTGAAAAGTAACGCAGAATGGAAAGTACTCAAGGAACTGAAAACGAAACTAGCTTTCTACCTGAGAGCGGGTAAGGAGAATTGGATTGTGATAATGGACCGAAGCCACTGCGACGAATTTGTTTACGACAAACTCAATAATGGAAACTACCACCAGCTACGAACAGGTCCGCTCCCAGAATCAAATAGAGTGGGAGAAACTCGCAAAGCAGTGATTGGGGATAACAAATGTTTAAGAGTACCAAACTCATGTCTACTAAGAGTTAAATGTGCCCCGAAGGTTCATAAAAAAGGTGATGAACTAAGGGAGACTATTACGGCTACGAACGCTTCAACGATTAAAATAACTAATTGGCTGCTAGAAGAATGTAATAAAGTCCCCTACAAGAGTAACAAGTGCTCCGTCAAAAACAAGGAGGAATTGATCGAGATGCTCGAAACAGTGAAAATAGCAGAGGATGCTATACTGATCCCATATGACATAAAGTCTGTTTCCGAACCTACCAAGGAAGCAAGCCTTGGTTATTTTTGAAGACTGATTGCTCAAACATGAGAAATCACCGGAGTGGAGGAAACGTGCAAAATGCTGGACAAAACTAGCCACGTTATGTATGAGCGAGAATTATTTTGTGTCTAGAGGAAAATTCTACAAAGCAACAGCAGGAGTGGCAATGGGAAACCCTCTCTCCCTTATCTTAATCAAGCGAGATCTTTATGGACTGGCTGGAGATGGAACTTGAAAACAAGAAAATAATGTCACGCACCCGGAATAGGTACTTAGATAATATCTTCACGGTAATCAAAAACAAGGAAGCGGAAAAGCTTTTGGAGGAACCGATTAATATACATCCACGAATAGGGTTTACACTGGAGAAAGAGAAGGACGGCCAAGTACTTTTCCTGGAGATATCAACATAATCAAAGGTTCCGGCAAACTTGAATTTGACATATCTAGAAAGGAGATAACCATGCAAAGAACGATCCCATGCACGTAAAACCACAAATATGGGCAGAAAATGGCAACATACGATATGATTCACCGGATGATTACGATACCAATAACCAACGAGCGACTACAACTGGAAAAATACTACATCATGGGCACAGCAATCAAGAATGGGTACACCCGGAAAGTAATCGAGCAACGGATACGAAAAAAGGTGCAAGAACGCAAAAATCAGCTGACAACATTTTTTTAAACAGGAGCTACAACAACCAGGCATGAAGGATTCCTCACCCACCCACACAACAATCTCGAAAAAGTGTGAGCGGATAATAAGACAGACGGGACAGATCACAGCTTTCTCCAGCACAAAATATAGTACAGCCTAGAAGCAGCTTTAGGATTAGCGAAAGAGTCGAAGAATAAGGACGAAAAAGGAGGTATCTACAAAATCACTTGACCAGAGTGCGACATGATTTATATTGGGCAAACGAAACGACTAAATCAGGTGGCAAGAGCACATCAAATAAGCGAAACAAATCATTAAACGGAGTCAACAGAAACAGCAAGATCTGCGATAGCGAGGCACATGGTCGAGGAACAACAAACAAGTTGAAGTAGCAGGAGAGTACTCCTGCTAGAAGGGTTTTGCGAACTAATTAGTAACTCAAACAATATCTTCTGAATATCAAAACTTTACTAATATTCAGATTCCATAAACTGAGTTCAAGGAACTTAATCCTGGACATTATGTATTTAAATTCGCCGCCATTTTGTTCCAAGTGTTTTGACCCCGTTGCTTAATAGTGATGATAACACATCAATATTACAAATAATTTCTAAAATTTTTATTAAAATTCTTATATATTTGTAATGCCTATGTCCGTTGCAAACGTGTCTCTCCCTAGTATCATGTGTTAATGTTGTACGAGGTGTGACTTTTAAGTAATGAGACTGATTTTATTGCCGTGCTTGTGGCAAACTTGTGACCTTGAAATTCCCTTCCCCTTCGCCAGCATCCTTCCCCTCTCCATTGATATATTTACCATCGCTCTAGCTTCTTTAGTTTGCCTGCTGTGTCGTGTTGAGTAGACGTGTGTTGGTGGTGCTCGTCACAAAAATGGAGAAACGAAATCAAGAGCAACGCGTTGCCATAAAATTTTGTGCCAGATTGGGCGAAATAGCTTCAGAAACGTACACTAAAGTTTCATGGTGGTAGTGCTCTTAGTTGTGCCCAGGTGTTTCGATGGCATAAAGAGTATAAGAAGGAGACCAGTCAAGGTGCGGACTGACGTGAATGCGCAGCGTGTACGCGCCCTAATCCGTGAAGCTCGGCATTTAACAGTTCGAATGTTGGCCTCGGCACTGGGTATGAACCGTGAAACAGTCAGACAAATTTTAACCGACGATTTTGGGATGAAAAAGTTGTGCGCGAAGATTCCAAAGAACCACACCACACCGCCCTCAGCGTGTCCCAGTATTTGGCCTCTAAAGGAATCGCCGTGCTGCAACAGCCGCCTTATTCGCCCGATATGTCACCCTGTGACTTTTTTTCGTTCCCTAGAACAAAATCGGTGGTCCAAGGAACCCATTTTGAGTCGATTACGGACATCCAGGCGGCCGTGACGAGGGTACTCGCGGACATCCTAGTCGAAGCGTTCCAGATATGTTACGAAGCATGGAAAATGTGCTGGAATCGCAGTATAGCTGCCCAAGGGGACTGCTTTGAAGGGGATGGCAGAGTTATAGAATAATTTTTAAATATACGATTTTCATGGAATCAGACTCATTACTTAATTAACACACCTCGTAATTGTTAAATATTCAATCGGTTGTAGCTTAGCAGTTTATTGTTTGGCCGGCATGAATTTTTCAGGACACGTACAACTGCTATCAGATAACTAAAATTGTAGCTTTCAAGAAATTGAAGGGTCCTATTTTGATTTTTTAGGCAAAAACGTAAAATTTAGAAAATGTACTATTATTAACAAAGTTGATCGAATTTTGACTTCTGAGGTATTTGTTGCCTTAAAGAATTACCTCCACGATTTTTCTCAGATTTACAGGTCAAAGGTGACCAATCGCGAGGGGGAGGGACAAAAAATTTGCATACATTTTCCCTCCCCTGCACTCCTAAAGCAAAACTTTTTAGTTAAGACCTATTTTGAAAAGTTCTCATCAAGACCTTTCATTTGATACCGGTAGGTATTGCCTACATTCGGTGAATTTTTTTTTTTTCCAGGAGCCACTCCCCTATATGGGGAGACCCCCCCTTAAACACCTTAAATTTTTTTTTTGTGAAAATTTCAAGAGATCACAACTTTACATCTACCTACGAAATTTCATGTTTCTAGCTTAAGAGGTTTGCGAGAAGATTTGCTGTGACAGACGCACAGACAAACAGATTGCGATTTTAGTAGGGTTTCGTAAAATTATTTTACAAGACCCTAAAAATCAGGTGAGAAAATCTGGAGGTAGGCCAGGAACTAGGAGATTAGAGAAAACTTGATGAATACGAAAGTTTGTGGGTATCAAAGAATTCCGAAGGGAAAAGGATGAATACGGATGTCGGCAACGGTTACAGTGACTTGATTTCCATTTCATAGAAAAAAACCTTTTTCTTCAATATCCTTTATGTGAATTGCCTTTAATTACCCTAGGGGGAAAACATATTGTAATAAAAGCATATGTAAAGAGAATGAAGCTTCAGAATATCGCCACTGATGAAGGAGACATTTGTCCCTGAAATATCGATATCTGGCAAATAAATAATATAGAGCTTTTAAAATGATATTTGAAAATCTTTCACTTATTTTCGGGCACTATTAATCCGAAAATGATTACTGTAGGCCATACTATCTGAAAAGCTGTATCTATTGTCGGTACAAATACTTAAAGAGGGGACAATTCGCGCATATGAATATGTCCTATACTCGTATTATCCATAATGAAAACGTACCGAACCAAATGATGCAATTAGGGGTTTGAGAAATTTAGATCGGCAGCACAGGAACCTTACAACATAGCTTAACCTTAAAAACAACAATGCATATCTTAAATTCTTTCAAACTAACGCAAAGAAATCCGTAAAGCAAATCACGTTACGTGGTAATTCGTAAAAATGTTAAGAAAATCGCAACGTGGCTTCGTTAAACTTCAGCACGACAGTAAAACTGCTAGAGCATTGCACCACGGAAAATTGATAGCAACTACAAGGAAACTGAAGAAAGCAGAGCTCTATTAATGAATACCCACTCCGCAGGGAGTGAAATTAGAAGTGAAGGCGGTAACCATACAGAAATTCACATATGATGGGCAATTAACCCCTTGCAACTCTCTAAATCACCAATAGATGAAATGCACCCAGCCATTCTTTAAATAGAACAGAATCAGCTCGCATCGTACTTGATACGGATATGAACGAGAAATTTGGCTTTGGGAACTACAGTGATGGGAAAAATTAAAAGTAATCTTCTTTCCGAAAACATTAGTACAACGCATTTAGAACGAATAGCTTAGCTTCATTTAAATTCAAAACAACCGAAAACATTTTGAGAGAATTATTTGTAATGTGCCGCCTACGCCCGGGAATCGAAGTGATTCCGATCCCGAACCCTTGCACCCGGCCAGATGGTTATGACCTCGAAATGCAAGCGGACTTCATCTTTCGTGCGGATATCGTTGCGCAGAAAATATTTTTTTTTCTCTCCAAATATTTCGATCTGTGGATTTAAATATTTGAAACATAATATTAATCAAAAAACCCCGACACATTTCGAGGCATAGCCATCTGGGAATGCCCCCTCCACCGTGGCCATCGAAACACTATGCCACTGGCGACAAATGGAAATGCACATTGCCGCCATGTGGCGTTCCACTCCACACATCTGTTTTGTCGGCGGTTGTCGGATTGACAGTCCGACGCAACGAGGAATAGAAACGGCGGGAAATAAAAGAACTGCGAGTATTACTCTGCTCCCTCGGTTAATTTGAAGAAGGCGTGGATCCCATTGTATCAAATATTAATAGTCTCAGGAACAGACACTTAACTAAAGGTGAAACTTCTATGGAAGCGCGGTTCAAGCTAGTCAAGGTGAATATTATCAAGACAGGACATATCTTTTTGGCACATTCCTTCAATTACAATCGTTTCCCACTTATAGATAGCCAACACGTTCGGAAGTTGCTAAAGCACTTTGGAATTTGAGCAATTAGCCCAGATGGGGATATTTGGCCACACGTGCACAAGCGCCAATACATTTTAACAGGTGAAGAAGTGGCGCTGGAGGTGACGGAGCTCACAGTCGAAAAGAATGGAACCTTTGTTTCGCACAGTTGAATGCCACTTCATTCGTAATTGTTGGCGTGGCACTGTAGGCAATTTCGAATCATCTTTTCTGCGGCTTGAATATCTATGTCAGAGCCTGCCGGGAAGTCCCTCCTCTGGGCCCAGCCATCTGGTCTTGTAGTTGTTTGGCTACGTGCAACAAGTGGTTCGAGTTCGAATGTATTGTTCTTTCATTTTGCGTCTTTGAGAAGGGAGCATACGTTTAAACGAGGAGAGGTTAGAAACAATTGCGCAAGATCCGGATAGGTGCTTTCGAGGACGTTATGATTGGTTTTACACTGGTGGAAATCTTAATCTGATTGAGAATGCTAACAACCATTATGTGATCCATGCAACCGGAAGGGAATTGCAGAACTTATGTAAGTAAAACGAATATACGGTTGGAACTTTACTTTGTTTTTATTTGAGCATTTAGTGCGAAGTTTAATATTTAAAACTTTATGCGTAATAATAATAATTTATCTTTATTTGAGGAACACATGAAATACCAAATTTTTATAGCACTAAAACTTAAATAATCCTATTAATACTGCTTCAAAAAAAAAAAAATAATATTTCTCGAACTGATTTGCACTTAAAACCTTAATTTTCTCCTTTACGCGTGGATCCTTATAATCCAGCCAAGTCATAAAATAACAAACGAGTATTTCAACCATCACTCAAAATAATTTCATTTATTCTACACAAGTGTTTACACCTTTACAGTAAAATTGAGATAACAATATTAAAATTTTTATAGAAAATTACTTATCAAAATATTTCAAACCATCAAATATCAGTGATTTGGTAGAACAGTAACGATAATTCCATTAAAAATTATACTGTTTACTAATTTTTGAGAGAAGATTTTAATTCAAATTTAACGCTAATGGAAACACATATTTGATAAAATGTAATTCTTAAGCTCGATTTGAACATGAAACGAAAAAAGGAAGAAACCAAAAAAAAATAATTTTTAACGACATCTAAATAGAAAATTCGCTTGAAAACAATTTGCAAACAAAAAAATATTTTATATATATATATATATATATATTTCAAAAATTCGTAACTGCAAAAGAAAGAAGAAAAGAAATAGATAGTATATACAAATAGAATCTCAGAATTCTATTAGTTGTATTCCTAGTTTATATCTTATTGGTGAGGAAGTAGCATAGTTGCATACTAGGTATAATAAGTAATTGTAGTTTAACTTAAAATAAACGTTAGGTAAACTAGTAAAAAAAAAAAAAGCTAAAATCGAAAGATTTATCTTTTATATCCTCTGGAGCTAGCATTCAGTTTAGTTTTCTTTTTTAATTTCATTTAATTTTTTTGTTTTGATTTGCAATTGGTAACTCAGGATGAATAGCGAATAACTCAAAATGATTGTGTAAAATTTATACACTTTTTAGAGTTTAAAGTAAGGAACGTTACATTTTTCACATCGTGCTTAATAAATATATAATAGTATGATTTGCTTTTAAAGTTAAGTCAAAAAAAAAAAAAAATTAAATTAACATACTTCATTAAGATTGCGATCGTTTTGTTCGGAAAGTATTGTAAGTGAAATTTCACGTGTGCTAAACGTTGACTAGAAAAAATGCATCTTTTGCTATGAATCCTTGTCTATACATATATATAGCATAGAATATTATACCAGTGTAACTTTGAAAAGCTACTATTTTATGTTGAAGATTGAAAATGATTGCATTCCGTAACATTTAGTTAAATAATTTTAATAACTATATTTTGTTAATCTAATTAAAAGATGAATTTCGAAAATATTAAAATGAATTGCTAATTAAAGAAAGACTTTCCTTTTCAGTGGTTCCTTCTGTTTCAGCGGGAAAGTGAGTGTAGGGTAGGTATGTCGTCGCGAGGGTAGGGTTTCGCCAAATCCGCTGAGGTCGGTTTCGCGTCGCGCGCGGTACGCGGTACCTTTGTTGTTTCGTTATTTTATTTAGAGTAGTCTTCGTCGGGTTGAGTTAGAGTAGTATACTTTTCGGTACCGCGTCGAAACTTCGGGAACGTGAAATAAAAATTAGATTTTGAATTCTTGACTGGTTATAAGAAGAAATACGGAGTAACGTAAAGTAGGTTTCTTCTCCGTGTGGTTTGTTTTGATAACGCGTTTTGGAAAACGGGCATGTTCAGGTGGCTGAAATATTGTAATTGAGCGTAACCAATTCGGAGACCCGCGACCGAAATCCTCTCCGAACTAGCTGGCCGACAAGCAGCCACCGCGTAAATGGGTTACGGTGCGCGGA
Organism: Odontomyia ornata; assembly: GCA_963969285.1. Lineage (NCBI taxonomy): Eukaryota > Metazoa > Arthropoda > Insecta > Diptera > Stratiomyidae > Odontomyia > Odontomyia ornata. The sequence continues at coordinate 137,567,303 of OZ017740.1, forward strand.
TTGGTTGACCTGTTGGTACCATCCGTTGGCACTACTCAGACTTAACGTCTAGAACCGATCAGAGGTCGGTTCCGCGTTCGAACCCAAAAGGTTGAAAATCATTACATATTTCAGTTATATGGCAGTTACGATATATCATCTTAACATGAATCAACATTTAAACAGGTCGGACTTATCCTCGGGGATTTCATTTTATGCACTGGAAATGAAGATTAAGAAATTCTTGGGCGTAAAGAAAGCGCATTAGGTAGGTTTCTTGTCTAGAAAGCCGCTTTCAACAATACGAGTCATGAAGAATTGAGCAGAACATTTGTGAAAAGGCAGATTAACCATCTTAATTTACTGGTTGATCCAATCCTTCACAAGGATTACCGCACATAAGGTAGGAATTAGATTCGTTTATGTACGCATAACCCGAGAATGTCATCGAGGAAGCGTTTTGTAACCTCTACTGTGGACGACTGTGATCGATGATATTTTTAGAAGATTGCCTGTGATTGACGTAATATGTCAAGCACACGCGTGAGGAAAATATGAAACACCATTATGTGATATTTATGCAGGGAGTACTTAGTATTGCCAATGACTGATGTTACAAAAGAAGATTGGGCCTAATCGCTGGAAAAAAATTTCATTGTAGAAATAGAAGAACGGGAAAATTTAAAACCATCTGAATAGTAAAGATAGATATATCTAGGCATGGATCGCAGTATTATTTGACTTTGGTGAGATAAATAATCAGCTAAGGGCTGGCTAAGTTCAATATATTACCTTTGTCCCTACAACGGGACCAATGAAATCGTACCTCATAACAACGTTCGAAAGAAATTGAACTTTTCACCTCTCCATCTAGTAACATATCAAGTAGCAAGATCCTCAATGATCATGGTCTTCTATCACCGCAGCAAAAACGACTCTTGGATTGGGAATAACTATCAAGTTACGTTAGCTAAGTTATTCGCACAAATCAGTAAGTCATTTAACGGCACAGTTTAGTTTTCAAAACATGTTTGTACCAAAAATTGGGTAACAAGAGGTCATGGAGCTCTAAATTCACTGAACACCTCAAAGAATCACATGCTATCAAACACAGACGGATCTAATCAAAACAGGAATAGGGAATGCTTCTACCTGTTACCAAATATATAGTACATTCACTCTAGGAATGCCGAGCATCGTCCAGGTGAAAGTCTATGTAATCGCAGAAGTGTACAACATTGCATAGACGAAGGAAAATCAACAAATTGTATGAGAATACAAGGTTACTCATCACTAGACATCAGAGAACGTAGATGTCGAGGATTAACGAGGAAGGTATCTGCTACAAATTTTTGGTTCCTGAGCTCTACGGTGCGGCTAAGAAATCTGAAGTAGAGACTAAAGAATACAACAAATATTCAAGAAGGATAAGGGCCTAGTGGCATCAAAAACATTCTTACGCAAAAATGAGCTCAATAGAGAGAATAGCATTCATTATGCAATATTAAAAAACATTTTTTTTAAAGGTTATTCTCTTAATTTTACGAAACGTAGCTACGAGTGATGTGTCAAACGGTTCAAGGCTAAGTTTTCAGACACAGGGAGGGTGAGTGGTGTTTAGTGGATAGAATTATTGCCGCGTTCGGGAGTCTCACATTCAGAGCGTAAACAGCCTTCACCCCCCAGCCATCAAACCATAATTTTAATTTTGTGGGAAATTAAATACTGAGAGAGATAGGCACCGATCAACACTGAAGTAAGTTTAGATTAGATTTCTTTCGGGTTTTCTAATAGAACACTGGAAAGTCGACAAAACTTATATTGACGAATATTAAATAGATCGATATCAGTATAGCTGAGCAATGTGGCACTTGTTTAGGTCCTTGGTCATTAAGAAGTACGATAAACCGTTTTTTTATCTTTAAGGTTTTTTAAGGTTTATATTAGGTAAATTTCTCGAGAGAAAGTTATTTTAACGTAAAGTACTCAGCGAATCAATTTTCAAAAGGGAACATCTTACGAGAATTATCAAATTTTGACGTTACATTAGAGTTAAAGAGGCAAAAATGGTAGAGGTATGCGAATTTGAAAGAAGCAATTAATCAGACAAAACTGGGGTAGCGGAAATGCGAAGTCAAACCTTGCCAAAGGTGGTCCGTGAAAGACACTAAGGCATAGCAATCCCACCAGCAAACAAATCTCTCCGTCAAAAAATCTTACCGATGATCAAAATGGAAGTGGAACAAGTTCCAAAAAATTCAGCAGTACAGACGTAGATTTAATCAACATAAAGTTGAAGCCTTTAACATAATAAAAGATAAATTCATCATCCTTATACTGCGGTATAAACCATATGTAACTCCACCGTAGACTTTCCCAAGCCCGGTTGAGAAAGCAGGAGGGATCCCCGTGTTTCCCCCACCTCTAGCTTACATGATTCCTCATCTTAAATCCCACGAGCAAAAAATAAATTGTCTCGGTGTCGCACATTGGGTTTACTGGTTCCCCAATGATGGGACACTAAATGTCGAGAAATGCCAATAACTACGAACACACATGCAGCATTGCTACTAAATCCTACTTACTCCTACCTGTTTTGTGGTGACGTAAGTGGGTGAATGCGAATCTTCCGCGCCTGATAACGGAATCGAAGTAATAAACATGCCGCCGGAATGGAGATTGAGTGATGGGCTAACTCTCCGTCCCTTTAAAATCCTACGTTGTTTCGAAACTTGTAACAGGGCCAAATCCTATGTTGTTTTGAAACCTGTAACAGGGCCTCGGATGGATCTACGGCAACGGCCTCGCAACCGAAAACAGGACTATGGCATTGGATCCTGGAAAGTCAGTTCACTGGTTTACCCTGGCGCTGTTAAAGACCTTTTACAGCAGGCCAGTCAATATAAATTAAACATACTGGCAATCCAGGAAACGAATTGAACTGGAAGTGTGGAAGCCTGCTGGAAAGCGAGAGTTCGGGGTGGCCTTCATCGTGGAGAGGTTCAAATTGCACGTTATTGATTTTAAGGCAATCAACGAACGGTTATGTGCGATCCGTACAAAAGCGAAATTATTCAAAATTTGGCTGATAATTGTACACGCCCCGAGCGGAGAAAAGGACGAAGAAATGAAGGAAACGTTCTATATTATAATCATCTGGAAAGACTAGTGGACTCATTGCCTACAAACGACACAAAAATATACAATATATCGATATACTTGACGTCCGTCCATAGCAAGGAGCCAATTGTAACTCAGATCATTACTTGATCAAATTAACCTATCGATGTCGTATGTCAAAGGCTTATTAGGCGAAGACCAGCCCTCTACAAAAATTCGACATCAAAAGCTCCAAACGGCGTCTGTGGCAAAAAAGAAGAAAGCAGGAGGGATCCCCGTGTTTCCCCCACCTCTAGCTTACATAATTCCTCATCTTAAATCCCACGAGCAAAAAATAAATTGTCTCGGTGTCGCACATTGGGTTTACTGGTTACCCAATGATGGGACACTAAATGTCGAGAAATGCCAATAACTACGAACACACATGCAGCATTGCTACTAAATCCTACTTACTCCCACCTCTTTTGTGGTGACGTAAGTGGGTGAATGCGAATCTTCCGCGCCTGATAACGGAATCGAAGTAATAAACATGCCGCCGGAATGGAGATTGGGTGATGGGCTAACTCTCCGTCCCTTTAAAATCCTACGTTGTTTCGAAACTTGTAACAGGGCCAAATCCTATGTTGTTTTGAAACCTGTAACAGGGCCTCGGATGGATCTACGGCAACGGCCTCGCAACCGAAAACAGGACTATGGCATTGGATCCTGGAAAGTCAGTTCACTGGTTTACCCTGGCGCTGTTAAAGACCTTTTACAGCAGGCCAGTCAATATAAATTAAACATACTGGCAATCCAGGAAACGAATTGAACTGGAAGTGTGGAAGCCTGCTGGAAAGCGAGAGTTCGGGGTGGCCTTCATCGTGGAGAGGTTCAAATTGCACGTTATTGATTTTAAGGCAATCAACGAACGGTTATGTGCGATCCGTACAAAAGCGAAATTATTCAAAATTTGGCTGATAATTGTACACGCCCCGAACGGAGAAAAGGACGAAGAAATGAAGGAAACGTTCTATATTATAATCATCTGGAAAGACTAGTGGACTCATTGCCTACAAACTACACAAAAATATACAATATATCGACATACTTGACGTCCGTCCATAGCAAGGAGCCAATTGTAACTCAGATCATTACTTGATCAAATTAACCTATCGATGTCGTATTTCAAAGGCTTATTAGGCGAAGACCAGCCCTCTACAAAAATTCGACATCAAAAGCTCCAAACGGCGTCTGTGGCAAAAAATTTCATGGAGACCCTCGACAACCAGTTAGCTCCCATCCTATCAGACCCATCGCTGAAAACAAGTAACGAGCTATGAGTGGAAGTGAAAGCGGCGTATATGATCGTGGCAGAACAGACGATCGGACATAAAGCCCGAAGCAAGAGAAATGATTAGTTCGATTATGAGTTCCAGAATGCGTTAGACAAAAAGAATCAGGCGTACAAAGATGACGTAGATAGGAAAACCAGGACGAAGTGAGAACAATATGAAAATCTCAGAAGAGTAGCGAACAAGATATTTCGAGCTATTAAAAGAAAATATTATGAAGTTTAGCGAGCAACAATACAAGACTAGCATAGAAAGTAGTGAAAAGGCTGAAACGTGGTTATCAGCCCAAGACCACGTTCTGCCGTGATGACATCGACAACATGATCGCTGATGAAACCAGAATTAAGGCAAGATGGGCATCATATTTCAAGAACCTCCTTAATCCTCCGCACAGTTCCAGAAAATCGGAGCTTATAGATATTCCCGAAGAGCTTTCATTGGCCGCACCTACTCTGGATGAAGTTTGCTCCACATTCAAAGCCCAAAAGAATAATAAAGCACTGAGCATCGATAAGATTTCAGTGGAGCTCATCAAATTTTATGGCAGCGGTGTTCAGAAAGCCATCCATATAGTCATCCAGCACATTTGGCAACAAGAACATATGCCGAACGAGTGGAGCCGATCAATTGTATTCACCAGCCACAAAAAAGGTGACAAGGTACAGTGCAAAAACTATAGAGGCATATCACCACTTTGTACAGGGTACAAATTGTTTTCAAAGATCTTAGGAAATAAAATCGGATCATACGCCAAAAGTATTATTGGAGAGTATCAAGGTGGTTTTAGAGCAGGTAGATCGACGATAGACCAATTTTTCACAGTCAGGTACTTGAAAAATGCTGGGAGTTCAACATAAACGTACACCAGATTTTCGTTGACTTTAAGCAAGCATACGACAGTATTGATCGTAACGTACTGTACCAAATAATGTTTTGCTTTGGTATCCTAGCCAAATGAATCCGTCTTACCAAAATGACAATGACGTCAACAACCTCCCAAGTCCGCATCAATAACCAACTTATCGATGCCTTTGACACAAATATCGGACTAAAGCAGGGGCATGAGCTGGCCCCATTGCTATTCAATTTTGCACTGGAATATGTCATCAGAAAGCTACCTTTCGATACAAAAGGTATGTCACTATACAAGTCAAGCCAAGTGGTCGCCTATGCGGACAACATCAACATTTTGTCACTGCCATTAACAACTGCTAAAGAACTTTTCCTGAAACTCGACAGCGAAGCAAAAGTAGTAGGGCTACAAATCAATGAAGATAAAACACAGCTCATGACGCAGTCGAAGAAAAATACTTCAAATACACAAAATGTCACACTTGGCGTATACAATATCGAAAATGTGAGCGAATTTGTGTATTTAGGCGCCAAAATAACGAGAACCAGTAATGTAAGAAACGAAATATGCCGAAGAATACAGCCCGCAAATAAAATATTTTATTTAGTTTTGCCGATCTTGAGGACCAGCTGCATACACAGGAAAACAAAGCTCCAAGTATACAAATCCGTGATAAGACGGGTGTGAAACATGGACCCTAACTCAAGCCTCCGCAAACATATTGAACAACTTCGAAAGACGGGTCCTGAGGCGAATAATCGGAACGAGGCTGGACGGAGACCAATGGCGAATTTGATCCAACTATGAGCTGTATGAAATTTTCGACGAGCCGGAGGTCTAAACTATTGTAAGGTTGCCGAAGGTGCGATGGGCTGGCCACATGAAATCGTATGGACGAACAACAGATACCTTAAAAGGTATTCGTAGGGAGAACTGAAGGGCGGAGAATAGTGGGGAGGAAACGCCGGTCTGACTCGGTCGACGAAGACAGTTCATCGCTGCTCGGATTTCGAATTTGATTCCAGAAAATCGGAGGACGCGGTCAATGGACAGACAGTTCGACGCACTTGTTGCAGGAAGGGAAGGCCCGAGCGGGGCTATAGCGCTACAAAGAAGAAGACACGCATATGTACTTCTGTCAGAAAAAAAATTATCCAGTTCATTCATTTAAAATAGGAGCGTCTGAATTAAAAAAATAAGGTCCGCTATGACTGGGAAAACACAGAAAAGAGCTTTACAAAGAAATATAGCAGGTTGTCATGTAGAACTCTACCCCGAAGGCGTAATATTTTCTACCACAAGAGTGCAAAAAATATACAGTTATTCTGTCATGAGAAGATTCATCATTTGCAAACAAGAAGGGACGGAAAGATATTGAAATGCAACATCTCAGAATAAATGTTGGCGTGTCTCTGTTGATTACTCGATGGTCTGAGGGAAATGACATAAAGCGAGATCCGTAAAGATCATGCATGCAGCCAAAAAATCTAAATCGCGGCGATATGAAAAAGTCCAAGAGAAGGGGCTAGCTTTAATGTTATAAAAGCAAGTGCTTTGAACACGCTTCGGCTCATTGTGCCAATACGTGTGGTTGGCGGAAAAAGTCAAAACACACTGAAGCTTGCTTAAAACACATAAACGCTAGGGACTTTGATATCACAGCTACTCCGCAGATATTGGCAATACTCCAAACTACTCTTGTTGACATAAATGTGATAGATTACTAGAGAAGATAGCTGCAGTGAAGAATAAAAGATCGGCAAACATAATCGCCTCATTTTTCACTCAAATATGCCCATTAGCTGCCTTAACAACACAACTCTAAACAGGCTATCGATAGACGTAAATCAATACCACTAAAGATCTAGAACAAATCAATCAGAAAGCTTTTCGCATATTATGCTTGCGATTAGACCGGTTCTGAAAAAATTAATCAATTTTTGGCCCAAATACGACAGCATGCTGACACAGAGCTTTACCTACATATCTATGGCGGTATCAGGTATCAGCTGGCGGCGAGTTACCTTAATACAACTTCCCTAGTCTCCAATAAAAAACGAATTGTATCTGATTGAAATAAATTGATCCGACCAGAAATATTGTAGTTTTTCCCAATGAAATCGACAGAATTCTACACACAAGCTTTGTGTGTATATAAATGTCTCGAAAAGATTCATATAGCACCAAAATAGTATACCAGTCGACCAAAAACTTTAACATAGTTGGAATGAATTTGCAAGAATATTTAACACTTTCTCTTGTATCAACCAAGTCATCTTCAACTTCACGACAAATTTCCCTCACCAAAGCAGATCCCTTCTGATGCCTTACTCAAATCTGCACTCATAAATAAGCAAAAGTGAAAGCTTCAGAAGTTAAATACTATCTTTAATCCACACTGTAACTGAGCAAGCCAAGAATACCTCGTTAAAAAAATGGACATCGCAGCGATAATAGGTGAGCGAGAATTACAAGGAACGGATTTCCTCGCCAGCCTTAGTTGGTAACCCTACTTTTATCCTCATGGCACACAAAAGTTCAAGACTGTTGCGGTCATAGCAAACATGCTGACAATAATTTACAAAAATTGTTTCACCAGTGGATACTTTCCACAGAATTGAGTCATAAAAATATTCAGGTTACATTTCTATATTCTAATTCTTAGAAAAATCAATTCACAAAAATCTGATGAGTCACATCAATCAATTATCCGTGTTTAAAAAAAAATCTGATATAAAAATCATCAAAAATTAAATGAATTACTTACCTGAATTCCATCGCTTGTTTCATTTCCGCCAGCATTCCTTCATAAGCTTTTCGCTGTGAAGCAGGCATTTGCTGCAGTAATTTTTGTTGTTGCTTAATAAATGTTTGTGGATCTGATGACATTGTTTGCGCTAATAACGAGTTCAGGCTATCCTTGGACGAGCCTCCACCTCCCATTGCCATATTCTGTAGTGCAGCCAAACCCGAGTTTGAGTTAGGAGGCGATTGTGCTGGATTTGTCTTAGAGGTACCTGAGAATATACGTTTTATGTTTTTCGAAATAAATCAAAGAATAAAAGGAAAAATACCTGGAACACTGGTTACTGTGACCGTGAAAGGTTTTTGATTTGCTTGGCTTGATGGAACTGATTGCGGAATCGCTGGTGTCACAGACACGCTTGGTGTTATTTGTGGCTTTTTCGATGATGGTAATGATGGATCTGGGAATGTCTTCTGCTCTTTAGCTGCTGATAATCCCAAAACTATTTCATCGAGTTTCTTTCGCTTCTTCTCTTTACCGAGAACAGGCTCTTCAATCTGTGAATTTATTTATTTTGTCAGATCAAGTTGTTACTTGTTTCAACAATATAAAATATGTCGCTTACAATACTCACGCAATTGTTCTTTTTCATAAGCTTGGTCAATGTATCATCTAATTTGCCTTTACCAGAGCCAGGATAGTTTACACTCAAATTTGTGGGTTGTTTCTTCGAACCCATTGAAAAGTCTTGCACTTCACTCAAATCAATTGGACTTTTCATTTCGTTCATATTTACTTTGGTTAGACCTGATGATAAATCAATAGCTCCCATTGATGATTGTGGCGATTGCATCGGAACAGGTTTATTAAACGAAGTTGATGATGTTTGTCTCGTCAGGGGTTGATGTTGATGTGCAGGTGGGGGTTGCCGTGACTGTGGCTGTATTGATGGCGTATTTCTACGAGTATCTGAATTAGGTGATGGTCCACAACTACCTGTATCTTCATCCCATTTTTGACCTGTAACTGAGTAGAACGATTGAAAAAGTGTTTATATTTTCTACTTTTCACTTACTTGTAACTTGAGAGCTGTTCAAAAGTGCATGTAATTTCGCCCTTTCCGTCTCTACGTCAATCGCAATATGTTTCTTGCGTTTCTTTCCTAATCCAGTATTTAAAGGATTTCCAACCATTCCGACTGGAGACACTGTAACATTTCCGACTCCAGGAACATTTCCTACTCCAGGAACATTGGCTGGAGGAATCGGATTAATTGTTGTTGATGGACTTGGAGCGGACAATTGTGCCTGCAGGTGCTTAGGAACACCTTGATCTGTTGTAATGGTTATCACGTCAGGTGTCGCTGATCTTCTGTCCAATAAGTTCATATGTTTAATCGTTTCATACAGTGGAATATCCAAATCCACCCCTTGACAACCAATATATGCTGAGTAGTTTTTACTAATTGGCCATTGATTCTTTTCTACACATGTTATTATGTGTGAAATTCGTTTTTCAAGCGCGAAATCTCTAAACCAACGTACCATCATCATATTTTCTATTTTGGGTCTATCGCGTTCAATTTTGACCTTAAGTTGGGGTTGAATAACCTCTAAATCTGGGAAGCGCGCTTTCAACTCAGCTGCTTGCTTTTTGCATTCTTCCTCAACAGCTTTCTCTTTTTCCTTCATCACTTCGTCGTCATCTGGATCACCTGTTGAAGCGAGATCTAATATCTCTGGCGTTTCTTTCTTCAAACATTCTGGTGCTTCAACTTCTTTTGGTTCGGCTTCAACATCAGCTTCTTTATTTTCTTTCTCTTCAGTATTCTCTGGAACATTTTCTGCTATTTCTTCTTCAGTCGCCTTTTCTTCTTCAGTCGTTTCTGACTCTACCTTTGGTTTGCAGCTGAGATCTTCTTCCACCTCTTTAATTTCTTCTTCTTTTACTATTTCTTCATCTTGCTTCTCCTCTTTTGGTTCTGATTTCTCAATAGACTCTTCTGCCTCTTTTTCTTTCGGTTCCTCATCAATGCTCATTTCCGGTTCCTCCTTTACCTCCTGCTTGATGTTAGCGGGTTCATCTTTCACTATTGTTAGTTCTTTTGTCAGAGTAACGTCATCAATAGGAATCGGTTCCTCTTTAGGCGTTGGAACAGGTTCGATTTTAATATTTCTTTGAAATTGTGCTTCGAGTTCTCGTGAATAACGTCGTTCACTTTCAGAGAAGCTGAACAGTGGGTCATTGAATATATAATATTCCGACTTGTAAAGGCCATGCTTAAGAACAGCAGCTATCAATTCTTTATCATGTCTTCCAGGCTCCCACCAGTCAGGAGTGTCATAATTATTCTGACATAACTTAAGGCGTTCATCCAACATTGGATGTCGAGAGATCTCACGTAACTTAGACAATAACTCTAGACGATCGAGCACTAATCGAGCATGGTCTTCGCTTATGTCTTCGATAATACCTTCCAACCCCTTTTCACTTTCAGAAAGTTTTACACCAGCTTGTCTCTTGCACATTGCAATGAACACTTTATAATAGTCACTCAATGTTTCGTCACTTTTGCGATCTAGTTTTGACATGGCTTTAAACTTCATCCAATCTGGAGCTGGGATGTTCGATGGCTGTAAATCTATTCCATAGCCGGTTAGGACTCGTAAGAACTCATTTTCTTCACGACGATTCCACTTTTTCGGCAGAGATTCTAGCCGTGAACGTTCACGTTCCTTGGCAACTTGTTCGATTTTGTTTTGCCGCTCCATTTTCTATGTATCAAAGAAAAATATTCACCATTGTTAGTATCACTTTAATAAATCAACAGAAAAAATGTGTAATTTTAAATGCATAATTTTTTCCCACACCACAAATTTTACGTTTCAACATCATACATGCAACAAGAATGTAAAATAAGTACTAAACATAATATCAACCAGAAGACAAGGGATTACTACAGTTTTGACGAACTAATGGTAACTAGAATGTGTCAATAAGTCACAAAAGAGTGCGTACTACATTCATTCGACTTAGTGTTTACGGAGACAGAAGTTCTCGAAGCAGTTTCAGGATCATTTTGATTCAATGTCTTATTGGCGGAATAAGATACAAGGATTGTTTTGGTAAAGTGAAGCATTTTCCTCATTATTATTTTGTTGCACTTGGGTTAGTTGTTTCTCAGTCTGCACTAACATTCAAAAACTGTAGTTGAATAAGACTGGACTAGAATTTTCTGGTATTAGTCAACTTTATGAAGAATTTATTATAAAAATTTTGTATTAATTTTGGAAATAAAAATGAATCTCATTTAATAGTTTATGGTTTTCGGGTTCGACCGAATGAAAAAAGTCTTAAGCTTTGTAAAGAATAAACGAAATCTTGATCAGTTTTACTTTTATTCAAAATATGAATAAGGCGGAAGCGCCAATAAAAAAGCAATGGCAATCATTTTAATTTGTTCTTCGACTGGCACTGATGATTTAATGTTAAAATTTCCAAAGTTTAATTTTAAAATATTTTAAATAAAAAAAGTGAATTGCAAAATTGACTTATTTGACGGATGATTTTCCAGATAAGTCGAATTAAGTTTAATTTGCTTTGTCTTTGGTAATTTTCCCTATACTCATTCAGTACAAAGGATTTATAATCGTTTTTAGATGATTATTTGAAAACAGAAATAACAGTAGTTCACCCTAACATTTTATTTTAAAGTAAAGTCAGAAAGAACTTTGATTACAAAATATATTACATACAACATGTTTAACACTGAAACATTAATTCTGCAGAACACAAAAGACACTACTTGTGTATTTTCTTTTAGTTAAGAACTTTTCTCTAAGACTTATAAGTCAGTTTAGAAAACCTCAATAAATTTCGAATCAACTTTTAATTTGCCAAACGTGTTATCCACTTTCGTGTCAATTGCGTCGTTCCACAGACTAGTGTAAATTTATAGTAATGAATTTGTGAGTTGAAATGTCTTTCAAAAAACTCTTTAATAATTTCGAAAAATAGTTAAATTTTGATATGCTCTGAAAACATTTTAAAAGCCAGACATTTTATTCGAATTGGATACTATCTGCGCTCAGAGCAGAGATGGAATATGTTTTTGTCGCTGTTATTTTCTGATATGATTCTATAGATTAATATACTAACCAAATACATGGCCAATTTATTCAAATCCAAATTGGCTAATTGACTTGGATCGGCCGGATTTAAAAGGCTCAGCATCAGTCCAATATCGGCTGCCGATGGCATTTGTGATCCTTGAGCGGACGTTTGCGCTTGCTGTTGGCTACTGTTTTGGTTTTGGTTTGCCATTGCAGCAATATTTGACGGGGACTGTGCCACTCCACCGACACCACTTGATGATCCACCTAAATTTCCACTAACTCCACCTGCGGCACTGCCTTGCATTGAAACGCCCGTGGATGTATTGGCTTGTGATGATGTGGCAGGAACGGTACCAGCACCCGACATCATTTGTACACCACCCATTGACGTGGTTGGTGTTTGCTGTGGTGGTGTTGAAACCAATGCTTGTAACTATATTTTTATACGAGGGTACGGATACATATAGCAGAGAAAAATTCGACATGAAAAATGTATATTTTTTTTCGATTTTTTTTCAGCATGATGCATTAAGAGATATTTAGAGCGAAAGGAAAAGAATTTTGAAATAAATTTTAGCCAAACTGAACTAAATATATTAGCAAACTTTTATGAAAATGCGTGCCAAACTATAATTTAACTATTCTTTCTTGTTACTTTCTAATCATGGACAATCAATATGTTATTGGTGCTCTATTCGTCAAAATTAGAATCACTGCGTTCCTAGTAATTTCATCAGACAGAAAATAAAAATTAAAATAAAAGAAAAAACCAAATCAAGTTGCTACAACTTATTTTGTAGATAGAAAATAAATAATCAACAATTTTGCCAAATCTACGAAACATACGTGTATATACTAAAAAAAAACGCTATACAATTAATATGCGGCACGTTTGAAAATACCTTTGCCTTCTGTTGCATTTTTAATTCTTCCTTTTTATAGTTGCGTTGGTAAGAGGTAATTACACGACGCAAACGAGTGTTGAGATCTTGCATTGATGGCCAAGTGTTTTCATCTGAGATTAGTCCACTTACGTTAAAGTTGGTGCTTATATTGTCATCTTCTTCAAGTCCTAAAATTATGAAATATTAAAATAATATTAGGTATGTTCTTTATATTAATTGTGATTTGCTAAAATATAATTCATATTGCATCATGGTGAATGTTTACATTTATGAAAAAACTCTGCAGTAAAGTTGTGATGTTCCCTATAAGGTATTATTACGAGACTAGTTTGTATTTGAACAAATTCCTTTAAAAAACGGCAAAAAAGGGTCAACAAATGCGATTCGTTTTCAAGAAAATAACTATTCCGTATCGTGCCAAGAATTGATGAATGTAGAAACAATTTGAATAAAAATTTATATTTTTAGCGATTTGAATTTGATTTTATTTGAATGAATGGCAGCATATTTCAACAAATACCAGATACGATTTACTCCAAAGTTGGCAGCGTTGTGCTCCTGCCAAAATGGCTAACCAATCTAAACGGTCTACTCTACTCCTAAATGCCTGCACCCGTAATTTTTTCAGCTCGACACACGATGCAAATTTTGAGGACCAGGTTCTAAAAGTTCCTAACAATACTTTTCATTTGATGCTACACATTATTTTCTTTACATAAGATGTTAAGCAACCCACTCAGCCCATGGGGTTACTCTTCTCAAAAATTTCCAAAAGACAATTTTACATTAGGCCACTTTCTACAAAGATTCGTGATTGCATCTTCAACAGTTTTTAAGAAAACTTCCTATGATCAACAGACGGATAAACAGGACTAACTAGAAGCTATTCTTTAAATTGCGTGCAAAGCTCTAAATATGCAAGTCAACTAATTCAAATGCCGCAAACAAGCGAATTATTCTTGCCAAGTCTTGGAATGAAAAGAAAATTTCAACGACTCACAAATTCTAATTCTAAAATGTATTGAGCCTTTTTTGTCACTAGATGGTGTTCGTTGTCATATATCGGGCAATACTGTCATGCGTTTGAAAGGTGACATTCCACTCTACAATTTTCATATGGCAAATTTTGTATTTCGTCATTCATTTAAAAATGAGTGAAATTTCTGAAAAAATTCGTTATATTTTACAATATCACTACGATCAAGGTGAGAATGGATCGCAGGCTCGTGAAAAAATGTGTGGCGTCTACGGTCAAGAGACTTTAAAAAGCCACAGCCAAGAGATGGTTTGCTCGCTTTCGTTCTGAAAATTTTGATGTCAAAGATGCACCTTGCTCAGGTCGACCAATCATTGAAAAAGTCGATGAAATCTTACAAAAAATTGAAGCAGACCGACACGTAAGCAGCCATGACATTGCTAAGGAACTGAATTTCCATCAGCAAACAGTTTTGAACCATTTGCGTAAGGCTGGATACACAAAGAAGCGCGACGTTTGGGTGCCGCATGAATTAACACAAAAAAATTTGATCGACCGAATTTTCATTTGCGAAATGCTAATAAAATGCAATTAAACCGAGCCATTTTTGAAGCAAATCATTACGGGCGATGAAAACTGGGTAAGATACGAGAATGTCGTTTGAAAACGATCATGGTAAAAAAAAACGACTTCAAAGCCAGAATTGACACCGAAAAGGTTATGCTGTGTGTATGGTGGGATTGGAAGGAAATTATTTATCATGAGGTGCTAGAACCTGGCCAGCAATTAACCAGATTGCAACAAGCAATTCATAAAAAAAAACAAAACGGCCAGAATTGATCAATAGAAAGGGCGTTGTCTACCATCATGACAATGCCAGACCACACGCATCTTTGATGACCCGGCAAAAATTGACAGAGCCTGGCTGGGAAGTTTTGATGCATCCACCGTATAGTCCAGACCTTGCACCATCAGACTACTATTTGTTTCAGTCTCTGCAAAACTTCCTGAATGAAAATAAATTCACTTCAAAAAGGCACTGTGAAAATCACTAGGCCAAGTTTTTCGCCGATAAACCACAGAAGTTCTACACAGATGAAATAATGGCTCTACTCAAAAAATGGCAAAAGTTCATGGATACTAATGGACAATATGTACTTAAATAAAATCCATTTTAAATAAAAGAAATATTCAATCGAAAAATGATAAAAAAGGGTTTTTAGAATATCCAATATATTTGAACGCAAGAAACTGCATAGTCCTTATATTCTGGTATAAATATATAGTTTTGCTTTTTAACTGAGGGGGAACTTTTGATCAAAATTGTTGCAAAGTTTAATATAAATTAGGCTTTGGATCTAAATATCTTTGCAGCCAAGCCATACGCCTGAAAACAAGATCGCATCAATCAATCCCTTTAACGGAAATTAAATATAATTTGTTTGCAATGTTGACTCTTTGAAAGTATCGAGAGCCAACTAAGTATGGGCGGAATTTCGATTCGTTTCATTCGCTTTTTGATGTGTACAGAATAAGCATTGTGAGTAAAAGATAGTGGAAAGTTGGTATGTTCGTGAAATCGAAGGTACTCTATTGAAAGTGAAGTAACAATAAATCGGTCAATGTTTGAAAAGCAAGTCATAAAATTCAAAAATCTACACAATATAATAGAAAAAGCTCTGTAAGAGGTTGCCCACATATTCTTCCATAATTTTAGTATTGCAATAAGATATACGCTGATATTTTCTCATTCTTTTGGGCACGGAAGGATCCATTAAGAACGAAAAAACTTCAAGAACGTAGTGCCACCGAGTATGAGTTTTACGATGTGAAAGTTTTTTTCTGAAAATGAAATCAATCTATCGCCTAACAGTCCAGATTTCAAGATTCTAGATCTTTATTTAGTGATTTCTAATTTTTTACATACTATATATACAATTCATTAATAACTTAACCTAGCAATATTCATGCGGGTTGTGCCTTAGGGCTTTTTCCGGAGTTCAATTAGTTTACTTTAATTAGATTACAATATTCATTTCTTTAAAATGTCGACACCCACAGTATTATCAAACATTAATTGATTATAAAAAGAACTTTGTATAATTCATTTGCTCTAACAACTACAGTTTTAAAAATTGATTTCCAACAGTCCAGATTAAATATTCGCGTTGAAATATGTTACGTGGGTAGTCCCAAAAGTACCCGACCTGACTTATGAATACAGGTAGTTTTAAAAAACAATTACTGCGATTGAAAATTTCACCTTTCAACAACTTAATGTGAAAAATTCATAACGGTACGTTTATTATTCACTCAGTGAATATGTAAATATGGAAAAAATCGGGCATCGTTATGTGATACAATACTTTCATTTGAAAGGTCTAAGTCCAACCGATATCAGAGCCGAGTTAGATTCTACTCTGGTTAAGTCTGCGCCTTTGTTTACAACGGTCAAATATTGGGTAGCTGAGTTTAAGCGAGGTCGTACGAGCTGTCAAGATGAACACCGCAGTGGTCGTCAGAAAATGTGAAGAAAATCCACAAAATAGTATTGGTTGACCGTTGACTAAGTGCGCAAGATAGCAGGCATTTCAAAAAGTGCTGTGCATCGCATTTTGACCGAAAATTTGGACATGAGAAAGCTGTGCGCAAGATGGGTGCCGCGTTTGCTCACAATGGAGCATAAACAGCAACGTGAGGATGTTTTCATCGAGTGTTTGACTATGTTTCGCAGCAATAAAGCCGAGTTTTTGCGTCGATTCTTAACTATGGACGAAACATGGGTCCATCATTTTACACCTGAGACTAAGGAGCAGTTAAAGCAGTAGACTGAAAAGGGAGAACGGCTCCAAAGAAAGCAAAGACAGTTCAGTCAGCTGGGAAGGTCATGGCATCCTTTTCTGGGATGCGCGTGGAATAATATTTATTATCTCGAAAAAGAAAAAACAATCAACAGCGCATATTATGCGCGTTTGAGTGATGAAATCAAGAAAAAACGGCCTCATCTGACGAAAAAGATAGTGTTGTTTCATCATGACAACGCACCAGTCCACACGTGCGTCATTGCGATAGCTAAAATCAATGAGTTGAAGTTCGAATCGGTTCCTTACGCACCCTATTCGCCAGATCTGGCTCCCTCGGATTATTTTCTTTTTCCAAATTTGAAAAAATGGCTCTGCGGCAAAAGATTTGCCAACAATGAAGAGGTCGAGTCTGCGGTTAATAGCTATTTTGAGGAGTTTGACGGTTCCTACTATAAAGCGGGTATCGAAGCTATTGACCATCGTTGAGAAAAATGAATCGAGCTGAAAGGAGAATATGCTGAAAAATAAAAAGATTTTCGCAATTTTTAGGGTTTTGTACTAAAATACAAAACCCTATTGCAATCACGACCTGTGTCCGTCTGTCCGTCCGTCTGTATGTCACAGCACTTTTTCTCCGAAACTATGGAGGCTACAGCCATGAAACTTTGTGGAAAGGTCAGAAGTGGTGACTTCTTGAAAGTTCAAGGGTGGAAAAATTTTTCAAAGGGGTTTAAGGGGTGTCTCCCCATATAGGGAGGTGACCCCTCAAAAAAAAATTTTCACCATTGGTAGTCGAGTAGGGTATCATTGGAAAGGTCTTAATGAGATCTTTTCAAAACAAGTCTTAAAATTGCCTTATCGGTACCGAGGGGGGCAGGGGAAGGGGAAATGTACGAACTTTTCGCGTACCCCCCACTCGCGATTGGACACCTTCCATCCGAAAAATCTGAAAAAAATCATGAATGTAGGCCTTTATGAGTACAACAACAACAAATACATGAGAAGTCGAAATTCACTCAACTTTGTTAGTAATAGTATGATTTATCGATTTTATGTTTTCTTGAATAATATCTAAACGGTACCCTTAAATTCTATAAAATTTAGCGAACAGATGACATTTATAAGATTGATCTTTCCTGAAAGTTTCATAAAGATTGAATGGTATTTGACGAAGTTATAGCGATTTGAATTTTCCTGTATTACTATGGAACAATATGCCCTGTATTGCTATGGAAACATATGGCTACGGAACCATATGCGCTTTTTACCGACTTGACACTACAGCATTGCTAGGATTTGCATGAAAATTGCAGGGGTGATATGTATCATGAAGATGAGTACATGTAATTGAAACAAGTCGAAGAGGCAGGAGAGAGCTCTTAGCAAAAGGGCTTTGTAACCATTCTAGGATTTGAAAAAATAGGCCATGAATCGATGATTACAGTACAGAGGAGTGACCCCTGAAAAAAATTTCATGAAAGGTAGCCGATATGAGTATCAACTGAAAGTTCTCTATGAGAGCTTTTCAAAACAGTTCTTAAACTGACCGTTTTTGCTTCAGTGGGGGCACAGGGGGGGGGTCCATGAAAAATGTGATTCCTCCCTCGCGAATGGACACCCGTGATCTAAAAAACCTGCAAAAATTATCAAGGGAGATATTTATGGGTATAACTATAACAAATACCTCAGAAGTCAAAATTCTTTCAACTTTGTTAATAATAGTATGATCCCCGAATTTCACATTTTCTGCAATAAAATCGTCTTTGACATGTTTCTTGATTTTATTTGTTGTTGGTTACTGCATTTTGTAAGTTGAGTACAAAACCCTTCTGACGTGAGCATAGGTCTGACTACCCAACTCGTTTTTACTGTTTTTTTTTTGTCGGGTTGGGTACTTTTGGGACCGCCCTCGTAAGAGTAGTAGTCCACGTGGTGTAGTGGTTAGAGCACTCATCCTGTAAGCCGAAGGTGATTCGACTCTCGTTGGCGGCAACGAGATTCAGTTCGAGTGATTCTTCGGACGGACTATAAGCCCGTTCAGTTATGAAACGTGTTCGTTAAAAAAAAAATCAGAACGTATCACAGCTGGGTGGACAGACACACCCGGCCATAGTGTGATACTGAACATATCACCTTGTGGAGTGTCGACAACACAATCGGTCATGATGAGATACTCTAACTATCTCCAAGTGAAGGCCCGAAAAGGGCTGTAGTGCTACAATGCTATATTATATGTTATGAGTATCTCATTCTATGGCCGAAAAGGTAATCCAGAAAGTGATATAGTCAGTACCATCGTTACAGTGCGTTTACTACCTGTTTTTTTTTCAGAAGGACCGTACATAGCAAACGGATTCAAATTTCATTCGAAGAATCACTCAAAATAAATTCAATACCACCATCGAGACTCGACGCAGAGACCTTCGGCTTAAATAGTTTCTACTCTGAAGATGATAGGCAGTAATCTAATTTTTACTAACCAATTTTTGCGCAAAATAATTTTATATTTATTAATTAATTTAGTTTTGCGAATCAGAAATGCCTTTCTTTTTTTTTTGGATCGGAACAAAATCTTTTGTATTCGTTGCATATAACATATTGCATTTAAATATGTTTGCAAAGTGAATTGGGATATCTTGCGACTTTCGGGTTCGATTTTAAATTTACCGTAGACCTATCTATTCTGGTATTTGTGTTTAATTTTTTCTTGCTGTCCGTATCGCCTTTCAATCCATTTATAATTCCTAAAACATCGGTTATTTTTCCTAAGTCCACCAATTTTCTTCCTGTTCCTGTTTTACAATATAACATAATTTAAAAGTATTTATAGTAATGTACGCAATGATCAATTTCACTTTGATATTCATCTTGTCGTGTCACGCGTTTATCCATTCTCTCTACATTTTCCCTATTCTTTTATAATTCTTCTTCATGAATGGTTTCGAATGTTCCATAAAAACTTTTTTGCTGGGATTTCTTTGTACATATGCAGACACTTCGTTTATTTCGTATACATGTCATTCTTTTTCAACTGCTGCTGCGATAAAAGTTGTTATAATTTCGTACTTAACAATTGGTGTCAAATATTTCACCGATGTCAATCCCAGCTTCTTGAATATGGGAAAGAGCTGCATCTTTTTCAATCTGGAACCGTTGACCGTCAATGGATCTTCCGACATGATATTCGCTGATCGCTTCGGTTCCAGGTTTCGATTAATTTTTGGTCCGCCTATTTTGCGTTTTGAAGTTTAACAATGTTTGGTTCTTCATAATCTTTTCCAGTGGCGGTAGATTCAATTATTCCGCTGTTATGTGTCCTTTTGTCTTTCTCTGCTTCATCATTTCTTTTTCCGGATTGGTTTTCCCATTGAGACTAACAAAAACATGATTTCCCAGTTTCTTATAAACTTTTTGAATATTTAACGTCTTTTAGTGAATTTTACATTACCAATATTTACGATTGCGGAAGGACCTAGGAGTGCAAATATATTCTTCCTTTTTTTTGTTTGGAGCCCACTTCTTCCATCGTACACGTTAATGGTATTGCTCATCTCGCTATAATTTGCGAAATACCAATGTATGATTTTTCTCGGAGCGGAAGTTAGTTTGTCATTTAATTGATAAGGACATTTACTGCATAAGAAAATAGCAGCCAGCCCACATTCAATTTGGCAACTTCGTTTGGAGTATGAAACAACGCGCTAGCACCATCAGTATTCGATTCGCGCGTAAGAACATACCTTCTGTTCAAAGATGTATTCTACGGTTAGTTGTCTTAAGATATCTTCAAGTTCAAGGGATTTTTTATTTCTCTTCGAAATTATTCATTCCTGTGGCGGTCCTCAGTTGATTTATAATGCATCCAGTTTCTTTCTCGATTCATTTTATAAAATGTTTAGATGCACGCAAAACATTCTATCGATTTTGAAGCACCGTCGCTCCCGTACACCGTATACTAGCATCTATTTTACCAAGTCAAGTTTATCTTCGCCAAAGAATTTTCTGCATATCGGTAAAAAATTCCGTTGTACAAGTAATGATTAAGTTTATCTTGGTGTCGATACGCAATGCTTTTATATAATTTTTAACTTTTTTTTGAAAAAATTATTGCATTTCATTTCCATTTGGGATTTTCGGACGCGTCCTCAGATTGCGGATAGAGAGTGCCCTAACCAGCTAGCCAGTGGGTATGTGGGAAATAAAATACTACTACTTGTCATGTAACCAGGGCAACAGCCACGGATCGGATCTTATTGGCTAAACGGCAACAACTATAGCAACGTATAAAGGACTATTCTTTTAGAATTTGGAATGTATATCCTTGAACAGACCAAGTGCACTGCGACAACTTCTGGATGAGATAAAGAAATACAGAATCAAAATCCCCACAGTGCAAACGATCGGATGGCACGTTGAAGACATATTTGACATGCAAACGTGTTTAAAAGCCGAAAATTGCAAGGAAGCCGTGAGTTTGAAGTGGCTTTCATTGTTGACAGCACATTTAAACAAGTTATTACCGAGTTCAAGATATTTAATGAAAGGATCTGTGCGATACGTATCAAGAACAAATTCTTTAATTTCTGGCTGGGGAAATGTCACGCGCCCACAGAAGACAAAGAGGAGACAATCAAGGACGAATTTGACAACACTGTCGATGCATTGCTGTCAAACGACATTAAAGTTGTTCTGGGTGGCTTTAATGCAAAAATCGGCCGAGAAACGGCACATATAGGAACAACCGGAGGGCACACCTGCACGAAGAGACCAGCGACAACGGACCGCGCCTGATAGACTTCGCTACTAGCAGAGGCATCGCAGTATGCTCCACACACTTCCCGCGTGGAGACAACCATAAGAAAACTTGGGCATCCCCTGACGATCGCACGTTTAACCACTAGGCCACTAGCATTCTCGATAAGCGCTCGTTTCGCGGCGCTATCTGTGATTCGGACCACTATTATAACGGTCAAGTTACGATGCTGCATAACCAAGAGCTGTAAACAAGGAACATAAGTTAGCCCAAAGTACCAAATGCACAAGCTAAATGATAGCTCACTAACGTCCACATGCATGCTAGTGCTGGAAAATCGTATCAACGTATACCCGCAGGCGGATGACGGTATCAGAAACATAATAATAATAATAACGGTATCAGAAACATGTCGAAGACAGTAAGAGATGCGGTAACAGAAGCGAGCGAAGAGGTCTTGGGGCACCAGCCAAAGAGGGTAGGAACGACTGGTACGACGAAGAACGCAAGGAAGCGGTTAAAAAAAGGAACCAGGCGTACGAAAAATACATCCAGCGACCAACTCGGTCCAAAGAAGAACAATATAAAACCCTCCGTGCCAAAGGAAGAAACGACTGACCATCAACACCAAGGTTCAACAGGTAAACGAAAACCTGGCCCAAATGGTCAGATTGGCGTATGTCTCTAGCAAAGAACTAAGAGACGGTTTCAATCCACAAATAGTAGCCTTCTGCATCGACTAATATGCAGAATATGGTCAAAGGTGCAGTTACCAGAGGACTGGCAAAAAAGTATATGTCCTGTACACGAAAATGCGGACAAGTTCATGTTTGAAAATTATAGAGGCATTGCTCTACTGACGTGTAAAGTGCTCTCCAAAATTATAGAAAGAAATTTAAAGCCGTACTATGAAAGTATTACAGGAGAGTATCAGGGAGGCTTTCGAAATGGAGGGTCTACAATAGACCAAATATTCTTAGTTTAGCAGGTGCTCGAAAATGCTGGGAATATAACTTCGATATGCACCATCTCTTTGTAGACTTCAAGCAAGCATACGACAGTGGATAGAAATGTCCTATACAAAATAATCCTGACTTTGGCGTCCCAACAAAACTAGTCCGCATGGTCAAAATCACGATGCTAAACACAGAGTTCAAGCTCAAGCTAAACGGTGAACTAACGGACAACTTCATAATGGAATCAAGCTTGAAATAAGGGTACGATCTTGCCCCAATGCTCTTTAACACTGCGCTGGAACACATCAGGAAGACATTCGCTGAAACCTCGGGTATACTAATATTCAAGTTAACACAATTGGTAGCATATGACGATGACGTCAATATTCTGGCACTTTCAATCTCAGAAGCCGAAGGAGCATTTCTGAGCCTAGAATCTGAAGCAAACCGAACTGGCCAACGAGTTAATGAAATTAAAACTAAATTAATGACTCAACGAGGAAGAAAACACCAGGTCGACAAAACTTGACCATAGGCGACTATAATCTTGAAAGCGTGTATAATTTCGTTTATCTTGGAGCTGAAAAGCATGAGATTTGATTATGCATAAGCGCCGCAAATAAAGCCCATTACTCCATACTTGCCATTCTAAGGTCCAGAGTTGTGCACAAGCAAAATAATCTCCGTATTTACAAACCACTAGTCGATCCTCTGCTATTATATGAAAGGTCAATATGGACGCTGACGAGCGAATCCGAAATGGCAGTGGACAGATTTGAAGTGCTCCGGAAAATCTACGGTCCAGTGAAGCAAGGAACAGAGTGGAGAATACGTTAGAACGATGAGTTGTATGAATTATTTGACGTATCCACAGTTCCATTTGCGTAAAGTTACGCAAATTGCAATGGGCGGGCCATGTAGAAAGAATAAAAGAAAATCGGCTATTCAAAAGAACATTAAAGGGTGGAGCACAAAGTAGACGTCCAGCGAGAATACCGAGAGGGAAGACACGATTGAAGCTGACAGCATATCCTTGCCGAGAGTGACCAACTGGCAGATGAGTTCGCAGAACCGTGATGATTGGAGGAGATTAACCCTGGAGGCCAAGGCCTGGCTTGCGCTGTCGCGCCATAGATGACGACGTCATTGGATCGTAGATACTACAAATCTATTTGATCGTAGATACTTCAAATCTATGTAAGAGGTGCTCCAAACGCTCAAAATGTTCAAACTTTCAGTTGGTTGTGCTTTAAAAATGTCCAGGATGTATTTATACTTCATTTCTAGGATATAGTCTTTGATACAGTATGCAACATGATCTTATAGACAAAAGATTCTCCTTGTTCTATTTTCATCTTCACATATGTGCAAATTATTACTGTTTCCTTACAAATCTCTCTACACAATAAAATTTTACCAACATTTTATTCATGAGAAGAATTGGCGAAGATTAGTGGGAAAAACCGAGGAAATGTTCATGCGACTCGGTCAATGAAGACAGCATATCGCTACATGGTTTCGGAAATTGAAGGACGCGGTCGATAGAATGCGACAAATAGAGGCACTGTTTGCGGAAAGCCAAGGCCCGTGAGGGGCTGTAGAGCTGGGCCAACGATGACGATGGCCATAATGACGCATCAAAGGCACCTTCCACTGTCATCGAAACTAGTTGATAAGGTAGATAATAAGCAATTAATATGTTTCACAATTTAGTAAGAGCTGTAGATAAGACCGTTGTTGGTTAGGTTTAATGATTTTTCATGTGTTGACACAACCCTTCATTCAAGGATTTCCTTATTTTCTATTAAAACCAATTTAAGTTCGTCTGCGAAATTTGAAATCAATATAATTTTTAAGCGCTGGTCCGTAGATTTTCGTTTTATGAATAATTAATTTAAAATCTAGTGTTATTTCTCCGATACAGCAAAAATTTTCAACTCATTACATCACCTATTCACTTTTCTGATCGCTATGTGCTTTGTTGCTGTGCTATCTGTGTATCATATCTTTGGTTTTGACGTTAAAGATATTTCTATCTTTGTCTTGTCTTTTCTATATGGTTCCCGTTTCTACTGTTCAACGTTGTCATGCTTATACAAATCATACAACAGGATTTCCCAGCAAACTATATACGAGTGGATGCACCCGTGAATTCACTATTTGCATTCACTTAAATATCGCTTTGGGAAAAAATTCACCTACATACCTCTCGTCCGTGAGAATGCGTGTGCGTTTCTCCTTCATCAAACTTTTCGCACATCTTACTCCGCATCCTCTTTATCTAGGTGGTGGGATGCGTGCGTTGTTGAGTTTGATAATAATGTTAAAATTTCTCATTGCCAATCAATTCGATCGAGAGGCAAGTTATTAGCGTCTCATACTTACCCATTATTCCAAGTAAAATACTTCGAAAAAACCTCTATGTTGAAAGTAAAAACTTTCAACTTTGTTCATACATCGGACCCTGTAGCTCTAAGTAGAGTCGCTTTTTGAATGAGGGGTAGGATAAGAATGGGAGAATCGAAAGCATAATAAGAGATTTTGCGTGCTTTTTATTACCCAAGTTCGTGGTTGAAAGCTTCAAATGTGGGGTAGAACGATGGCACTTAACTTAGTGAAATTTTCATGCGCGTGCAAAGTAGTGAACGATGGTTTGCTAGGTTGATTCTTGTTTCAGTTGAAAGTTTTCGTTTTACTTCGTAATAGTTTGTTTATTGTGTTGCTCATTAGCATTACTCATTCTTCTTGATCAGAATTTTCATACCTTTCGTTTTTCAACTTTGTTTATTGCGTTGCTCATTAGCATTACTCACTCTTCTTGAGCATTTTCACACTATTTTCTTTTTCGAGCTTCTTCCTCAAGCAGTGTAGCCATGAGAAGACACGCCTTAAAAAATTACACGGGTAGGTGCACACAAACAAAATGCTAACGCACTTTCAGGTATAGTCTTAATCCATCAAGGATGTTATCATTTAGAAAAAAAACTTGACTGCAGTAAATTTGAGAAGATCAATTTAGTATTTAGTTTTTTAAAATGCATTTTCTACATCAATGAAAATGTGTTGTAATCCTTGCCTAATTTTTGGCAGAATTTTGCGTGAGCAATATGCCCATTCGCGCCTTCTCACGGGTTAAATTATATACGCCAAGAATTTCTTCTTGCGATTACTACGTGATGTGAAGTTCCCGAACTCTAGTTGCGCACCAAGAGTCACCATGGTCGTTCTAGACGAAGCGCATTCTCGAACCTTGACTTTTTTTTCAATGTTCGCCTTATTTTTCGAATAACAATGTCAACCTACAAGGCGTCGAACAAACCAGTCAAATTCTTGAAATCAGCTTATCGTGAAATTTTGGGTTCAATAAGTCTTTCGCCGTATGACGCCCTGCGCCACCCTGATGAAACCATATCTTGTCTGTATTAATGTTTTTCATATTATAAAACCGAAAATCATTCATAAAGCAGCGGTTTACACCGAATATTACGCAAACTCCAGCTTAAATTTTGGAAAAACAAGGCACAATGATACTATAATGTGTTAACTATTCTTTGTGTTTTCTAGCTTGGTCTAACCTCATATGTGCCAGTTTGCCTTATTAACAACCCAGGCAAGAGAAAAATTAGCCTCGTCGCTGAACGCGATTTTGGACGTCCATAAGTTGTGCAAATCCATGACTGATTTTTAGAGAAAGTTTGGATATTTAGTAACATTAATAAATAACAAATTTAAAAACTTGACGCAGTTTCACAGTTTGTTTAATAAATTCTACGTAAAAATAGTGGACATCAAAATACTGCATTAACTGAAAGTATGTCCATAGAAAGCGAATATAATTGCTTACTACAATGAACCTATATTACTATCTATAAATGTCAATTGGTACTGTTCTGAGAGTTAAGTGTACTAGACGAAACTATACATCTCCGTAAGCAACTTTACTTGACTAATTTCACAAATGTGTCAAACATACGGTACTCTATTCAATGAAACGTAATTAATAGGAGTCTACTTTAAATTGGAATCTTTAAAAAATCCACATTTAAGGGCTTTAAGACCTTGAGCATTCAGGGAAAATTGTCTATTGTACTTATTTGCACCCTAAACTAATGGTAACTTTCATAAATTAAATTCTACATACCCGATGAGCTTGGTCTATCCATTTCAGCTTTCGAATCCGAGTCCTTTGTCGCCATTCCGTCTTCATCGACGTCATCGTTGTCTTCATGCTTCGAGTTAGCATCATCTTCGTTGCTAAGTTGAGAAAGTAACATTTAAATTAATGCAATAGGTACAAAGCATAGATACTTATTCCAATGCAAAATACTAGTGATAATCTACAAACTAAAACTCATATATGTGAAATACTATGATTGCATGCAACAAAGTATTAATAAGAGGAAAAGCATAATGGAAGTATTAAGTTGAATAGCTTTTGTAACGTGATCAAATGTAACCAGAAAAAAATATAAGATATACTATAGGTATATATAATCCATCCAGCTAGTTTCTGGAAGTGACAGCAACATACATACTCACAACGTGTACTCATTTATTTTTTACACAAACTGTTTGACTGTTTCTAAGTGGAATAGTGTTTTTGTCTTTTTTGTTCACTTACTTAATATTAGACACAGGAGCATCGTCACCGGGACCAATGTGACTACTGAAACACAATGTAGGATCCGCTCGAATTTGTCGATACATTTCGCATCCATGTTTGTACGTTCCAACCAATAGACTCTTGTCGCAACAATTCGGATTCCACCACGAGCTTGGCATCTGATCAGGTGTTGTCGGCGGGCGAATGGGGAGCTCGCTACGTAATAATAATATAACGAATGATGAACCCAATTTTGAATTTTGACAAATTTTTGTTTGGTTAAATTTTATTTTTCATTATCAATTTGCTTAAATTTTATCAATTATCTATTTCCAAAATGTATGCTATGCTGTTCAATTGTTGAAATTTTATTTACTTTACCGAATCGTCAAATTATGTAAATAATAATATTTTGCTTTAACATAAACAAAATCAGTGTGTACGCATGCATTACTTTGGGCAAAGGGTAGTTTAATTTAAGTGTGCTACTGTTTATATGAGTTTATGAATTCTATCTTTAAATACTGAATTCAAAAAATGTTTTTTAAAATCAAATAATTAAAGATGAAATTAAATTGTAATTGTATGGAAATTAATGCTCCAAAAAAGCAGCTTGAAACTAATTTGATTTCAACTCATATGCCGCCTTAAAGTCAGAGAAGTCGATAGAATCTGGTAAATGTTTTGTTGTAAGCAAAAGTGTTAACTAAAAATTTGCAATTAAGAGCAATTTACATAGGCCATTCGCAATCAAAATTAATCGGAGTGCAAGAATTGGCACTGTTTCCCTATTTAGTTATTTACATGTTTTTCACTTGTGAGGTCTGTATCTAGCTCCCAAAATGCAAATTCGCTAAATTAAATTCAAATACTCGTACAACAAAGCTACCGATTTCGTTTCAAAAATGCTTATATTTTTTCTGCTTGTATATTCCGTCTCACTATCAAAGTACAGGCGAATTTTATTGTCTAAAGGATCGCTTAAATTTCCTACGCACTATATAGTTTAGTAGCTTACACTCATGTTATTTCTTAATAAAAGCTTAAAGTTTTCCTTAAAATTTTGATGCCTGAAATGTTGAAAGTGACTGCGAAACCTGTTATTGAGTGTTATGAAAAGTCGCGCCATCCTAAACATAGCTATAGCAACACGCTTAAGGAGATAATTTCTTTACTCTCAGCATTTATGAACTTTGCGCTTAGATTGATGTTACCTTTCTATTTAAATGCAAAATTCATTGAATCAATCATACAATCCGAGAATTTACGATTATGTTTAACAAAACCAACAAACCAGGCTGATAAGGAACCCATAAACATCTGCGCGAAGCAAACCACCAAAACCACCATATGACTAACAAAAACGTTCAAAGAAAATGGTATTTTACGATTCGGTAAATCTTTCAATCAATATCTTGTGTATATTTCATAAAAACCAAGTTCATGTAAATCAAATTAAATTTTTCCAAAACCATTTTATGTGTAGCTTGGAACGCCCGATTCGCCTTTGGGGACTTTAATCTTCAGGTCAGCAGTATGATTTGCAATATGTTCACATTTTTAAGCAACCGATTTTTCGCTATCTGGTGCGATGATTGTGGCCAGAGGATTTTTCAGAGATTAAAGGTTTCATTGTGAGTGGATTTCGTTCAGAGTAGACTTTAAACAAATATAGAAAAGACTGGCAGGAAAGTTTTTCGTGTCAATGTGATAAAATCGTTCCGTCGTAACTTTTCAAATTCATTTTGTGTTAAAAACTCCCACTATTTGGAGTATATTGGAAAATTTCATGAATATTGAGAACTATTCTCATTTTTTTGACTTACATTAATTTTATTTTTTATCAAAAACTCGACACAACTGCTGGTAGATACTTTATTAATTTAAATAAAGTAGTTGCTTTTATTATCTGAGCCCAAGGATCGGAGACTAATTTTATAAATAAGCCAACTTTTCATGCTGAAACACTCATACTAGATCAATGAATTTTAAGCATCTAAAATTCCCATTGTAATCTTTAAAAGTTCCTTGGTAATTGTTGACAAATAAGTTCCCTAAAATTGTGTATGCACCATAGTTTTTTTCATATAGAATTCAAGTCCTGTTTATGAAATTTATTGTGAAACTGATCTGAAATAAATACCTGTCGATATTTTTGATGGATGCTAACTTGATCATCAAACTCGTCATGTTACTGATTGTATGAGAAATCGAACTTAAAAATCAAGCCAACATTCATCTGCCCTGACCATCCAAAATTTGCATATAAAAACATTAAAACTAGGAGATTTTATCATGTTCATTTTTTCAACATACACATCTTACATTAATGAATTGATGAGAGAGCTGAAGAACACACAATCCATTGTATATTAAAAATAAATTTAATGAAATGCGTGATGGAAACATAGAGATTTCAATTGATCCAAAGCTAAGCGAAAATTATTGCTGATAATGATATTAATGTAATTTATAATCTAGACAGAGGATTGATTTTATTTTGTTGTTCAATAGAAGAGTGGGAACTGGGGTAAAAGCAAACAGTGTAATGAAAAATAATTTTTTTTCTTGATATTGTTTACTGAATTAAAAAATTTAAACAACATAGCACATCCCAAAAGATAGATTTATAATTAAATGGGTGTTAAAAGCCTCTAGCGAAAAGGCCGAACATGAAGACTACACATATGCATACAAAAGTATCAGTAGTAACGGAATAGATTTTCTTAATGAACAGCGAAATTTAATTTTGCCGAACATTGAAAATTCGTTTTGATTCTTGCATTACCGTTTTTATGAAATATACGAATATTGAACTTTAATAGAAAACACACCGAGTGACTGTTTATCTGTTTGAGAGCAAAGAAATGCTGTTGTAAATCACCTAGATTAAGACCAAGTATTTCATTGTGAGATAAGGTAAAAATTGGAATTGTACGATTTAGACTTGATCGAAAGTGATTTTTTTTATATATGATTACAACAGCATATCTTGCTTCATTATTTCAATAACTCGTGTGAAATACCAATTACAAAGGAGAATATAAAAACACACATATAATGTAAATATTCAAAAACCGGTAGAATGAAAGTAAATTGAATTAGGTAGCATACCCGTATGAAAATGATCTTAATAATGTTGATGTAATATAAAATTTTTAATTTGTTTTTCAAAGCAAAGCGCATTGAATTTTTTAACCAAACAAAAAAATTAAATGAAAGAAAATTCAATTGCGCAACTATCTTCATTAAAAAGTGGTTTTTCTTTTGAGGCATTAAATACAAAAAATAAAAATTAATAAATAAAAATAAAAGATTAAATGTGATGTAAAGTATCTGGAACGCTTCCTTTGAATGGGAAATTTTATTAATACTTTTAATGAATCAAGAAAACCTACAAAGTGCTCTGTCGAAATTTGTATGTTCCTGTCCTTCTTCCCAGGAAAAGGAATTTCATTCACGTTTCCGTATAACTTTTTAAGACATGCTCAGTGAAATAAATTTTTTATTGTAGACCAAAAATACAAGGCGCTGGATTAATTTCTCTTCAAGACAAAACTCTGTTAAATCAACGTTTAACTTGGAAAGGGCCATTCATCGATCTCCTTTAAACTAGTAACGTATATAACGATTTGATAACAGACTTTTTTTTTATTGGGGGTTGAGGTATTTGCGCTCACGAACCGCCTCAACAGATTCTAGCCATAAACATTACTTCGTCTTAGCATCTCATAGCAACGCCTGAAGACATCTTTAAGTGTGGGAGTTAACTCTCAGTTGGATAAGACGGGGCACATAATAGTTACACAAAGACTGTGATATTTACACTTCACTCAAATTCAATCATCTGGCTTCGAGGGTTCTACAATATCTATTCACTTACTTTGTTTTGTTTTTGTTCAAGTTTTTCTATAGGGAACCATGCGTATCTTCTCGAGTTAATTTAACGAGCCGTTTCAAACCTTGCATTCCGAATGCATCTATTTTGTTAGGTGGGAAGAACAGAGCTCCGTGAAGACAGCGCCTCGCCATCTGCACCAAAAGGTGATTTAGAATATTTTTCAGTTGGGAAACGGATTGGACGTTATGCGTCATATGGTTCCATTTGTAAGTAGTTGGGTACATTTTTCCGACTAGATTGCACGGAAAGAGCTCACTCATAATACATCACCCAGTGCCTCTACCATCTTTGGCAAAAAAGAAAGCATGATGTGTATCATCTGCTGGTTCTCCCGGGCAAATAGTGTAGGTTGAGATCGCATCTTCCCGATCTTATGCAGGAAGATTGAATACACAACGACTGCATAACAGTGAGTCAAGTAGAAGTCAATCTCATCATGCCTTCGATGGGACACTTGCCCAAGATTAACACTTTAAAGACAGGGCCCGTCCTAGTCGAAAGTAATGCTGTGAACCGGAGAAATTTATTTGCGTCTTAACCGAAACTAGTGTTTTCGCCCTTATACGATGTAATTATGTCATTATTTAGTATATGATGTAATTATAAAGGAATACGTATGTGATTATACTCTATATGACGCCAATAAGCGTTGCCGCTTGGTAATCCTAGTTTCTGTTTGGACGGTCCTAACTTTAGTTTTGGTTAGGTCAACAATTCGCGTTAATGTTCATTTGTTACGCCTTCACAATATTGCTGTCACAGACTTCGAGTTCAGCCAGGATCTTTGCTGCGCTCACATCTACGAAGGTAAATATTTCTTCGCTCCCTAGCAACTAGAAGGATGAGTATCACCCTCACGATCAACAACACCAGTGATTCGAAACCATACACGCGAGACTCCTAATCTTTGCATCCTCGCCTGTGGCTTATGATACAGCTTGTAGCTCATGTATAACAACAATAAATGCGCTAAAGACATGAGAAGACATCTTTTCATTTATATAGTTGTTGAAAGGGCGTGTACAGTCATTAGATTATAAAAAATACTGCGATATATGTAACTCGTAGCTGATATTACTGACATGAAAAGAAGAAAATTCCTTGCACAGGAAAAACTGAATTGAAAAGGCCGATATCTCGTTTTTTCGCAGGGTTGGAATATACGTTTCCGATGAGATATCTCGTAATTGGTCGAGAATCGGTTGTGTGTGAGCATTACAAGGTTTCAAAATTCCTTTTTCAAATTAAGGGATCAAAAAGGTAAGCTATCAAGTCCCGTAAATCTATATACTTAGAAGAGCAATACTAATTAAATAAGACGTCTCTTGAGAAAAATTTTAGTTTTCTACAACATGCCTTTATAATACGCTTCCATTACACGGACCTTAAAACAAGACGACATACTTGTGCTTCAAGATCACGGCACAGATACGAAGACGCTGATCAAACAGTTGACATGACTGGAAACAAGCCGACAGCTGAGATTAAAGCCGCCAACTTCGTATCAACGGTGGCAATCCAATGTGGAAAAATAAGAATAGGATCGCAGATGTAGTGCGACAAGCAGTTCCAATGGAAAACAGTGAGATTTCATACATATTATGACAGTCATGGGACTTGTGACTGGAGAGTGTATGTAAGCATAAGCGGTCAAAAAAGGTGGTATGCCGACAGAGAAACGAAAATATGCATTTTCTTTGAGAATGTGCGTCAAATAAAGTGTATGATTGCAAAGAATACTACCATGAAATCCTACATTTTGAGAGTTAACCAAAATGAGCTGGAATAGTAGTAACTCGCAATATCCTGGTTTGAATAGCACTTCAACAGCAAACTTTTAAGAAAGTTCTCCATTACTCCTAGTGGCGCTAGTTACTCGCATTTATTAATAGTGGTTCTAACGTAACCATTCAGAACCGAAAATGGGTCAACAGCTTTAGCTGCCCGTTTGTTGAGAAAACGAGTGTAAAGTGAGACCTGCTCAGTACTGAGCATAATATTTCAAACAGAACAGGTCGAAGTAACAGGAGAGTGCTCCTGCCAGAAGGGGTTTGCAAATAAATTAATAAAGTAAACTACGTCCTGCAAGTACAACTTCATTAACATGGAGAATCTTGCAATTGATTAAGAAAATATAATATGCGATTATCGTGTATTTAAATTTACCATCACTTTTTTGCGGTTTACTGACCTTGTTTGAGCGGTCACAAAGGCCTGTCAATATTACAAGCCATTTTTGGATTTTTTTTTTTTAAATTTGAACATACGAGTATCTGCAGTGTTTAGGTCGCTTAAATACGCTTATCTCCCCAGCATCATATTGTTGCTGTTGTAACTGTAAAACTTTCAATCGGCTATAAGTTTGTTGCTTGAATCCTTGAACCCCGATTGCTATTAAATTTCCAGGTTATTATTAAGACAGCTGTATACGAGCTTTAAGGAAATTTAAGTGTCCTCTTTAAATTTTCTGAACCATTAAAATTTCGCAAATTATACTATTACTAAAAAAATTTTCAAAATTTTAGTTTTGGAGGTATTTGCTGCCCTTGTACTCATAAAGGCCAACATCCATTTTTTTTTCAAATTTTTCGGCTCGAAGATTTCCAATCCGAGGGGACACTATAATATTTCACATATTTTAACTCATACCGCTCCCCTCAACGCCGCTATCGCTTTTTAGATACTGGATCTAAACGTTTTCGTTTAAACCTTTCATTTGATATCCATCTCGAATAATTCGTAAAAAAAATTCGTCGTATAAAGTTTCATGACTGCAGCTGTTTGTTTCTGAGAAAAATTGCTGTGACACAAGAACGGACACACGAGCAGACTGGTCGCGAAACGAATAGAGGTTTGCAAAGATATTTTACAATACACTAAAAAGCAGGAAACGAACCTTTAGTACTAAATAAAGTGATAGAGTATATGTGGTCAAAGTGGTTAAGCCTACCAGTTTAACATGCAAGCATGGCAACTGATCTTCCTTAAACATCTTCGAATGTTCGATCCATTGAAACTATAAAAGCGGTATGGGACGAACCAGTTACGATACACACTTGTGTGGGATGACACATCGGTCCTCAATAAAATTCCCACTAGCGTTTCCAAAC
Organism: Odontomyia ornata; assembly: GCA_963969285.1. NCBI lineage: Eukaryota > Metazoa > Arthropoda > Insecta > Diptera > Stratiomyidae > Odontomyia > Odontomyia ornata. Next base: position 137,601,455 of record OZ017740.1, read on the forward strand.
CCTTAATTTTAACACAAAAGCAATTTTTTTCAAACAGAAACCACGCAAAATACATGAAAAACAAAATAGATTGATGTGTGCTACTAAGTAGTAATAGGCTCATAATTGAGAAGAGATTTCAACGAGTTGAAGAAGAAACACGGAGCAAAAGCAAGTTACGCCTACTGCATATTTGATGATGAATAAGCAGTAGTTGATAGAGAGAAAACTTGGTATTTCCTCATGATTGTTGTGAAAAGTATTAACAAATCCGGTAAATGACATATTTTGTAGTAGAGGTATAATAGGGAGTGATGTTTCTCTAAATTTAAGGGTTCGGACTTAATGTGCAATTTGTAATGCTACTTTAGAAATTCTAAAAAAAAAACAAGTTTTGGCAAGAGACACCTAGGTAATGTTTCATAGTTCACCCTTCAATGTTATATGAGCATTCGATTCGCTTTACTAACCACGAGCAGCCGAAAATATTAGTTCAAGAGTTTATGACTTTCGGAGTGAAAGCATCGCCGTACATAGTACAATTTGGAAAGAATTAACACGCCGAAAATTTTAAGGATATAAAAGCACACGTTCTGCTTAGATATAGCTTTATTGGCATTCACTAGGATGACTGGCTGGATTCATTAGGTTTAGAAGTCGAATGGTTGTCAACATTATATTAAAATCCATAAAGCTAGGGTATTTTACTTTCGAAACGTTATATTAAATTTCCGGACTGTCACAGTAGGATAGATTATATAATCAAATCAGCAAGTATCTGAAAGAAAATAATTCTTCTTTGAAGTGGAAACCTGGCAGCGATACATTTAAGTATAAAATAAATTTTCTGCACTTGACGGAGCGGTCACGGAAAAGGCAAGGAGATCGGCTAAGTGACGAGTGCTTAGCACAGTGATGACAATGTTCGGTCCTCGGGCTTAAAGCTCATTAAACGGTTGGGAGAATCTGCTAGTTCCCAATTCAGGTATCGTTTGAAATAAGCAAGTGTTAAAAGAGCGGCAAAGGTGGACAACGTTTTGATCTACCACAAAGGATTTAAAAATGTACGATCACTCGTACTTTTTGTCCGCAAATAAATCTAATTCTACGAAGTTGCGTAAAGTGGCTATGGCTCTCGTTACGCATTTAGACGTACCTCAAACACTCTTGTACATGCCTCTCGTGAGTGCAAGGCGAAACTATTACGATTTTCAGTTGCTAGAAGCTTTTTCCAGAAATATAATTAAAAAAGCATGTGCTATTGCGATTAAAATGCAAATATTTTAGTGACACCCTAGAAATGTCCTTTGTTACATACGATCCAAAACTGGAAATTCTGACAGATCATTAAGATACCAGGCAAAATCATTGCATCCAGACATTTTCTCCTGTGGTTTAGTGATCCAATGTGCTTTTTTAATTGAAGGTGAATAGTGCGCTCAATGGTATGAGGGTAGTTTCTATTTAATATAGCATCGAAAAAACAGCACGAATTATCGGCAATCGAATAAGCGGAAACAACATGTCACATTATACAAGCAGCGCAACCTGAAGCATATCCTTCATGGAATAATAACATTACTATTCTTGCTTATATGCCCCAGTCCAAGCTATACAAATCGAAAAGTTTAGAAGTGTAGGAGATTAGGAACATTTTCGCCTTGTCTGGATGAGAATACGATCCTACGACAATGTAGAATTAACCTGTAGAGTTTTACGATTAAAATGCAGCAATCATGTACCACAACAGAGAATATTTTTGCTGTAGACTGCTATAACCGGAAAGCCCTCTACGAAAAACTATGCTACATAAGATTGTAGTGGTTAGCATGAATATCGACCATAATTTATGGTTGCCTTAGACGATGTTGTATCAAGCGTCAACCAGTGCCGCTCACGTTAAAATATAAATTTTCAATTAAACTCGGTTTACGACGCCCAACTGATCGGTACTTAAATCTTGTTTCTAACCACATAAAACTTAAACCAACACGTTTCAGTCAAGATAGAATCCCCACTATGTAGCGGGTGAAAGCAAGCTGTAATGGGCTTGCCCTAGTCCGTGGTACAGATCAAACCACTGCTCATGCTCATGCTTACAACATGAGAATTATCATAATTATATCGATCAAGCTTTTGTTGGAATGTTTTGTTGCACGTCTACTCTCGAGACATTCTGTCATCATCAATAATTAATTTCGGAAAATATGGCGAAAGCAGATCCGCTACGATGTGAGAAAAAACTACTTCACATTAAATTGGGAACTTATTTCTGCCAGAGCTCCAAATATAATGTAGATATCGGAAATGCATGGTTTGATGACATAAGAACAAACTAGAAAGCCTAGCAATCAACTTCATGTATGGGTTTGATTAAACAAAGGCTTAAGAATCGATAAAAATAATTACATGGAGTTTTTAACGAGAAGATCGGGAAATGATCGGTTTTCTAAAATGTGTATTTCAAGCATGAATGAGGTTTTGAGAGACTTGAAGGAGTTGATCATACGTGTAGGTCTCTCAGTTTTAGATCCAGTAGAAAATTCATCGTGGGTAACTCAAGGTAATGTGACTAGGAAAGTCCCATATCAGTATCAATTAGATGCATAAATAATTCTTAACTAGGCTTGTAATTGCTACTCGGGTCTACTCCACTGTTGAAACAAAGTAACAGACTAGCTTCATTTAGAAACGGCGTAGAAATAGTTTGTTTCACTATCGTAAAGTACTATGTTTGGATTCTTTTGGACAGTAGCTTTACAATATAATCTTTAGACTACAGCCTTTGACAAAATTTGAAAATCCCGGCAATTTAATGGTCTGGATGAATGCTAAACCAGGAGTCATAGAACTAAAAAAATAATGGCTGGCCATAAAGAAATGCTTTTGGCAATTTTGAATAGTCCCGACACATGATGTCATCACCAAGACGAATAAATTTTCTCTAAACAGGATCGTGAATAAATGTAGTTAGAAACTTAATTGGATATGTTCGGAGAAGCCATACCTACCTGTTTAACAAAATACGTACATTCAGGTTATTTTTCAACCTGGAAATAATTTTGCGTCAGCATAGCAGATTAAACGATTTAGAGGACCTAAAAACAGCATAGACCTATGAAAACGTAACTTCAGGTCAGTAAATTCCAGCAAACAACTCGGTTTATATTATTTTTAACTGACTTTTTCAAATCGGCTCCCTTGAAATTCTTTTAGTTGAATCCATAATTTTACCTGTACTAATATAGGGATTGGGATATTTTTACTTCCATTAGTAGAGAAAGATCCTGAATTTAACTTAGTATAGTTGTAGCTTCATCATATTCAGAGGCTGGCAGGAGTTTGTACTAAAGTTACAAGTTTTGAAAAGTCTTTGAAGTGGAAGCAACTTTGACGAGCTCATTTGTTTTAACAGATTAAGTCAACATTCGTTCAAGTTCTATTCTTTCTTAAAAATAAAGCATCAGCAAATGAATGCATCAAAAATTGGTTATAAAAGCGTTCCAGATAAATTATTCGATTTAAATGAAAACCAAAATGATCAATCAAGTCCAAATGGAAAGAAAATAATAATCAAAATAAAAAATATTTTAATTACCTGGCATGAACACCGTCTTGAATTTGATTCACCAGATCTCCAATAACTTCATGTTGAATATAATATAGCATACGTACTCGCAGTAAAACCCTGCAGTGCAATAACAAGCCATTAGTATAAATGTAAATTTCCAAAAATATCGGTTTGATCCAACACGACTCACTTGTTGGCATGACGCCCCAAATGCTTCTTATAAGCTCCTTCTAAGAACGATTCAGCGTCATATTTTTCATCTTTACTCCAATGATTTGGATCTAAAATATTTTGGCCAGCTGGCACTTTTTCACGATCTGGTTGTTGTTTTGTCGGATCTTTCTGGCCACCTTTACCACCATTGCGACCTGTGCAGAATAGGGAATATTTGTACTCGTTGTAAATCATTAAGGTCGATAGGTAAAAGATAAACTAGTTTTACCTTTAGCATTCCTACCTCGTGGCACAAGATTATGTAGGCCACTGTGATCTCGACTAATTTTTTGCACCTCACCATCTTCGGTTGGCGTGATCAGGTCCCAAATGAAATTCTTAATCTTTTCATCGCCTTTGTAGATGTGCAAGCAATATAAAAGCTGAAAATATTCGAAAATGTGTTGCATTCGCAGAGCCCAATTACAAAAATTGATAGCCAATAGAGGGGGGGTTAGTACGGTTTTATCAGTACGCTTTGAGAAAAGGTTTAGTTCAGCGAGAACCTGAAGTTCTCTCAACATTAGCATGGTGAATCATCATATTATAGGAAAATTTTTAGCAGTTATTCATTGCGATCGCAGCCATTTATACTTACAATTATACGAGCACAGTCCTCGATATCGCTATCCCGCCATCCTCGTTTAAACTGACCCAATTCTTGAATTTCTGACCACCGGCCCCATCTGAAAATCATAAAATAAGTAATAATTTTAATTTATTTGAATTTGATATTGTTTTTGATTAAATATTTTTAATTATAACGTATAAATTTAGAGAGCCATTTGGGCCATTAAGTTTCTGTATTGTTATCGTTTGGAATTTGCTTTATTTTTTTTTTAAATTTATAACGATTAGTATTGAATAAAGCGCTTTTGACTTTGACTGTCAATTAACTCTACCTTGGGCTTGAAGTAGGCTTTGATACACATGTTTAGACTTATAAAACGGAACTCACGTTTGTCAGTCAAGATTTTATTTCTACTCCTAGAACATTATTTACAAATATCTATATTCTATTATATAATTTATTATTCTATATATCTATTAATATGTCCAGTGTTTTCGTAGGAAATCCTCGTTCAACTTTGCCTACAGCTATCGGCGAATTCCAGCAAACAGAAAGCCGATTTACCGATGCGGCCCTAGATGAGTTATGTAACGAACATTTATTCAAAGCTCTAGATGAAATTAAGAGGGAAGTTATTTATGTACAGTTGGAAAACTTCCTTTTTGAGGATTTCCTCCAAAAAAATGACCCGAAGTTGCTCATAGGAATAACTAACGCCTTGCAAGTTAGCCAAAAAACTCCCAAAATTCATTTTGCTGGCTTAAGCACTGGGTCGCGTGAAAGAACTGATGAGTACGGTTACTATAGGACACGTAGTGCTGATAGAGGTAGCTTCAGTGGCATGCTTTTGGATGATTCATCTTCAATTAAAACATCGCTCTCGAGGCGTGCTGGTACATCTGTCCGTACCACTGAGTCCCCGCGCAACGCTCTTGATCATCGAGTGAACTATGTAATGCGCATTGAACTAGCTGAGAAGCTCTGTGAAGAATTCTCTGAAAAACTCAGTGGACTCGAATCGAAAACTGTCGCTGAAATGAAAGATTCATCTGCTTGTATACAGGAGTGGGCAATGCGCAATGACGAAGCTATTCAATCCAAAGAATCTTTCCAAAAGTTCGTCAACTCTAATTTACTTGATCAGATTAATTCCCGTATTCCAGCCGAAAAGTTCATTCGCTATATCAACGACTGGATTAAGAATGGTATGGCTCTTGTGGGAAAAGTTAGACTAAGGTTAACAGCATTAAAACAACAGTATCACAGTCAGAAGACAGTATTAAATAAGAAAGCCGATCTAAGTGTCATTCTAAGGCCAATTGACTTCGAGCAACTTCAAATTGAGAAAAACAAATTTATCAAGAAAATCGAAGATAAGAATAGTCATTTGGTAGCTTTGAAAAAAGTAACCGGTCGCGCTGCACTTGCTCTAAACCAAAATCAAAAGAAGCTTAAGCTCACTGAACAAATGCATAAGAAGCTCGTCAACGAAGCCCTTTCTATTGAAGAACATATTGCTCGACTTGAGAAAGAAGGCAATTTGGTGCAAAATGATCTCATCAAATGTGAACAAAGTATCGAAAAGTTGCAAAACGATATGAATGATTACGTTGCGCCCAGTACTTTAGATTATGTTAATAAAAAGCACGAGTTTACATGCAAGGAAAAGGAAAAGAAATTTTTAGGCAGACAAATATATATATTGAACATTAAATTGGCAAACGTTAAAGCAAAAGGACGAAAATCCGCTTCGGCTACAATTCTGAAGGACCCGCGAGCCTTAACTTAAAGCTTACAGCTAAAATACTAGGCTTGTAATGGAAATATTTATATGGATATTAAAATGTTTAAAATAAATTGTCTTTATTTTTTATATGTTGGTATGAATAGATTTCTTGTGATGATTCGAAGGGTTGAGCATCTTGATGGCTCCAGCCATAAGTTAGAATAGTACGAACCGACCCTTATGAACTCGAGAAGAAGTGTTTGTATTTCGCTCCTGTCAAGAATTTTTATATATTAACAATTTTTAAAAACGTCAATTAGAAAGTAATTTTAGAAAAAAAAAAACATTACATCGTCGAACTATTCGAAAAATTTATCGAGTATCTGGATTTTACCTGCGAAAAAGTTTCAAAAGAAGAAGAAAAGTTTTTTTCACGGGGGGGATGGAGGAGCCCGACGGCTTCTCCGGGGACCCAGAGCCAGGCATTTCCGACCCGAAAACAAATTAACAAATTTCGTGATTTAACGAATCAATTCCGAGAAGTTATCTATCAGAACGAAATCACTGGTTGATTTCAAATCAGCAAAAATTCTGGGGAGGTTCCACACTTTACATATACCCCGAAAAGCGAGAAGAACGAGACCTTCTTGTTGAAGGGGTTGGACTGTGGAGAAGATATCGTCGAGCTTTTTCAGGTGCTCAAGGAAGCAGCACCACAAATCGAGTTTATCTCCGTTAAAACATTCGCGACAAGAAGGTCGACGGTAGAAAAAAAAATTTACCACTTTATTTAGTGCAAATATCAAATAAGAGCAGTCCAAGCGCTCTTCAACAAATCAGATATTTGAATTTCCGAGTGATGAGGTGGGAACGCCTGCAGAAACGAGAAATCAACCAGTGCTATCGCTGCCAATGATTTGGGCATTCGGCTGCCAACTGCGCCATGCATTACCGATGCGTCAAATGCATGGACGTGCATGCTCCCGGTGAGTGCAAATTGGCTCAGACGGAGCCAAAAAAAAACTACTGTGGTAACTGCTGTGTTTTTGGTCACCCGGCATCATATCGAGGATGCTCCCGATATCAGGATGCGAGAGTAAAATCTGTCCCAAAGCAAACACAAATACACCGCAAGCAAAGATTTTGAATTCGTAAGAAACGATAGGGTAATAGGTGATGAGGGAGGTGGCACCGGAATATTGGTTCGAAGACCCTATTGTTTCCGAAATATTGAAAAAGTCGACTTCAAAAGCTTTGAATCTCTTGAAGTGTCCGTTATCAAATTTCACTGCCAGGTGGGGACAACCTCTTCGTTATCTCTGCCTATGCAACTGGTGGAACTGTTCTCAAGCTCAAGGAGGAGCTCAATTCCTTGTTTGAAGTACTCGAATTGAACAAGCTGCATAAATATTATATTCTTGCCGGTGAACTGAACGCCAAGCATACATCATGGCTGAACGCCACTAATAATCCAAGAGGTGTATTCCTGAAATCGTGGATAACAGAGAATCAAATTGAATACAGGTGCAATCTATATGGGTCGGAGTTCCCAACATACCCTAAGGCAAATTCATATTTGGACCTCTGCATTGCCGACGCAAGACTTGAATTCAGCTCTAATAGTTCTCAACGGAAACTGCAGGTGCTTTCTTATGATAGCGACCATAACGCAATCGTAATGGAAATCAATCATCACAGGGATGATTTCTTCTTCATTACAGTTCAACACGAAAATCATCGGTTGAATTTCAAAAAAACAGACTGGGGAAAGTTTCAAAAGAAGTTTAATCGCGAGTACCAGAAGCAATGTCCCCCTTCTGATGGTGGCAACTCTGGCTCAATGGTTCCTAACGACAGGAATCTAACTAACGATGAAATAGATCTCTATTTGTCGAAGTTAGAGAAGCTGACGTTGGAAACGATTGAGAAAGTCGTTCCCAAGATTAAACATCGAAACAATATGGAAGGATATGAAACACCAACCATCGCAAGGTTGAAAAGATTGAAAAGCCTTCTTCTCACACGCGTCAACAATATTTATCGGCGATTTTTCGACTACAACCATCCCTCGTTGGCTTTGTTGAAATTACACCTGAAGAATGTCCGGAACTTAATCCGGTCATACTTCAGGAGTGAGGTCAGCAATCAATGGGCGGAAAAATTGAGGGGTATTAGCCCACAGGACCCGGATGGCGTGTTCGCGAAAGTGAATAGCATATTCCGCAAGAAGTCTCGAGTGAAGGTATCGAATCTTGAAGTCACTAGTGATGAAATAAATCTTCTCGATAGGGCTGGTATCGAAATTGATAGTACGACTCCGGATAGAAATGGAAACAGGATTATATGTAAGGGATTGCATAAACTTGCCCTGATTGGAACACATTTTGAATTGGTTCATCTACCAAACCCTGAGAGAGGGAATGAAATATTTTCAGAGGTCGTTGAAGCAAAACTTTTCGACTTCAAATCAAGCCTGAACGGCCAATCAATTCTTCATTTCAATGAAACATTAACATCTGACCTCATACCGAGCTTGAATCTTATTGATTATTTTGTCAGCTATGAAGACTTGTGTTTCATATTTCGCAGGATAAACAACAAGAAATCATGTGGTACTGATGGTATTCCAAATGTAGTTCTCCGACATTTGCCTGAGGTTGCTATTAGGAATTATTGCATATTGTTCAACAACATGTTGAACAATTCATATTTCCCAAACGAGTGGAAAAAGGCTAAGGTATTTCCGATCTTGAAGAAAGGAAAAGAATTTTCGTGCCCGAAAAGCTATCACCCAATCAGCTTGCTGCCTAACATCAGCAAGGTGTTTGAAGTCATACTCAACCGAGCATTAAACGCCCACATTGAGGAATATGAGTTGATGCCGAATTGTCAATTTGGCTTTCGGGGCAGGCATTCGATCACACATGCAATAACGAAAGTAACCGCAGACATCTGTTGGAAACTAAATAGACAATGTGTTGGAGCATGTCTCATTGATATGGAGAAGTTCGATACGGTGTGGTTAGATGGACTTATTTTTAAACCCCTCCAGGACAAGTTCCCACCTTGTCGTCATGATGTGCAATATGTTATACGGGAAATCGTTTGTTGTAGCTGATGGAAATCTGACAACAATGCGCGATTTCAAGGTCTTGAATGGTCTACAGCAGGGAACAGTTACTGCGCCTCTGCTCTTCTCAATCTCCATTCGCAAGCTATTGAACGGCTTTGATTTTAACGTCTCGCCAACGCGATCATTGGTAGCGTTTGCTGATGATCTGATCATCTATACGGCAGACCGAAAAGCTACAATAGTTCAGAGAAATCTCCAAAAAATGTTCAATGATGTACAGCTGTACACTGACAATTGGCGAATGAAAATCAATGCGCAGAAGTGTGAAACAATCTTGTTTCGGATAACGCTGCAGGGGGCCAGTCAAGACCCGAAACATAATTGGAAAGATTTCCACATCATGGCTGGCGAGGGTAGTTCAGAACGAGTTCCACATAAATCCTGTGTTCGATACCTCGGTGTTCATCTCGACCAGTATCTGTACTATACTGAACATGTCAAAATCATGCTCAGTAAAGCACTAAAAGTAGTCATGGCCCTACGAAGACTCTTTCATTCCAAATACATTGATCAAAAGGTCAAAATTATCTGTTACAAGACTCTGGGTAGACCAGTTCTGACATATGGATGTCAGATCTGGTACAACTAGAGTGCTAGTACTATGGAAAAATTAAGACTTTCGAAAGGAAATATCTTCGTGCATGTACTAGTTTGTACAGAAAGCCTGAGACAGATTGGAAGCATTATATATCGAACAGAAGAATTTATCAAACTGCTGAAGTGACAAAAGTCGATATCTTCATATTGAAACTTCTTCGGAATCATATCGCAAGATCTGTAACTGTGAGTGAAAACCCTTGGATTTCTCAGACGTTCCACCCTACAGACGGGTATATTGCGACTTGCTTCGCTATTGGCTTCGTTCCTCCAGAAGCATTCGGGTATTTGGACATGAATCGATATGTTTTTGATTCTGACGGCGTCCCAGTCATATATCACATATATCGACGGGCCACACATAAGAAGATAAATTATCCTCCAAATTTGAGTTCACGAGACCAACAATTCCAATGGAGATACTCATTTGCTAGATTCGTTCAAGCTGATCGAATTGAGACGGCGCAATCCAGGTATTGGTGGCTGAATGACAATGTCTAAATTATTCGTGTTCATTTTCAGTTTTTGTGTTTTTCGTTACTTAGTTTTTGAGTTTCAGCTCATTATTGCTACATTTAGTGTTGTTGTATATTTGTGCTAAAAATTAGGGATAGGTTAGGTATATGTTATGTTTACTATATTCCGTTAGAGATAAGATTAAACGCTTAGGTTAGGAACATTGTTATATAATTTTTTTTAGTATAAGATAAAGTTTTTGATTGCATTTTATTAGAATTAAGTTACAACATATTTGGTGTAGGATCAAAGTTTCACTGTTGTGTTTAAAATATAAATCATTTGAGGATAGTATTGGTTGGTTTTTTCTCCTTTTTCCAATTGAATTCTAAAAATATTTGGTATATGTTATGTATATTTTATTAGGTTTAGAGATAAGGTTAAACGCGTAGGTTAGGAATATTGTGATTGAAAAATTGTATGCTGTATTCAAAGGTGATTATTAATTTCAATCAGTCTTTTGAAGAATATTGCTATATAAGGGTACAGTTTGTAGTGTGTTTTTTTTTTTTTTTTTTATTTTAATTACCTCCATTCCCTACCACTCTCTCCATCACTCTTTCTTCGTCGCACAACGCTCGTGCGATCTGCATTCACATTACGTCGCTTGGTCCTTTGTGCCACCCAGACAATGTTTAACACATCGGTATAAGGGGGCACACAATAATCAGTCCAAAAAAATCATGATCAGCTCTCAGAGATAAAAAAAAAAAAATGTTCTAATATCTATGTTTACTTACTAGACAACTAGTGTCGCTGCCAGTATGTTTCGTTCCTTTCTTGTATATTCGGTATGTATAAAGGCTCAATAAATTTTTATGTAGTGTAAGGATTCATTACATCATATTTCACTCTTAGAACTTCAATATTAACCTTCTTACATGTGAATGCATCAAGTCTGACCAACAATTTGTTAATACATCCATTCTTTATCCCTACCACTCTCTCCATAATTCTTTTATCATCGCACAACACTCATTCTACACCCCACACAGTAAAACTTTTCCAACTATTCCAAATTCAAATAACATATAGCAGGCAGGCAGGCAGCTTAGCAGCCGTTCAATTTTAATTGTCATTTCTTCCTTAGGCTATTTTAACAGGTTTTTTTATCTTTTTTAATTTTTATAACTTTTTCTTGTTAATTTTTCTTCAATATCAACGATGCAAAGTGCTCAAGAGGCGGGAATAACATTTGAACTCAATAATAACAGTTCTGAAAGTATTGAATCTCTTTCAACACGTGAACTTTATGTTAACCTACAACAAATTCTAGAAGAAAACCTTTTCATTCAACTAGAAAACTATTTACTTGAGGATTACCTTCGGAAACGAGGCCAGATAACTTTCTTTGCAACGCACACAAAAAAAGACGCACGGCTGAAGACAGTAGAGTCTTCAGATAGTTTCAACGAAGTCGAACATACTAGTTCTCATATCACTAAATCGACAACGACTGAAACAGTCGATGGACATGAATTAGCACTATCTTCCTCGTCACCTCATGTTCGAAAACATGTCAAGCCTTTTTTCAACATGGATGCACTGAAGATAATGGAACCAAAACTGAGTAATCGAATTAAGATTGATCTCACTGAAAAATTATGTTCAGAATTAGCTCATCAGTGTAATTGTATTGAAAGAACATTCAAAATTGACACTAAGAAAGTCACAGCAATCATAGCTGAATATCGGCTCACTAAATCTGAGGCAATAGAAATGAAAGCAGAGTTTCAACAGTATATAAACAAACATACGTCATCAGTGCTAAACAATCGGCTATCTTCAGAGAAATTTATTCGCCTCTTAGAGGACTGGATTAAGAATGGATCGGGACTAGTTGGACAGATAAGATTGCGTAACACATCGCAAAAACAAAGTTTACCACATAAACTTACAGTGCTTGAAAGGAAAGCGGAACTACATGATAAGCTCATGCCTATGGACTTTGAACTTCTTCAGATCGATAAGAAGAAAAAAACTAAAAAATTCGACGCGAAAAACCAGGAGCTATTGTCCATGAAGAAATTTTATCACAACATACAGCGTGATGTCACTGATACTTCCAATTCGTTAATAATTACTGAAAAGTACTACAAAGAATTGGATAGAAAAATAAACTCGCTTTCAGAATTATTGAAAAGAATAATAGCAGCTATTGATCTAGCTGAACAAACAATGAATAATAGTCGTAATGAAATGTTAGCATTAAGTGAACGTACTGAAAAGTACGTCGCGCCTGGAATTCTAGACTATGCATCCAAGAAACATGAACTTCAAACACTTGAAAAAGAGAAAAAAATTTTGGAACGACAAAATTACTTGTACAAAATAAAGCTAGCAAATATGAATTTTAAATGGAAAACAAAAGCCAAACTAGAAAAGTTATATATGCGTTATAAATCTCCATAGTAATGAAGACTTATTTATTATTACAAGTATTTAAATATACTTGTGTTAGTTTTGCACATAATTGGATGTAAATTTTATGAATAAAATAGATTTTAAAAATATTCATTTTCATCTTGCGAATTAATTTTATGTTCTATCTATTTTTCATTCTATAACACTTTTGATCTTCATTGCGGTATAGTATATACATAGAAGATAATCATCGTTTACTATCAACAATTTTTGGTTTTATTTTCGTTTCAAACGAGTTGTTTCGAACCACGTTCAGAGCAACCTACAAATACTGTTTAATGATGTGCAGCTCTATTCGGACAATTGGCGATTAAAATTCAATACGCAGAAGTACGAATTAATTTTTTTTCAAACAACGCTCGTTCCACATAAATCTTGTGTTCGATACCTTGATGTTCATCTCCATAAGTATCTGTACCTTACAGACTTGCCTCGCTACTGGCTTCGTTCCTCCAGAAGCATTCGTGTATTTGGACATGAATCGATACGTTTTTAATTCTGACGGCGTCCCAGTCATATATCACATATATCGACGGGCCACCGATAAGAAGATAAAGTATCCTCCGAGTTTGAGTTCACGAGACCAACAATTCCAATGGAGATACTCATTTGCTAGATTCGTTCAAGCTGATCGAATTGAGACGGCGCAATTCAGGTTTTGGTGGCTGAATGACAATGTCTAAGTTGTTCGTGTTTATTTCCAGTTTTGTGGTTTTTTTCGTTATTTAGTTTTTTGAGTTTTAGCTCATTATTGCTACATTTAGTGTTGTTGGTTATTTGTGTTAAAAATTAGGTATAGGTTAGGTATATGTTATGTTTACTATATTCCGTTAGAGATAAGATTAATCGCTTAGGTTAGGAACATTGTTATATAATTTTTTTTAAGTATAAGATAAAGTTTTTGATTGCATTTTATTAGAATTAAGTTACAACATATTTGGTGTAGGATCAAAGTTTCACTGTTGTGTTTAAAATATAAATCATTTGAGGATAGTATTGGTTGGTTTTTTCTCCTTTTTCCAATTGAATTCTAAAAATATGTAATAATCTTAATTAATTGAATTTGGTATAGTTTTTTTTGATGTAATGTGTTAATAATAAAGTATAAATTTAGAGAGCCATTTGGGCTATTAAGTTTTTTTATTGTTATTGTTTGGAATTTGCTTTATATTCTTTTAAAATTTATAACGATTAGTACTAAATAAAGCGCTTTTGACTTGACTTGACTTGAATTAATTTTGTTTCAAACAACGCTCGTTTCACATAAATTTTGTGTTCGATTCCTCGATGTTCAGTATCTGTACTATATCTGTACTATAATCAACATGTCAAAACCATGCTCAGTAAAACACAAAAAGTAGTCATGAGCCTTCGATGGCTCTTTCATTCCAGATACATTGATCAACAGGTCAAAATTACATGTTACAAGACATATGGATGTCAGGTCTGGTATAAGAGTGTTAGTACAATGGGAATGCTGCGACTTTTCGAAAGGAAATGTCTTCGCGCATGTACTGGATTGGAGGCACTTTATATCGAATAGAAGAGAAGATATCTTCACATTGAAACTATGTACTTAGAAATCATGTCGCAAGATCTGTAACTAACTGTGAGCGAACTCCTGGATTTCGTATCCGTCCCACCCTACGGCTGGTTACATTTAGACTTGTCGCACCACTGCGTTGATTTCTCCAGAAGCATTTATGCATTTGGACATGAATCGGAATGTTTTTGATTCTAACGGTGTTCCGGTTATAAATCATATATATACGAGGTGTGTTCAAAAAGTAAGGTGACTGTATTTTTAGGGAAAAAGTATTTATTTATTCGTCAATCTTTATGTTGTACCCTTTAAAGTAATCAATATACTTGTTCCAACGCTTTTTCCAATCCTCGAAGCACTTTTTGGTATAGCCTTGAGCTCTTCCAGCGATGCAGTCTTTATTTCCTCAATCGTTTGTAAATCTCCGTCCTTTCATAGGTCTCTTCAGTTTCGGGAAAAAGAAAAAGTCACATGGGGCCAAATCCGGTGAGTATGATGGCTGAGGCATGATTGTGGTGTTGTTTTTGGCCAAAAAATTCTTGATCTTTGATCCATTTTTATGGTATTGTAAAATCATTTTACAATACCCTACTAAAATCGCGTCCTGTCTGTCCATCCGTGTGTCACACCACTTTTTCTCGCAAACTACATAAGCTAGAAACATAAGGTTTTGTGAGTAGGTGTAAAGTGATGCCCTCTTCAAAGTTTCATCACAAATATTGTATAAGGTATTCAAGGGGGTCCCCCCATACAGGGGAGTGGCCCCCGAAAAAAAAAGTTTCATCGCATGTAGGCAATATGGGGATCAAATGAAAGGTCTTAATGAGAACTTTTCAAAACAGGTCTTAAAATGACAAATTTTGCTTTGAGGGGTGCAGGGGAAAGGGAAATGTACGAAAATTTGGTGTCCCCCCCGCGATCCGAAAAATCAGAAAAAAATCATAGAGGTGAGACTTTAAGAGCACAAGGGCAACAAATACCTTAGAAGTCGAAATTCGATCGACTTTGTTAATAATAGTACATTTTATAAATTTTACGTTTTTGCCTATAAAATCAAAACCGGACGCTTAAACTTCTCAAAAACTACAATTTAGGTTTTTTGAAAGCAATTGTATGTGTTCTGAAAATTTCACAATTACAACAACATTAACACGTGAAACTAGGGAGATACACGTTTGCAACGGACCTAGCCACTATAAATATGTAGAAATTTTGATAAAAATTTTAGAAATGGTTTGTAATATTGATGTGTTATCATGACGAATTAAACGACGGGGTCAAAACACTTGAAACAAAATGGCGGCGAATATAAAAGTATAATAACCATAATAATTCTTCAAACTCAATTTATGGAATCTGTATATTAGTCAAGTTTTGATATGCAGAATATACTGTTTACAATACCCTTCTGGCAGGAGCACTCTTCCGCTACTTCAACTTGTTTTCGATAGCAAAAAATCACTGAGCACCCAAAACACTTCTAACCGTTATGCCTCTCACAAACAAAATAAACATATTATATAGCTGAAACTGTAAATATACAGGTATGTTCGTGACGAGTGTATCAACATAAAAAAATTAAAAAAATCGATAATCGAACGTACGTTGCCCGCGAAATGGAAAAGTCACCTTACCTTTTGTACACACCTCGTAGACGAGCCAACCATAAGATTATAAAATAATATCCTCTGAATTTGATTTCCAGAGATCAACAATTCCAATGGAGATAGTCATTTGCTAGGGAGTCTGCGTTTAGCATTCGTAGGAGTTAAGATATGTTTCAATTTAAGGATAGCTATACAAGGTGCGTTTCAAAATAAACGAGACTGAGCTAAAATAGAAACGACAGGAGCTTTGTTCTGATAAATTCGAGTTTATTTATTCAAAATTGTCTCTTCCGGCCTCGATACACTGTTTTGCGCGGTCCAAAAGCTTTTCGAAAGAGTGTTTCAGGTCATTGACCGAAATGTCCTTCAGGATGTCGATACAAGCCTTTTGGATGCCCTCTACGGACGCAAAGCGTTTTCCTTTTATGGTCAAATGCAATTTTCCGAATAGCTAGAAGTCACAGGGAGCCATATCAGGCGAATACGGTGAGTGATTGATGGTTAAAATGCGATTTCTAATCAAAAAATCAGTCACAAGAGTGGATTTTTATGACAAAGTCTCGTTTATTTTGGAATAAAACGTGGAAAGACCTTTAGTAAGCCTAAATGAACGGTTAAAATACGATAAATCAATGTTTTGGAGATATTCAACTCCGATTCCATGAATTTCAACGATGATTTCGGCACTTTTTTGATAAATTCACGCAGAATTTCGATGGAGTTTTCGGTGATCACTGATTTTGGGCGGGCCATCTGTTCATCGTCATTTAAGTCCTCACGACCATCTCTGAAACGTGTAAGCCACTCATGAACTCTGGCAGGAGATAGACAATCATCGCCATAAACTTTTTTCATCAATTCAAATGTTTCGGTAAACGTTTTACCAATCTTAAATCCAAATTTGATATTAACTCTTTGTTCGAAACTCATTTTTGTACCGACGACACAAACATACTGTCACTTTAGACGCAATAACTTCGCTTCCACTTTTAGTTTTAGCATTTTAGTAGTATAAGATCACGTTTTTGATTGAATTTTATTAGAATTAGGCTATGACATATTAGGTGTGGGATAAAAGTTCACAGTTGTGTTAATATTATAATTAATTTTTTGAATAGTGTTGGTTGGTTTTTTTCTCGTTTTTCCAGTTGAATCAAATAATAAATAATAATTTTAATTTATTTGAATTTGATATTGTTTTTTAATTAAATATTTTTAATTATAACGTATAAATTTAGAGAGCCATTTGGGTCATTAAGTTTACAGTATTTTTATTGTTTGAAATTTGCTTTATATTCTTTGAAAATGTATAACGATTAGTGTTGAATAAGCGCTTTTCACTTGCCATTAATTTTTGAAAATTAAGTTTTTACAAAAGACAATTTAGAAAATTGACCGGAATGTCAAGTTATTTCATATCAAATATGGATTTACCCAGATGAAATGCGATTTTAGAATATTGAAGGATCTCCTGCAGGCCTGGAAAAGGTGGAGGCACAGCAATATATGTAAACAATTCAATAAATTTTATCACCAAGAGAGTGACGCTTGACAAATATAACATTATAATAATTGAAGTACGCCGTGAAATTAGGGACGTACTTCAACCCCAATCGTATCAATCCGCAAAACTTTTGCACAGTACTTGATATATTATACTCAACTGAAAAAAAATTAACCACAGTAGCCGACAAAAACATTGATGTGAATACAAAATCAGCAGAATCGAGGATACAAGGATACCCTTGAAACGAATGGATTGGTTTCCCAGATTCGAATACCTGTCTGGATCATATAATAATCAATGATCAAAAAGTGGCTGAAAACCTGACATACACATCTGAGGACTGACCGGAACTGGATCATCGTGTTTTAAAAATAGTTATTCAAGACTAAACCTTATACAAACAGAAGCCGGCATATAAAACGTTTAGATATCTGGATAAGGAACTCTTTAAATCAAACTTGCAAGAATTACTGAAGGAGCGGAAACCAGATAACCTTATTGAACTCAAAAATATCAGTTTCTAAGCAAAGCTTTACTATTGAAAAAATTGTCTATAATCTTCAGAAAATACGCGTTTTACGTAAAAATTTTTGACAAATTTAAGGGTTACCTCTCAATTTTATAGATGAAAACCAAAGACATATAAGGTAATACTTATTATGATTCATACGTGAGTGAAGGTTTTTTAACTACATACATACCTTCCTCCCCCATATGAATTGAAATCCCCCCGCCTTTCACATCGCCAGAACATCCCCACACTCAAGTGGCTTTCTGGTTTCTCTCCTACTCCTCTCATACTTTGACAATCGTCAACGAAAACTCAACCAAACCATTGAAAACATAAGATTCGTGAAAATTCAACAGCCGACGGGAAACATTTTGTGAATTTGGATTTGAAATAGAAAACAAAACAATCTTTTGAGATAACTCGTGCTAAATATAGTGCAAAAGTGTCACGAAAGTGATAAATTAAACTGAACGAACATTTCCCTTCCCTCTGCACCATCTGAAGTTAAAAGTGTCAGTTTAATACCTGCTACGAAAAGTTCTTATCAAGACCTTTGATTTGATACACGTATCGACTAGCTTCGGTAAACATATTTTTTTTTAGGGTTAGCCCCCTTATATGGTGAGATCCCCCTTAAAACCTAATACGATTTTCCGATAATAGTAATTAATAATAATCTTTAATAATTACCAAACGTTGCTGGTTCGTTAACTTTACCATGATGATGAAATGTTGACTTTAAATAACGTTTTGACATTGACAGTTCATTAAAAAAGTTTAAGGGTGCTCTGTGTATTTTCCCATGTTTTCTTAAACCAACAGCAGTTTGGATTTCAAAAGAACAAGGGCACTTTAGATCCGTAACATTCTGTCACACATTTCATTAATGTAGGACTTGACAGAGGTGATTATGTGATCGTAATTTTTGTGGATTTGAAAAAAGCATTTTATACAATTGATTACGACCTATTACTTTGTAATAATTTTGAACCGTATGGTACTCGAGGTAGTCCCATCCAATTGTTTATAAGTTACTTGGAGGGAAAATCGCAGGGAACTTAAATCAACAATGTCTTGAGCGACCGAGTACCTGCGAACAGGAGTTCCTCAAGGCTCAATACTTGGCCCAACTTTTTTCCTGCTATACACAAATAACCTAAAGGTACGTGAACTCACGGGATATCATAAATTATATGCTGACGACACAGTTCTACTTTATTCGGGACGAGAAAAAACTGCCACAATCAACGAGGATCTAGGAAAATACCATGAGTGGTTAATCGAAAATAAACTATTATTGAACACTGCAAAGACAAAATACAATCTATTGTTTTTAAGCAAAAGAACAAAGAAGACATAGATGCCGACATAAATATTAATGGCGAAAAATAGCGAAGTGTTAAAAATGAAATATCTCGGTCTTATCGATCATCGTTCCACTTGGTTGTCACACATAAATAGCTTGAGACAGTTAGCTCCAATAATACGCTTGTTAAGAAGATATGAGGATTTTCCAATGCACATCAAGAAACTTGTTCCAAATGCATTTCTGCTGGCGAAATTACATTATTAACCGACTTCCAAAAGAAAGAAGGTTATCAATTCATTGCGTATATTTTTTTTTTGCTTTTTTTTGTATGTTCACGCATAACTTCTAAACGGAGATAGATAAAAGAGTCCTGTTTTTGGCAAATGATACGTCTTTCATCCAGTTAGGTCCTGTTAAAGGATAAGAAATTCAAA